>LPNX010875796.1:0-245156 GCA_001517045.1 Pseudotsuga menziesii | reverse complement strand
AAATAGGCACTCATGTAAAGATGTCAAGATCATCTAATGAAATGAGGATCATATGATGCGAAGAAGTTAGATCTATTTTTGGGTTTCAAGGTCAAGTCCCAGCTATGTGCGTGGATGACCTCTGCAGCTGTGTGCACATAGGGTTTTTTTAAGGAAAGGAACTGCAGCTGAGTGCACAGTTAGAGATTGCAAGAAAGGAATTGCAGCTGAGTGCGCAGTTTTGTGGACGTAGCCCCTACATTGGGGGTGAACCACGTTATATCTTGTGTTGTGGTTCCTTGTGTGGTTTCTGTTATGTTTTGATGCTTTTGATAAGTAGGTGAATGCTAAAGTAAGATAACTAATAAGTATTAACTTCGCTGTGAATTCCGTTAAGGGTTAAGCAAGAAAAGTCTTTTATCTAACTGCGAAGCTAATTAAGTGAATATCGAAGTTCGATTTGGTATAAATATTTGTTGTTAAGGCTAAAGGTACAGTAATATCCCTCTTCTGCTTGCAAAAACCTGGTTCTGCGGCACCCCATAGTTGTTTCGGGTGAGACTGCAACCTGTTCGCAGGTTGTTGCCGAAAGGGCCAACACTGTGGGTCTTTTGTTTGGTGCGAAGTTAATGGTATAAAACCCGGGTCTGCCCTATAGCCCAACAAATACAATTGATGTATTTTAAATTGAAATTCAAATTAGAACTAAAGCCAAAAAGAGAGTTAAATCATTAAGGAATACCCAAGCCCCATATATATGAAATGGTTGATACGCTGATCAAAACAGTCAAATTGTTGGCTGAAATGGTTGATATAGCGTTTCAAAAATATGAAACACCACTAAAATCAAAAATTTCAGAATACAATTGATGGATTTTAAATTGAAATTGAAATTAGAACTAAAGCCAAAAAGAGAGTTAAATCATTAAGGAATACCCAAGCCCCATATATATGAAATGGTTGATACGCTGATCAAAACAGTCAAATTGTTGGCTGAAACGGTTGATATAGTGTTTCAAAAATATGAAACACCACTAAAACTTTGTAGTGATGTTTCAAAAGAGTTTTGAGCAAGGAAACATAGAAATGCATTTCCATCTCCTTGGGGTGCAGTTTACGGTAACATAGGTTTCATTCCTAAAAATAAATTTTAGGAAGTACATGACTACTAAGAAAATATGGAGGAAATGACGAATGTTCCAATCGATATTATCAATATTGTAATGATATTTGACTTTGCAAGAGCGAGAATTAGGAACTAAGGAATGAAGTTTTCCTTCAAAGCACCAAAAGTGCATCACTAAAGCTAACCCCTTCTCACAGCTTCTAAAAAGAGCTTCAACTTCACTATTTCCAAGATACTACTGCTAGTGCTTAGGAATATAGATTCCTAGAGAAACGAAAACTTTGTGGGTCCAGACCTTACTGAGGTCATTAATATACACTCAGAAGCACAACAACTAGTTTATGGTGTAGGCTATAAAATGTTTATTATTTCGATGGGTTTTCTGGTAATTTTTTCAGACAAAATCTAACTGAAATTGTTGAAATCACAGAATTGGTGTGTCCAGAGGTTTTCTACACTAACAAAAATGCAGTTTAAACAATGCAAAATTGCAAATTCACCAAAAAATGATCTGCAAATTCCGTAAAAAATGACCATAAAAGTCCAAAGTGTCAAATGATTAAGCAACTCCCTAGTTTATGGATGAAATCTGACTAAAATTGTTGAAATCACAGAATCCGAGTGTCCATAGGTTTTCTGAAATAAAAAATACAATTTGAACAATGCAAAATCACGATTTCAGCAAAAAATGTTTGGCACATTCCATAAAAATGACTAGAAACTTCCAAAGTGTCAAATGATTAGCCAAATCCCTAATTTACAGTCCTTAATAAGATATGTGGTCTATTAGTATCAATGCTTACCTGAGTGTAGCCAAATAATTGGGTAGTTCATTTTTAGCATTGTAAAATATTAGTGTTCATGGCCCTAGCATTAGGCAAGCATAGCATAATGTCAGTTGACATAAGAATGATGTTTTCAAATATGTTATTTAGGGATAACGCTGGTAAGCAATAAATGTATGATATCCTTGTAGAAGAAGAAACATAACAGTAAGGACCAGTGTATGGTCCTATCTGAAATGATGAGAGTCAAAATGTCATTTTCATAGAAACAGTTAGGAAGTAGTATGAAGGAAAGCAACAGTTGCACACTGGTGCATACTGAGCTGCAGTTTACTTCATGATGCCTATGCTCGCGTCCTTCCTACAACTCTCAAAGGTCTGCAGATATAGATTTAGTTAATATGGATATTTCACTCTAGATACAAATTGAAAGGGATTGCACTCAGAAAGGATTTAAAATCACCGGAGGGATTTTAAAATGAAGAAAACAAGGGAGGAGACATGGTGCAGAGTTTATACTTGACCAATGCATTATGCTACTTCCTAGGATTGTCCGTTGTTCATTTTTATCGTGAAACATGCAAATTTTCTTTTTGCACAATAATAGGGATCACCACCATAATAATAGGTTTTTTAATGATACCATTGTCTAAAATATTTTTCCATATTCTTAACTTTATTTGCAAAATAAATTAATTGCATATAAAAAAAATTCAACAAAATTAGAGACTAAATTATTTTTTTGTTCAAACATAATATACCAACTCGTGTAAATTTGCTAACAATAAAGTGAAGTATTTTATCATTTTAAATGTGTATATATTATGTGTTGATGAAAAAATTGATAACCTTAGACTTGCTGATTTAATGTTGTTTGTGCAAAGTGGAGGGGACAATCTTCACCTTTTAAGTTTCTTCTTATCTAAAGTAACGTTCATCTGAAAATGTGGAACAATGTATTAGAATCATTTATGTCGTTTCTCTCTCTCTCTCTCTCTCTCTCTCACACACACACACACACACACACACACACACACATGCATATCATGCATGTAACTCTAGTAATTTCAACATGGTTTGGGCATATGTGCAAAAAAATAATAATCTTGAATTTGGGACAACTTCACTGATTTAGTTTTAATTTTTATAGCCAGAGGACTGGGATGATGAGGAGGATGGTGAATGGAAATCTCCAACCATTCCAAATCCAAAGTACAAAGGACCCTGGAAGCCAAAGGTTCTTGATTCAAACTATTATAATTTTATTTTTTGTATATCATTCCTTGCCTATTTTGTTGTATACTAATTGTGCTTCCTTATATTGCTGTGTCTAATTGTGCATTCTTATAATGTTGCATCTATTGTTTTGGTAGAAAATCAAGAATCTAAAGTACAAAGGAAAATGGGTTGTTCTAATGATTGACAATCCGGGTAAACTATTGAATTTCAGTAACACTTTGACTGAAATTGACCATTGTCTATATATTTCAAGTTTGTTTAGTTTTTCATATTCATTCCTCATTCATGACTTTGGGTTACACTGTAAGCAGATTTCAAGGATGATCCAGAACTCTATGTTTTCCCCAATCTAAAATATCTAGGAATTGAGTTATGTCAGGTATGTGATAGATCAGTTTTCCCTGTGTTAGTTGTTTATATAAAATATTTTGATATAATAAATTTTCCTTGGAAACTATATTGTTTAGTTCTTTACTTTATTTTTCTAGGTCTGCAGGTCATCATACTTTTAACATGTTAAAATTGTATTTCATTAGGATGAAAAGGAAGCTTTTGAAGCAGAAGAGAAAAAGAAAGATGAGGTTAGTGTATTGTGTACGTGAACTTTTAACATTTAGAAATATAAGGTGGATCAACATGCTTTGCAATGAACTGTCATATATTTTTTCTTCGTATTTTTCCTATATGTTGCATAATATTTTTACTGACATTGTAGAAGGTGATCAATGTGAAGTGTAAAATAGATGCCCTTAGACAGTGGACACTACTCACATGAGTTACTGCACTTAGAAATAAAGGCTACTGGGCAGTCTAGAAGTGAAGTGTAAAATTAAAACCTAATAAATTTTCTTATCTTCGGGTAGTCTAGACCATGTTGTCTAGATAATGGAATGCATCATTGCATGATTGGAGGTATCTTTTACTCCGATGAACCCATCTTGAATGCTGAAGATGTATTTTCTAAAGTTTGCAGATTATGCAAGTCCTTTATTGAGAAGGGAGGAATTACACTAGAGAAGAACTTGTTCTGGCATTACCAAGGCTGAATATATAGTCTGTTGTGTGCTTATTAATTTTATCCTACTAAGATTTGATGGGTATAAGTTAGAATCCTAAGATGAATGTTGAGGGAAATAATGAAAACCATACAACAGATCCTGGGAATAGTAATGAGAATCCTTCAATGAATGCTCAGACCAATACTGATCATCTTCAGGAAAATCCCGATATGAATCATGAAACAAATTCTGAGATGAATCCACAACAGAGTACTGAGATGAATGCTGAGACAGTGAATCCTGAGACCAATCTTGAGACCGATCCTAAGCATCTTCAGAGGGATTCTCAGATGATTCTTGAAACAACTTCTGAGAAAAATATGCAACTGAATTATGAGATGAACATCGAGACAACAAATCCTGTGACCAATCTTGTACATCTTCAGACAAATTTGAAGATAACTCTTGAAACAATTTCTAAGAGGAATCTGCAACAAAATTTTGAGATGAATGTTAACATTGAGATAATTGATTTTTGTTAGTTTTTCAACATTTAAGCTAGCATTATGTTAGGATCTTTTCACTGAGAGAATAACAAGCACAACAATAAAACATAAGCACTTCACAAGAGACAAGAGACACAAAGAGTTTTGATCGGGGAAACCATAAATGGAGAAAACCCCGCAACTTCCTCAAAGATAGAATCACCACAAGATGTAAGACCCCAAAACAGTAATATGCACTCCCGACAGCAGTAGTCTTCTAGTCCCAGTATATTTCCTTCTTCACTAGTGTGCCACACTTGAGAGGGTAAGTGATGTGTTGTAGAAGTGATAAATAGAGAGACTCTCACTCTCTATTTATATTCTTCTGTTCACTTGTAGAAGTAGAAGTGATTATGTATGCGTTCTTTCCTACAAGTCAAATGCAATTGTATGGTTAGAAACATTTCATAAGGAATATTTATATTGGTAAACACTTATGCATAAATATATGATCATGCAACTACTTTAGCCAATACAACATTCATCCATATCTCACTGAAACTTTCTATATGCCTTCCATCTCTACCAGGACAACATTGAGATTGTGCACTAATCCAATATGTCAGCAAAGATGTTTCATTCTAGATAAGTAGCAATCGAGAATTTGTATAGCACCATGAGCTACTTACCCATCACATGCATATTAGTAGTATACTATCATTAATGCAAACATCCTATCATGCATAATACAATAACTAAATATAAACAAATGCATAACAAAACAATATCATGAAATGACAATTGAATACTTATCTTTATTTGTTTCGTGGGTATACTCCTTCTTGAGCCTTCAGCTTCATCGTCTTCTTCATTCATGATAGCATCATTTCTTATCCAAATGCTAGGATGGATAATAAGTTCTTCAAGAGTTGAGTTCTTCATATTCCTCATTGCTTGAGGGATCTCATTTGGATGGTAAGAGCTTGATCTTCAATTGCTCCCATCTTTGCTTCTTTTCTTATGAGTCGAGCTTCTTCTTCTTCTCGGAGTCTACAGAAAGTAATCACTTCCTTATGGAACACATTCCTTGAATGAATGAATTCCACGATCCTGGGAGGCCATTCAAGGTGGCCATCACCACTTCTACATTCTTCACCTCTTCTTTTGCCGCTTCAAGTTGTTCTTTGATTTGAGAGAATCTTATGACTGCATGGTCTCTACATTTTAGATCTTCACATTATTCAACTAGTTTCTTTAGGTCATATTCTGATTTTTGTTCTTCCCTTCAAATAGCTTGAAATTATGGAAGACCTTCAACAGCTTTGCTTGCAATAGGTAGTGCTCTGTAATGCACATGTGCAAGCCTTCTATGCCAAAGCTCATTTGGCTCTACTATGTCATGGATCAAGGCTTGTTCTGGATGGCCCTTCAATTTGTACAAGCCTCCTTCTTGTTCTCCAATCACTACCGCATCATCGATAGTCTTTCCTTTTGGCCACATGATGACTTGACCATCTATGAATGCAACCCGCATTCCTTTTGCATCAATGCTGAAATGGAGAGAAGGTTCTTCTTAAGTCCTGGAACAAACAATACTTCTTTCATTGTCAGAGACTTACTAGAGTCTAACTTGTATGAAGATTCCTCACTACCTTTTATTGGATATTGGTAGTCATCTCCTAGTTTCATCTTGTGAGGTGATTCATGTTTTGATAGTCTTACAAAGGATTCCTTGAATCCTGTCATATGTTTGGAAGCCCCACTGTCTATAAGCCAATCATCACTTCCATGAGTAATGTTACCTGTGAGAGCTGATATCAAAACATATTCATCCTCGCTTGAAGAATATTCACTTTCATATTTGGATCTCTTTCTGGATGGTTCATCATCCTATGCAGCATGAGCATGATGTCTTCTTTGGCCTTGACCAAGTTGTTCTTGTGAGAGGCTTCTAACCTCGTCTCCCTCTGAAACTGGAACCTCTATACTCATGTTGGTGTCCAATCCATTTTCTTCAGAGAGATCATATACTTCTAGGCTTGGAAGTTGTCAACTTCCCCAAGCTTGTCACCAAGATGATGTGATATATCATATTGAAATGAGAACCTCAAATGGAAATAGCAAAGGATTAGATCTTACCGATTTGAGGTGTCTGTCCTTGTCCCGGAGTTCGTTGATCTAGGGTTTGTCATAGAAAACCTAATTTTCAAAAATTGGAATATTTCAGATCTGATTGGACAAACAGATATATTCTTCAAATGGAGCTGTCCAATGTACTCCTCTTTTTGAAAACAGTTGAGGGAAGCTCCCAGAACAGGAAGCCCTAATTTTCCAATTTCTTCTGCAGAAATGGCTGTTACTGTTTCTATAATATATCTGAAATTAATACTCCTATATGACTAAAATTTCTCACTAAGGTAACCTAGAATGTCCCTGATCCAACACCATAGGTTTCATCAGAATGGGTTTCACCATTTTGGATTTATGATCCTTTTTCCAAGGTGACCTGTTACAGAACTGTTCAGAACAACGAAGTTGTACGGCATGACACGTGTCACTGGTTCATCCTCTAAGTCTGATATTCGGACCACAGAAATTATAGTCCATGAAATTTATGGAAAAGCTTCATAAATTCCATTTGGACATTTGTAGCCCAAGATATTGTAATTATCCTCAGGTGTCCTATTTAAGGATGAATTCTGGAAGAGGCTGGAACCCTAACATGGAGGGATCATATCTCCTAGAATATAGTGAATCTGAGGCTGATTTTTGGAAACAGTGTTCACCAGGATTGTATAGTAGGATCTTAAAATTTTCAGCTTCTGAAACCTCTCCAAACTCGGAATATATCGAATTTACCAAAACTTAGCAGTTTTAGTATTAGGGTTTTTCCTAGCTCAGGATCAAACTAGGGTTTGACTTTCCTAGAGTTTCACCCAACCAAATTTCTTGATCCAGGTATATAAACTTAGGTTTTTATGAGGAGAACAATCCTATGTTGGTATCACTCAAAAATTCCTCTTCTATAGAAAGCCATAATTTCCACATCGAAACTGAAAATGCTCGAAATCGAATTCCGCTTCGACAAAAAGATGTGCCCTAAGGAGGAGAGTTGTTCCACCTTAATTTTGCTGAAAATATGTGGAGGAAGGTCCACAAACTAGGAATCCCTAGTTCCCACAGCTGCACAATGTCTTCTTCTTAGGTTAGCTCTGATACCATGTTAGTTTTTCAACATTTAAGCTAGCATTATGTTAGGATCTTTTCACTGAGAGAATAACAAGCACAAAAATAAAACATAAGCAATTCACAAGAGACAAGAGACACAAAGAGTTTTGATCGGGGAAACCATAAATGGAGAAAACCCCGCAAATTCCTCAAATATAGAATCACCATAAGATGTAAGACCCCAAAACAATAATATGCACTCCCGACAGCAGTAGTCTTCTAGTCCCAGTATGTTTCCTTCTTCACTAGTGCACCACACTTGAGAGGGTAAGTGATGTGTTGTAGAAGTGATAAATAGAGATACTCTCACTCTCTATTTATATTCTTCCATTCACTTGAAGTGCACTTAATCATGTCGGCCCAACCAACAATTACTTACTCGAGCCTACACCTTAATTAGTGTATAATAACTCAAGTGCCCCGAAACTATGGGGACTTACACAATGACTTGAAAAGACTTGTTTACATTATTAATCCTCCCAATCGGAATATCAGGGCATGACAACATGACTCAAATACATAATAGAAAACATCCCGGAATAAACATCGGGTTACCATACATAAGAATACATTTCGAAGTTACATATACATCAACAATCTTGAGGATCTTCAGACAGACTCGAATATTGAAACAATTTCTGAGATGAATCTATAATAGAATTCTGAGTTGAATGTTAATGTTGAGATAATTGATCTTGAGCATCATCAAATGAGTTGTGATATCATGCTTGAAACAATTTCTGAGATGAATCAGCCACAGAATGTTGAGGTGAATGTCGAGACAATGAATTCTAAGGCCAGTCTTGAACAACTTGAGACGTATGTTGATGTGGATCTGCAACAGATTTTTGACATGACTGCTGAGACTTTGATTTCTACAAACCCTAAGCATCTTCAAACATATTCTGATGTGAATCTTGAAACAATTCTTGATCTGAGTTCGCAACATATTTCTGTTAAGAAAACTGAGACATGAGTTCTAACACCAATCTTGAGCATCTTTAGATGAATCTTGAAACAAATTATGAGGTGAATATGCAACAAAAACTTAGATGAATACTCAGAAAAATTGTACTATGGAAACTTAGTATTGCTATTTTAAACATATAGTTCAAGAATTTTACTAGGAAGGGCAATAGTGTGTTTCATAAATCCGCAACACATTTGATGCCTTTACAAAATTATGGTTGTTTAGTTTGAACATGGGCAACGCATATAGTCCTTTGCAGGAACTTATGGGGTTTGAAAATTTTGTCACCTATTTCCAACTTCCAAAGAATGCTGTTACTTTATGGATGGAATTTACTATTTGGATGAGAAATTCAAGTTGCTGATCATGTGTTTTGCAGTTACATGGTGTTTCAATGTGTTCTTTTTCTGCAAATTCTAGTTTTGCATGTTGTTGAATCATTAATAGAAATTTTTTAGTTTAATTCTCCTAGGTGTCGACTAATAAGAGGCATATTGTACTTACCACTAGGTAAAATGTGGTCTTTGGTCATTGTGCAGGTGATGTGGTATCCAACTATGTTTCTTCAACTACTGCATGCATTTTCAATTGTCTCCACTTTGGCTGTATTCATTAATTTATGCTTGTTCTTAGGTAAGCTCTTGAATATGTTGTGAATGAATTCTTCTCATTGTGTACTTTCGACTGTGCATTATTTTATGCATATTTCTTGTATGAAGGGCTCCCTCTATCTGTTTCTTTCTACAATACCCTTGCTGGTAACCCAAGGACTAGGACTCCTGAATTCAGAAGAGGGTTTCTTTTTTCAATCTCTGTTGTAGGTTGGTTTTATTTTTTATATATTACTCATTCTGATTTAGTGCTTTAGAGGGTTTATCTGTCACTATGTTTCTGAATTTTAGTTTTACTAGTGTGTGTCCATTGCTCCCTTCACAAACTCTTGATTTACATTTAGCTATCAACATGTCATGCATATCAAAGGAAGTCGTTTAATTTAGCTAGATTTTGTCAATTCCACTGCTAAGAATTTGTTAAACTAAGCTCAATTATTTAGTGACTACACTTACCACATGTTACATGAGAAGAAGTTTATGGGTGTTAGTTGGCACAAGCTCTTACAAAATTTGAAAATTGTAAGCCCAATTTTTTAGTGACTACACTTATCACATTTTCAATGAATGAAAATTTCTAGATGTTAATTGGCAGAAGCTCTTACAAATTTTGAAAACTGTGATAGTAGTATTAGTAGCTCATAAGACGCATTCATGGCCCTATAGGTTGCAAATGTTTTGAAGTGTTACTCTAATTCACACAAACTTCGGATACAAATACTATATCTAAAATCTATATCTGTATCCACATGGTGATAGTTTTACTAGTACACGTCGAAGTTGTTGCCCAAGTATGTAAGTATTACTATATATCTATCTATCTATCTATCTATATATATATAAGAGAGAGAGTCTGGTCACAAAATCAGGATATGATATGGTTAATATATGTCAAATAAATATATACATGCATATATATTTATAGAGAGAGAGAGTGTTGGTGGGCTAGTTTGTTTGGTTGAGTGCTTTGAGCTTTGTATAGGAGGTCTCATGGTCAATTGTTCAAGATTGTTTTCTTTTGTTGTTTGTTTTATTTGATATTCCTACTAGATTAGTATTGTATATCGTATCAACAAGTTTACAGTGGGCTCCATTGGAAATGTGGAAAAGTGAACAAGTTTACATTGGGTATATTCGAAAAGCAAAAGTGTCCTGGGTTAGTTGTTCAAGCTGGTTGAATTTTGTTGTGTCCTTTATTCGATGTTCCTACTAGATTGGTATTGTATCTTGTATCAACAAATTTACAGTGGGTTCCATTGGAAATGTGGAAAAGTTAAGAAGTTTACACAGGGTATTATTTGGAATGCAAAAGTGTCTTGGGTTCCATTGGACATGTGGAAAAGTGAACAAGTTTACACTGGGTATCATTTTAAATGAAAAGTGTCTTGGAGTTTCTTTAAAACACATTTCCATCTCCTTGGGGTGGATTTTACGGTAACATAGGTTTCATTCCTAAAAATAAATTTTAGGAAGTACAGGACTGTTGAGAAAATATGGAGGAAATGATGAATGTTCCAATCGATATTATCAGTACTGTAATGATATTTGACTTTGCATGAGCTAGAATTTGGAACCGAGGAATGAAGTTTTCCTTCAAAGCACCAAAAGTGCAACACTAAAGCTAACCCCTTCTCACAGCTTCTAAAAAGAGCTTGAGCTTCACTGTTTTGAAGCTACTACTGGTAAGGCTTAGGACTATAGATTACTAGAGAAACGAAACCTTTCTGGGGCCAGACCTTACTGAGGTCATTAATATACACTCACAAGCCCAAGAACTAGTTTATGGTGGAGGTTATAAACCGTTTATTGTTTGGATGGGTTTTCTAGTAATTTTTTCAGATGAAATCTGACTGAAATTCTTAAAATCACAGAATCAGGGTGTCCAGAGGTTTTCAACACTAAAAAAATGCAATTTGAACAATCCAAAATCACAATTTCAGCAAAAATATTATCTGCAGATTCTGTAAAAAATGACTAGAAAAATCCATACTGTCAAATGATTAGCCAAATCCCTAGTTTACGGACGAAATCTGTTTGAAATTGTTGAAATCATAGAATTCGGGTATCCAAATGTTTTCTGCAATAAAAAATGCAATTTGAACAATGAAAAATCACGATTTCAGCAAAAAATGATCGGCACATTCCATAAAAAATGGCCAGAAAAGTCCAAAGTGTCAAATGATTAGCCAGCTCCCTAGTTTACAGTCCTTAATCAGATCTGTTGTCTATTAGTCTTAATGCTTACCTATGTGCAGCCAAAGAATTGGGTAGTTCATTTCCACCATTGTAAAATATTAGTGTTCATGGCTTCAACATTAGGAAAGAATAACATAATGTGAGTTGAAATTAGAATGTTGTTTTCAAATATGTTATTCGGGAATAACGTTGGTAAGCAATAAATGTATTATCTCCTTGTAGAAGAAGAAACATAACAGTAAGGACCAGTGTATGGTCCTATCTGAAATGATGAGAGTTTAAATGTCATTTTCATAGAAACAGTCAAGAAGTAGTATGAAGGCCAACAACAGTGGAACATTGGTGCATATTGAGCTACATTCTACTTCATGATGCCTATGCTTGCGTCGTTCCTACAAATCTCAAAGGTTTTTAGATCTAGAATCACTTAATATGGAGAGTTGACTCTAGATACAAACTAAAAGGGATTGCACTCAGAAAGGATTTAAAATCAATGTAGGGATTTGAAAATGAAGAAAACAAGGGAAGACACATGGTGCAAAGTTTATACTCGGCCAATGCATTATGCTACGTCCTAGGATTGTCCATTGTTCATTTTTATCATGAAACATGCAAATTTTATTTTTGCACAATGATAGGATTCACCACCATAATAATAGGTTTTTTTAATGATACCATTGTCTAAAATATTTTTCCATATTCTTAACTTTCTGTGCAAAATAAATCAATTGCATATAAAAAAAAATTCAACAAAATTAGAGACTAAATTAATTTTTTGTTCAAACATAATCTACCAACTTGTGTAAATTGGCTAAGAATAAAGTGAACTGTTTTATCATTTTGAATGTATATATATTATGTGTTGATGAAAAACTTGATAACCTTAGACTTGCTGATTTAATGTTGTTTCTGCAAAGTGGAGGTGACAATATTCACCATTTAAGTTTCTTCTTGTTTGAAGTAATGTTCATCTGAAGATGTGGAACGATGTATTATAATAATTTATGTTGTTTCTCTCTACACACACACACACACACCCACATGCATATCGTGCATGTAACTCTAGTAATTTCAACATGGTTTGGGCATATGTTCAAAAAAGAAAATATTGAATTTCGGACAACTTCACTAATTTAGTTTTAATTTTCATAGCTAGAGGACTGGGATGATGAGGATGGTGAGTGGAAAGATCCAACCATTCCAAATCCAGATTACAAAGGACCCTGGAAGCCAAAGGTGCTTCATTCAAACTATTATAATTTTATTTATTTTTATATCATTCCTTGCCTATTTTGTTGTATACTAATTGTGCTTCCTTATATTGTTGTGTCTAACTGTGCATTCTTATAATGTTGCATCTATTGTTTTGGCAAAAAATCAAGAATCTGAAGTACAAAGGAAAATGGGTTATTCCAATGATTGACAATTCGGGTAAACTATTGAATTTCAGTAACACTTTGACTGAAATTGACCATTGTCTATATATTTCAAGTTCGTTTAGTTTTCCATATTCATGACTTTGGGATACACTATAAGCAGATTTCAAGGATGATCCATAACACTATGTTTTCCCTAATATGAAATACGTAGGAATTGAGTTATGGAAGGTATGTGATAGATCAGTTTGCCCTGTGTTAGTGGTTTATATAAACTATTTCTATATAATCAATGTTCCTTGGAAACTATATTGTTTAGTTCTTTACTTTATTTTTCTAGGTCTGCAGGTCATGATACTTTTAACATGTTAAAATTGCATTTCATGAGGATGAAAAGGAAGCTTTTGAAGCGGAAGAGAAAAAGAAACATGAGGTTAGTGTATTGTGTACTTGAACTTTTAACATTTAGAAAGATAAGGTCGATCAACATGCTTTGCAATGAAATGTAATATATTTTCTCTTGGTATTTTTCCTGTATGTTGCATAATATGTTTACTAACATTGTAGAAGGTGAAATCTTTCTTCCTCATAGTCCAAAACTTGATTTCCCCTTGTATACTAATGAATTAGAATACCAAAGAACTACCTCTTAACTAAGAAACTCATTCTATAAATAATACCAAGGTCTAAGTTTCTTGCTTTGCATGCAAAGATGGGAAACTTTATTTGGTAGGATAAGAAGGGATATAAAAGTATTTTTGACGAGCGTCTTTTTAAGCAATTCATTTAAATTGAATGGGAAAACATGTTTGCATCACTTTTATCATAAATTATGCAGATCAGACTTAAGAGAGTCATTTTTACAGTAACGTCACCTTCTCAAAGATGTTTACTTTATTCGAGCTCTTTTCAGGTCTATCATTTAAGCGAGGAAAGGGAAAAATGTAAATTTTAGTTTTTAAACAGCTAGTTAGTTTATGTTATATTGGAAGGAGGAAAATCTAGTATTTGAACTTGGCTTGTGTTTGCATACATGTTTTTTTTCACTCAGACATTTACCATAAGCTACTTCAATACCAACATTTTATAAGCAACCTTCTTTGTATCATTTTTTTGTGGCAGGTGGAAAAGAGACAACAAGTTTTAAGGAACATGGAACATTTAAAGAAAATTACTTATATGCCACTATGCATGGAATACATCTTCAAAATGCTGATGGTGCTCCTCCTACAAGCACTTTGCCTATTAATGTTCAATGCGGTATAATTTTGATGTATTACAAGATATTTAATTCCAACAAGCAGTGGGATTTTTGCGCCAAGAGGCAGTGTACACCCCAGCATTGGGGAGATGTTGTCACGCAACACGTTATGTAATGTAAAATGATAAAAATAATAAATACATATTGGCTCCATTACACTTGAAAAAATGCTCCATTACACTTTATATATCATCCTAGATCCATCCTAATACTGGATCTACCAAGTGTCAAGAGGGATCAAATCCTCAAGTTTTGCACTCTAAATATGGTTTGCACCTTGAGGGATTTAATCCCTCTTGGTGATTGGTAGATCCAGAGTTGGGTGAGTGATTTTGGACTATCTTGGTGATGTAGTATTTCTACTTTATAGTTCATTGTTTTTCTACTGAGATTTGTTTATTGAATTTTGCAGGAGTGAACTTAACTAAGTGATCCATTGAGTATGAAGAGCCTATTGATGAGGCTTTTCCATTGAGAATGAAGATCCTTCTACTAAGGATTTCAAGCTACTAAGTATGGGTTAATTGAAGTTGTTGCACGAAGATCTAAGTATGGCTTACCAACCAAGTACGAGTGGAATGGTTTAGCCATTGTAATAATTTGAAAAGTCTTCGATGTACTAGATGATTTTCATGTAAAGTTGTATGGAGAAAGTTTTTGAGAAAACACATACTTATTGTAATATTTGACATTTCATATAATATAATTTGTGAGGTTTAAAAATTATATGGTTGTACTTTATATTATTTATAAGTGTTGTAATTAACTAATTAATGTGACATTGTATAATTCACACGTGTATTAGATGATGATAAATCATGTATGATTTTTTTAAAATTTAAACGTAATATCATATTAAAAATTTATATTTATTAATCATGGACACCATTAAAACTACTAAGATATAATAACCACACATAAAACGACTAAAAATGGCTAAATGAGTGACCAATAAATGAGATTAATGACCAAATTTGCATATAAAATGACCAAAAATTGAGAGATACGTGACCAAACAACGAGATATAAATGACCAAAAAATGACCAAAATTTGCATATCAATGACCAAAAAGAATTTTTGGTGGCTAATTTACGGTCTTTTATTACACGACCAAATTTGGTCATATTCTGGTTTTTCATGTGGTCATTAAATTGGTCATAAATGTGGTCATATATTTGGTCATTGATTTAAACATATGACCAAATTAGTGACCAAATATATGACCAAATTAATGACCAACTCACAAGCTATAAATGACCAAAATAAAAATGACCAATTTTGGTCGCGTAATAAAAGACCGTAAATTAGCCACCAGCGATCACTAAACCAAAAGTGGTCATTGATATGCGGATTTTGGTCATTTTTTTGGTCACTAATCTCTCATTTTCCACTATTGTACACTATTGAGAATTATGGTAACATGCATGAATGAAATGGATTCAAAATGTCTAACCAAGTGTCCAGTGCGTAAGAAATTTCTAAAGAGAGAGGGATCACTTACTTGGTAGAAGTTATTCAACTGTCGGGTGACAAACAATTAAGAGTCTAGGAAGACATCAAGGAAATGAATACCAAAGTGAACGATGACAACTAGGAGACTAGTGACACCATCTTACTCATCCTGGTTGTTGGTATCAATACCAACACACATTTTGTCGATATGGATAAACTCATGTGACAGGGAATAAAGGACCCACACAACCGAGGCGAGATTAAGAGACCATCTACATGCACCATCATCAAAGCCAACATAGGAGAGAAAGGTAGGATCCATATGGAACAACCAAGGAATCAAACTGTGAGACTCATGCTGAAAAATATGCAACACAAGAAGGAAAAACTATGATACAAGGGTATGTAGGTTGGTATACTTAGGCATAGAATAGCTTGAGGTAGAGTCCATTGTGGGGATTATTCAATAGGATACCATTACAGTAATAGAGCAGGTATGCCCCCTTTCTAAGAAATCAATGGATGAAATAAGGGCCATACCAAATAGATTTGAGCTTCCCTTTTCCGGTATTTTCATGGGCTTCATCATAGACGAGGAAGAGGCCCCCCTCGCTAAAGGAACATGGGTGGACGTGAGAGTCATAATGGGGATTCGACTGTGTCTTAGACACTTTGATCATTTAGAGAGGAACATGATGATCCTCATCCATTTTTTCAAGCATACATAGCAATTTTTCCAACGGTGAAGTATCAGGTAGAAGCTCAACAACAAAGCAGAGTGATGGAATATGGAATTCAGTGGGAAGAACTTACTCCACACCGTGGACTAAATGAAATGGGGTAAAACTAGTGGTGATTTCAATGATCTATTCATCATCACAAAAGTGGTGTCTGGATAGATTAGAGAGATATTATGCAATCAAGGGAGGGGAAGGAAGACTAGAAGTGGAGATCATATAGTTGGTGTTGTTGATGTCTAAGGAAGAAGCTAGAGGGTGGATTTCCTTAGGGAAAATGATTTCAGACTCAAGGGAGTGCTTGCAAAGGTTAATGAGGAGAGACTAGTACTTGGGAAAGTTTGGGAAATGATGGGAATAATGATTGTATAGGCCACAAACTACACATGAGTGGTTTGTTTGTAGAAATTTGTTCTTAATCATAGGGATGGTTGGTACATTGAAAATTGTAGTGTTGTTGATCTAAACTATTGTGCACATGTGGGTGTGAAGGAATGTCAAAATGAGACAATTTTGCATCGCATGGCCAAGGAGGTCACATAAATCATAAGTAGGATGTGGGCGTGGTTTTGCCAAGGATTTTGGTGCCTTTTCCCTAGTCTTCATGGGAGGAGGGGGTGCAGAAGTAGATGCAGAAGAAGTTGGTTGTGTACTAAGAGGTGGGTGTGATACCATCTCAATAGGCTGGATTCATTTCAACATGATTTGTGGTGTTGAGGTGGGGTTGGGTGGATCAAGGTACCACACTGAAATTCCCAAAGTGAATCCCAAAAGGTTGACAGTAGACATGACTAGTTTACTCATAATTACAGAAGGTGGAAACAGGGAGGTAATCTTGCTTAGGGGAAATGAACCCTAATAATTCCCCGAGTTATGTGGTTGGGGTTCTCGCTAAGGTGATGATGAGGTCAAAATGTTACTAGATGTATGGTGCAAAAATTTAATATGCCAGCTGTAGAGGGAGGTGGTGGGAGGGAAAAAAGGTGTCCATCAAAGGGGCATTGGTAAATAGTCTCAGGCCAATGACAGATAGGGAGGGGATGGATACCCTATGGATGGTGGTGTCAACGGTAGGGAGGACATGCTCTGAATTCTCTGGTCCTTTAGGATCGTAATACATCAATTGGTTGATAGTCATGATATTCCCATCATGGGGGAACATCAAGAGTCAGAATATGGTAGAATCAAAGACTCACATTGCATACATGTAACTATGTCCAAGGAGGAGGTTGTAATCTAGTTGGAAATTGACTACCTAATGTTAATCAACATAATTTTCCCATCCAACTCAATGGGGAAATTCAGGAGAACACCTTGTGGCTGAGGAACACGAAGGGAGGTGGTAGAGGGTTGAAGGGTTAGGGATATGAGTTTATACCAACCAAATGTTGACATAATACAAGCGGGTTCCCACTCATCGATGATGGATTGATAAATTACCGAATTCAGAATAGTGACCGAAACCTAGTAGGCTAGGAATGATGGAATCCAAGGTTCTCCTTGATCCAATTTGAAAGTGATAAAATTGGAATAAGAGGGGTTGAAAACACCTAAAAAGGATAAAAAATATTTGTGTTGCGAAGGAAAATTTTTGAGGACTTCCATAGCGGACATGGTAGAGGGAGAGCAGGCCAAGACATCAATGATACTGTAATTAAGAGAAGCTCTAGCAGTGGGGTTATTCATGATGTGATGCAAAGGGAAATGAGGGACTTTGACAATCCCATCTGTGAGGAATCTTGACAAATGTAAGTACATATCGAGAGTGGTGGAGGTAGATTCCATGGAGGGATTAATGATTTCCATGGTGGAGCCATATTGGTTTCGTCGAGTTTGTAAGTTGACATCAGGTGACAATGTCATAAGGTGATGGACACCAAGACCAATATTTTGTCCCATAGAAGTGGTTGCATTATTTGGTCATACAAAGGGTTGGGTCACAATCATTCCTTGATTTGGTAATGGGTTCTGCAACACCATAGGTGAAGGACCTTGTGTGCTGGGTTTGGCTGTATTAGATCGACTAAATTGGGGTCACGTTGATTGTCGGCTTGTAACAAGTTGAAGACTCAATTGATTGGAGGAATTGATGTGTGTAATGGTCATAAGTGTCACAAATGATACATGGATGGTTAGTACACAACCGAGGGTTCTTCCTAGATGAAGGTGGACGCTGATGGTTCTGTGCAGGGTGATTGGATCCATCATTAATCGAAGGATTGGTTTGTTGGCCACCTCCTTGAGGTTGGTTATTTCCCTGGTTCCTACCTCTCTTTCATCTTCCCTATCCTTGTTGGTTATTGGGGGTGGGTTGATTAGGGAGGTTTTGTGAAGCGTAGACCTATCCTTTAGGAACAAGAGGAGTTGGGGTCAAAGAAGATGTAGGTTGCATAGGTGATGGGTAGTAGGTAGGAGTAGCTAGAGGGGTTGCAATGCCTACCATCTGGCCATTACATGTAGGTTATAGGAAATTTGGTCCATGAACATGAGGGAAGGGTGCGGGAGACGCATATGAAGGTGTGGATTTGGACTAATCCATTTCTCATGAAGAGTCAGCGGTGCATCCAGGTTAGGAAACACTAGGTGTGTTACAGGAGTGAGGTAGCATCAAAGTAGAGGCCATGTATAGGTGGGGGTTCTTGGAGATAGAGCCAATGACTCCATCAGCAACATTGGATGCCCGCAACGTATCTCGACATGAGGAGCCAACATGGGGAGCATCAGGTATGATGGTATAAAGATAACCTGATTAAGCGTATATAAGGTCAAACTATCATGCTTTGAGGATTACTTCTTCCTCAGTTTGTGGGCGCTCGGATGCAACATCATTAGTGATACAAGGGAGTAAGTTTTTTGTTAGAGAACTAATCCAACTTAGTACCATGATCATACACCTAGGATACATTTCATTATATTCTATGCTCTGTCATATGGTCCAAAACTTAGGCTATGTTGATTAACCTTGGTCTATTAGGTGTTTTTGACTCACTTATTGCAGTTGAGGTGCTCCAATTTGATAATTCAGATAGTCAAGACACCCTCATTAATGATAGATCAGTCTTAGTGCACTCCCTATCCCTTAAATCAAGGAAACAGTTTGACCATAAGTGCTAGTGCATGTATTTGGTGGTTGTTGGCTCTCCTTGGGCATTTATTACTTCCTAGAGCCACTCTCATTCACCCATGTGCTCACCCACACCTAGAATGCCCTCATTCATTTCTCAGCATTCTCCATCCATGTCCACATTGAAATTCGTGATTGTTTGGAATGGTTTGGGAGCTCATTAGTCCACTTAGGGTGGTTTTGAGGTCAAACCCTATCCTGACATTTGTATGCATCTATATGGCCTCCTACGGCTATGATTTCTCCCTAATGTAATAAAAACATGATCCAAACATATTTACATGTTGGACAATCATAATAATATCAGTTATTGACTACATTTGTGTATGATAATTTCACTCTTTCTATTATTTTTCTACATAATTGTGTGTAATATCGAACTGTGAGAATCCCCTTGGCTCCTAGATCCTACTGTGAATCAATTCTTGCATGGTATTAGATCTCTTTGGAGATACAAATAAAAATGAGAGAATTTGAGTTGTTGTTTAGAGAATTTTCCAGAAAAAATTGAGTGTTTGTGTTGCAAGAACAACTAGTACTTATGTCACTCAGTGTACAAGGAGAAAACTCATGTATTGTTGACCCCATTCAACTATTTCTAATGGAAGGAATAAATGGTGATCCAACCATGGTCGAAAGGCCCATTTAGAGTCACCATGGGGATTGATACCAAACCCAACTCTGTTGTGGAGAAATCGAAGTACTTCAACAGACTTGATGAGGAATTTGGAATGCTTGTCTCAACATTTTGAGAGGTCCACTCTTCCATGTTTACAGTATGAAAACTCCCAATGAAGCAGGCTCAAGCTGGAGTCACTGTTCGAGAATACTAATGAGATGAGAGGCCACCAACTTGAAAATGAGTTGATCTCACTGAGCCCAACTCACTTTGAGACAATCCAAGACTTCTTCACCAAGTTCAAATTGTTGGTGCTTCAGCTAAAGCAATGTGGCATAGAAAAGAAAGAGGGTCATCTTATCTTGTCAATACTTTCAAATATAGGGCCTAAGTATTCAGTGTTTGTGTCAACATTCAACTCCAACAAGCTCACTGGTTGAAATTGGAGGATGCCATCACTGGTAGACTTCATGTAGTCACTGACTCAAGAGAAATACAAGCTACTACAAATGGGTACTATCAAATCTAGTAAGGATCAATCCCTTGCTGCAGGAGTTTTGAATCCATCCAAAGGAAAGAATAAATCCAAAGATTCGAAGCAACAAGAGAAGAAGAAGAAGGAGAATCCCAAATCTTCAGATGGGGTTTTGAATTCTATCAAGAACAAGGACAAGAAGAAGCAAGAGAAGACCAAATGCACTTACTGTCACAAGGTTTTGCATCCAAAGAGTGCTTGCATAAATAATACCATTGACATTATGCACAACTTCTTGAGAATAATAACATCCCCTTGTTAGAAGGTGCAATGAATAAAGATGGTGGTTCAAGCTCAAACAACAAAGAAAGGTGCCATGCTTTGGTTACAGGTTCTTCAAGATCTTCTTCCTTCATCATAGATTCAGGTGCCTCCAAGCACATGGCCTCCATGAATGATTCCTTCTCAGCCTTACATCCTTACAGTGGTCCATCCATTCTAATGGGTGATTATTCAGAAATCCAAGCCAAATGGATTGGCATGATTGATATTGAAGATGGGTACTTCAACAATGTGTTGTTTGTTCCTGATGTAGCAGAGAACCTACTATATTTCTATAAAATGACACACATTGGTACAACCAAGAGAGTAAAAATTACTCAAAATGATGTGGATATATTAGAAGTCTCTAGAGGGAAAGTTGTGGCAGTGGGTTTTGCTGACCATGATTCGAGAATGTAAAAATTATCTCACTTCCTTCCATACTCACAAGTGAATGTGCTTCTATCACATGTCAACGAGACAAGAAAGTTGTGGCATGATATATATTGTCATCTAAAATACATGTACCTATAGGCATTGAGAAAGGAAATCATGGATGATGGGTGTCCTACCATCGAGTTTTCTCAAGGCACATGCAAAGGGTGTGTAGTGCGAAAGCATGCAGAGTGCAGATATCAGAAAGGAAAGGAAAGGAGAGTTGTCCAAGTACTAGATCTGATACATTCAGACCTCATAGGGATTCCTCCCATAACCTCACATGGAATTCAAGGTATGTGTTGAAATTCATAGATGATTTCTCAAGGTACTGCTGGGTGTATTTTCTTAAGCTAAAATGTGAGTTTTTTGAGACTTTCAAGGTTTACAAAGATTTAGTTGAGAATGCATGTGGGAATAAGATCAAGTTTATTAGGAATAAAAATTGTAAGGAGTATGTCAATAATAATTTTCATCATCTTTTTTAATAATGTGACATCCAAATGCAACATTCAATTCCATACACACCACAACATAATTGTGTTGCAAAGCGCACAAACAGGGCTCTCAAGGAGATGACAACCTCTATGATCAAAGCAAAGGATTTGAGTCCTAAGCTATGGGATGAAGCTATAAAATATGCTGCATATTATGAAAACAAATATCCACACAAATATTTGGATGTAAAAACTCCATATGAGGCTTGGAGTGGTCACAAGCCAAGTGTTTCTCATTTGAGGGTCTTTGGCTCAAAGGCTTGGGATAGGATTCCTCCTGAGAAGAGAAAGGCCTTGTAACCTAAAATAAATCAGTCCATTATGGTTGGATATGATGAATATTCAAAGGGATACAAGCTATTTTATCCATCATTAGAGAAAAAAATCATTGGAAGTAGTGTACAGTTCGAAGGAGAGCCCATGCAATAGATCGAACTAGTGCAAGGGGAATGCTCAAATCCTCCACTCCGTGATGATGTAAGTGGTGATAATTCCTCTGATTTTTTTTATTCTTATATTGATCATGATTATGAAGTCATTGCAAGACAATGAGACTTAGGAATTGGTTCCCTTGCCCTCCAAGAGGAAACTAGTGCAATGTAAGTGGGTCTATAGGACCAAAGTGGTTGCTGATGCTTCTGATATCAAGTATAAGGCTAGGTTGGTTGAAAATTTATTCTCTAAATTCCAAGGAGTGGACTGTAAATATACATTTGCACCGGTTGCAAAGATGGACTCTATCAAGCTAGTTTTAGTCATTGCTCCATCTAAGTGCTGGAAGGTTCACTACATGGATGTGAAGACTACATTTATCCATAGTGATCCTCATGAGTAGATATATATGAAGCAACCTGAACATTTCATTCATGATCCATCACTTGTATGCAGGTTAAATAATTCTCTATATGGCCTCAAGCAAGCCCCCAGGGCTTGGTATTCCAAAATGGACAATTTTATGCTTTCACGTGGCTTTGAAAGATGTAAATATGATCCTAATGTGTATTTGTAGAATTTTGGTGACTTATTGCAGGTAACAGTGTTGCATGTTGATGACATTTTATTACAAGTAGCTGCACTAAAGAGATTGGATCAATTAAGTCTTCTTTTCACAGTGAATTCTCCTTGACTGACCTTGGATTGTTGAGGAAAATTCTTAGATTAGAAATTGAGAAATATGAACCATGGATCAAGGTTAGAAAACAAAAGTATATTGAAGACCTATTATTGAAGTTTAAAATGGTTTAATGTAAGGCATCCAAGTTCCCATTCCTTTCAGAAATAAAACTAGGTGACTTTGGTGCAACTCCATTGGTCGACAGCTTGTTGTACATACAACTAGTTGGGATTTTGTTGTGCATTACACACTATCGAACTGATTTGGAATATGATGTAGGTTTTGTTGATATATATATGAATGAGCCTTAAGAGATCCATTGGAAGGCTGAAAAAATAATTCTGCATTATGTGCAAGGAACCAAACACTTCGGGTTACACTATGTTGCTTGTTCCCCACTAGAACTAGTTGGATTTACTGATTTTGATTGTCTTGGAGATTACATTGACATAAAGTACACCTAATTTTATGTATTCATGCTTGAAAATGGTCCCATATGCTGGTAAATCAATAAATAACAGCATATACCTCTCTTCAACTGAGGTCGAGTACCAAGGAGCAATGAAAGCAACTACACAATGTGTGTGGTTGCAAGGGATTCTTGGAGAAATTGGATTTTCATTTGATTCACCCATATTCATTTGGTGTGAAAATAAAAGAGAAATAAATATTTCCACTGATCCATTCTAGAGACAAAGGACCAAAAACATTGAGATACACATGCACTAAATCCAGAGCTTGGTGCATGAGAAGGTAATATCCTTGCATTATTTCCCGTCTGCAGAGCAAACTGTTGACATATTCACCAAGAGATTCACAGAGAAGACATTAAACTATATGATATCCCTTATTAGAGTGGGTGACACATGGTGATGGCTGATATTCACTTTCATTTTTTTCTTCATGTCCATTTTAGAGGGGAGGATTTTCTCCCATGAGGTTTTCCTCCTTACCTTGTTTTTATGGACTTTTGTATGGGGTGACTTGAGCCTTAGTTTCCAAGGCCTAAATACTATGTTTAAGATGTACTAATTTATACTTAAGGGGGGGTTTTATAGCAATAATAAACCTTATTACCATGATAATATGCCTATGATACATTTCATTAGCTTCTATGCTATGTCATGTGGTCCAAAACTTAGGCTATGTTGATCAACCTTGGTCTATTAGGTGTTTTGGACTCATTTATTACAATTGAGGTGCTCCAATTTTATCATTCATATAGTCCATACATTGTCATTAATTATATATTAGTCTTGGTGCACTCCCCATCCCTTAAATCAGGGAAACACTTTGACCATAGGTGCTAGTGCATGCATTTGGTGGGTTTTGGCTCTCCTTGGGAATTTATTGCTTCCTAGAGCCACTCCCACTCACCCATGTGCTCACCCAAACCTAGAATGCCCTCATTTATGTATTAACATGCTCCATCCATGTCCAAACAAGTATTCATGACTGTTTGGGATGGATTGGGAACTCATTATTCCACCTACAAGGGTTTTGAATTCAAATCCGATCCTGACACTTGTATGCATCTAGATGGCCTCCAAAGGCTAATGATTTATCCTTAATGTAATATAAACCTGATACAGACATATTTGCATTTTGGACATTCATAATAATATCATTTATTGACTACATTTGTGTATGATAATTTCACTCTTTCTTATGTTTTTGTCCATAATTGTGTGTAATATCAAATTGTGAGAATCCCCTTTGCTTATAGATCCTACTATGAATCAATTATCACAGTCTTAAGAAACCAATCAAGGAAAATCCTGTCATCTAACTAGATTTTACATAGAATAAAACGACGATGCCACTCATGGATGTGATCCATGATATGGGTAACGGTGTTCTGTCTACATGATTATAGGATTTCCATGCCCTCATCATAAAAGATAGGTAATTGTAAGTATTGGAGAAACATTGAGACTAACAAGGAAAATTTTGGATAAGTGGCATAGGGAATTTCAACATACCATTTGACTGAAACCCTAGTGAGTGTGTGTTGTAATAGATGCAATCAAATTGAATCATCCACTATGGTGTTAGAGGAATTCCATACGTGAAATGGCATGATGTAGTTTTGGGGGTCTTCTCCCAGAGATGATAAATGGAGGCACATAGGACAAAAATGAATCTCTAAAACTGAAATGCAACAACATGTCACAATGAGAGAGTCTACAATAAAGTAGTTAGAAGACTAACAAGAAACACTACCTACAAATAAAATGAAACACTAACCTATGGGGTATAAGTGTAAGCAAGATCCTAGATACAAGATGGAATCCCCTCACAAATCATATATTCTGATGGGTGGTGAAGTATACAGTCAAACACTACAAAATGGAATAACAAAGGCTAAGATAATTGCACTACCAGGGGGGACATCAGGTAAAAGAGCCCTAAAATAATGGAAACTAGACTACCTCGTTCATGTCATGTTTGGGATGGTTTCCTAGAACTTCATCCCCTTGGTCCTCGACACCTAATATAGTCTTAGGCATGCAAAAGGAGGACTATGAAGGGTTAGCCTTCAGTGAATAATGGAGTGTGGTATTCCACCCTGAATTCCATAACACCTTTGTTGTGGCTTACCCTCACAGAGCGGGAGGCTCCCCAATAAACTAGTTGTGATCATGTTAACAAATACTAGATCATTTTGGTTCCCTAGAAGACAAAAACTATGTATTAGTTGTAAGTGGCAAAGGGGTGTTATTGGATTCCTATACCCAGTGTCCTATCCTAAATATAATATTGTTTTGGTCTTGAAATAAGGTTACAATGTTGGTTTAGTTAAGATAAATTTTAGGCTCAACTTGGGGTCATGAACCAAGAATTTATCTTAAGGTGTGAGATGTGAGGAAAAGTGGAGTGTGATGTCTACAAACCCAATGCTCTCATGCTAGAGACACAATTGTATAAAAATAAAGAACAATGCTGAAAGTAAATGTTTTTTTAACAAATAAACTAATTATTCCAAATACAAGAACATATACAAGTAAACAAGAAGACATGGAACTTCTGTAGGGTGTAGGAAACACACTGAGGGTTCTCAACTACCAAGATTGACTAAGATCGGTTCACATACAATGAAAAGAGGGCAACAAAACAACCCAAGCGGCTGTAGGAAATCATATATGGAAGGAAACATTAAGGGAAAGGGAAGAACACAGAGAAGGCCATCTGGAATGGGTCTCAAACACCTCAAAGATATGTGAAATCTGCAGGTCACACCTATAAGTGGAATAGGTGCAGTTGAGGTTGCACATAACTATAAAATATTCCTGACCGAGATAAAAAACTAGCAGAAAAAGACAAGTCGCACTTAACATGGTTTTGTGCATGACAAGTCACACTAAATTGGGCCACAGAAGCGACCTGGGCACTGTAAAAGCCTAGACAAGTGTGATATGGATTTTATGTCTAGGTCACACTTATTGGGGAAAAAGGAATGACCTAGGTCACGCTTATCAAGAAAAAATGTGGGACCTGGGTTGCAAAGTTCTGTCGAATAAGTGCAATCCAAAAATAATTGAAGGTTTTTTAAGGAAAAAATGTTGGCTTGGGACCGGGGGGGGGGCAGGCGCTGTGACATGACTAGTTTATATTTGCCACAAGGGACTTAGATCTATGATGGAAGAGGGTACCCAAGTAGAACAAACAAAAAAAAACACCTACAAAAATAGAGATCCAAGGGGATCGAGCGAGTGGAGTTTTTAAACTGTAGTGGGTATTTCTCCCCTACTACGTGAAAAAACACATACCTTAGATCATCCAAATATAAGGGTGGACTTCATGGAGCAAGGGATATCTTGATGTCAACTTACAACAAGAAATAAAAAACTAATTTTTATGATTTTGTATTTTTTACTCTAACTAATAAACAAAATAATGGCCATACCATTAAATTGGGCCACTAGAGTCACTGAAGGGAATGGTTCGTAGGATCCCACGATCTTGCTCTTCATTTATCTCCAACAAGGGGTTGTCACCAATTAAGGGATCAAGGGTTACACTAATAGAAATTGATGTGCAATGTGGGATAGTGTGAAGAAAGATGTAAGAAGTGAGGAATTAAGGAAAATAATGAAAGTTCAAAAGTTGTTGTGGGGAGGCCTTCATAAAGTATTTATAGGATGATCTAGGATTTTGTTTCCCATGGTAATGACCCATGTTATTTTATTGTGCATGGTATTTTTCCATGGTTTTTGACCCATTATTAGTTTAGGGGTTTTTGGTCCTTTTTGGAGAGATATGGGTTATGTTGCAATAAATGGCCATCTTCCCTATATTTATGGGGGAAGGAATAATATTTTTTTGGAACAATTTTGGTGGAATTAAATTGTGAAGGTCAAAATGAAGGGAATAATTGTGGGATTATGATGTATAATTATGGTTTGGACCATAGAGAGTTGTGTGGACAATTTTCGGTGTTAACATAATAGACTCATCTAAATTCCATACAAGCCATATATATTGAATGCTCAAGTGAATTGAATTTTGAAATCAAGTACATAAAAGGAAAATAGAACAGAGTAGCTGACACAATTAGTAGAAGAATTTAGTTAACGCAAGTTCCATCCATTAATGATTGGAATCTTGATTTAAAATCAGTTTACAATAGGCATTGAAATAATATCATCATTATCTATAGGTTATAGTAGTGTTGTAGGCAATCAACATGCCATTAACATTTTCCAAATAAGCATTGGTTGAATATGGAACTCTTTAATTCAATGGAAAGATTTATGTACTAGCTGAAAGTGACTTGAGAAAATCATATTACAAGAGATGCATATCATACCTTATGTAGGTCATCCTAGCTATCAAAATACTTTGACAATAGACAAGAAAGAATATTATTGGCTAGGAATGAAGAAATAAGTGGCCAAGTATATTTCTCAGTGCTTGGAATGTTAGAGAGTGAAAGAAAATTACAAAAAATCCTACCAGTCTACTCCATCCATTGCTTGTACTAGAATGGAAGTGGGACATAGTAACCATTAATTTTATTACAAAGTTTCCAAGAGAACTAAGGCAACATGACTCTATTATGGTGGTGGTTGAAAAGTAGACAAAATCATGCCACTTTATACCTATACAGTCAATGCTTAATGCAACTAAGATTGCATGAATATAAATGAAGGAAATTGTCAGGTTACATGGTATTACTGAAGCATATGTTTCAGATCAGGATCCAAAGTTCACTTCAAAATTTTGGAAAGGATTGTTTTGAGAACATGTACCTAAAATCAAACTCAGTACAACTTATCATCCACAAACAGATGGAGAGAGTGATCAAGAAAATTAAATTATTGAATAGATGCTGTGAATGTATGTAATGGGTAAGCCAAATAAATGGAAAGACTACTTGTATTTAGTATAATTTTCTTACAACAATGGTTACCAAGGATCATTGAACATGATTCCATTTGAAGCAGTTTATGCCTGGAAGTATAATGTTCTAGTGAATTGGGACAAGCCTGTGGATAAGCTCATAGTTGGACTAGAAATGCTTCAGGATAAGGAACAACAGGTCACTAGGATCAAACAAAAATTAAAGATAACACAAGAATGACATAAGAGCTATGCATATAAATATAGAATGCATATATAATTCTAGTTTGGGGACAAAGTGTTCCTAAAGGTTAACGACATAAAATTTCAATGTGGTTGGGTAAATGTAAAAAGTTGGCTACTATATTTTGTGGACCATTTGAGGTATTGAGAAGAATTGTACCATTCGATTAGGTCCTAAGAAGAATTGTACCATTGGATTATGAACTAGCCCTACCTCCTATGGTTAAAGTACACAATGTTTTCCATGTTTCATTATTGAGAAAGTATGTTTATAACTCTAATCATATACTTGATTGGTTTGTGATATAGGTGGAACACAAAGGGGAATTCCAAGTACAACCAATATACATATTGGACAAAAGAATCAAGACTCTTAGGAATAGGGCCATAGGAGATATAAAGGTCTAATGGGACCATTACAGTCCCGAGGAAGCAACCTGGGAACTAGAAGAAAAGATACGAGAAGAGTATCCCAATCTATTTTGAGAATTGTATATATGTAAATAATTTTGAAATTCACAAATTTTTGACATTGAAACACTAAGGACGATGTAAAATTTTAAGGGGAGGGGAATGTAACACCCCTGGCATAAACCCATAAGTTTGATAAATTTATCTATGTAAATGACTATGAGTGCCCAAGTGGATGAAACTCATTGTATATATTTTTAAATGTTAATAAAAATCTACAATTGGTCATGGCTATGGCAGAACGCTTAGAAGATGGAGGACTCATGTATTCACTTGAGATAGTGAGGGGGTTGTTGTTACAGCTGATTTTACCACACATGGTGAATCACACTTTTATGGCCTTCCCTGTCCTCCCTTTGCAGACTCCTTAGACCCCATAGACCATTTTTGTACCTTTGATGTTTCCAGGATCATCCCTAAAAACATGCAATAATTTCCATACGCAACTTTTAATCCCTTTATTGTGTATATAGATGCCATTTGACCCTTAAAACC
The DNA here is from genome assembly GCA_001517045.1 of Pseudotsuga menziesii. NCBI lineage: Eukaryota > Viridiplantae > Streptophyta > Pinopsida > Pinales > Pinaceae > Pseudotsuga > Pseudotsuga menziesii. The sequence continues at coordinate 215,575 of LPNX010875796.1, read as the reverse complement.
ACATACATCAGGATGTGTGCAAAAGGCCAAATGATTTTGGAGTTTTCCTTGATGTGGATCTGAGTCACTTGTCTCTTGTCCTTCCATATGCCTTGCGATCGCTCGGATTTGACCTTCCATTACCCTATTGAAGAGCTATATAAGGAACCCTTTGGATACGTTAAAGGGAGATGAATTGAAGAGCAAGAAAACTATAGTCCATTGCTGCTGGAGCTTATAGTTGAGTCTCCATCCCTTTGTCCCTTGAAGCACTTTGTGTTCTTCCCAAGCTTGCCTTTTGCTTGTGAGCTTGCTATCGAGAGATGAAGGATTGAAGTGGTGGAGACCCAAGTCGGGGACTCAGTTTATCCATTCACAGACATGCTGACAGAGGTTGTCACTATTGTAATCTCTAGTTTATATCAATAGAAATATCTTTTCCTGTTTGATAATGTGTATTTAAATGAGTATTTGATCCATGGATGCTTTTAAATGCTTATATGTTATTGATTATATATTCCAAAGTAGGTTTAAAACAATTATATATAGCATGCTTGTCTTATTTGTTGAGTGTTGAGATAGCAATTTATCAATACAAGATAGAGTGGAAAAGCTCAATAGGGATCTACATCAACCGTCTGGAATAAGGTACAAATCGAGATCCTTTAGTGTTAGATATTGGGTTTCTCTTGCATATAGGAAAGCATTGATTTCTGGAGTCAATTTGTCTGTTGTGGTACCCCAAGCCATATTAATTTCTCTTCATAATAGAATCGATGACTCTGCTGTGGAGTTCCTAGTCATTTTTCCTTTGGGGGTTTTTATCGGCATTCAATGTTCTTGAATTGCTCTGATTTCTCTATTTTTGAGTTGGGTATGGGGGCATGTTTTCCTGGTAGTGTCTAATAGGAGTGAATTTTGTCTCAGCTTATCTATTTGCCTTCATTTTTATCTCTTTTCTTCCTGTATGTGAGTTTTTGCCTCACAGTCGCATGTACACGCGATTTTGACTGAGATATCCGCGTATAAATGTGGGTTTTCTGCACACAGTTGTGTATGCCCTGAGTTTTGTATTTTAGAGGAAGATTGAGTGTTGTTGGGTGAGTTTTGATGATTACTGAGTCTCCTTAGATGCTTCTAGAGTCTATATACATCTATGTTTCTGACCAGAGATGATTTTTAGGGTAAATTTGTTTTTAAGAATGTTCTTGTCATTGAATTTTTGATTTTTTGTTTTGGGATTAGTGCATTAGGTATCTTTTACCTTAGTGCTTTGTGTGGGTTCTGTTTGATAGTGCTTACAGAGTCTAGGGCTGGTAGAGTCATTCTTTTTCTTTATTATCTCATTTTTATTCAAAAAATCCAAAAATATTTGCTTCTTTTACATCATTATGCATCATTGCACTTTGCATTTTGCATGGTACTTGCACTAGGTTTGCTTAGAGAAGTATTAGTCATGCTTTCATATGGGAATGATTGCATTTGTCATTTGAAGAAATTTTTGCATTTCACGTAGTAGCATGCCCTGTTTTTCATTCGACACAATGCATTTGCATTGATTGTTAGGTGTGAATTTTACTTCATGTTGCGTCATAACACCATTGGTTGCACGATCATCTACCTTTTTGAGTAATAAGCCAAATAAATTCAATGATTAATTAAAATGGATTACACTATTTTCTTTGATAGGGTACACCAACAAGATTAGGTTTTAGGGTCCTTGAATAGTTCATTGTGAGTAAATTCTCCAAGACCACTAAACAACAACATGTATGTGTCTATCCAAGTGAGAGTGTGAAATTCCTTGGTATAATTAGTGTTTCTCAGGATCCTCCTCTTACAAGGGAGTTAAGCATGAGGCAGTGTGAGCATTTATTGATTGGGATGACCCCTAGTGATAACTGAGTAGCACCAAAGATATTTCCAGGATTGTATTCATATCTAGGGGCTCTTTGGAGAGTTTCGGGCTTTGCTACCCTGCCCATACAGTCAATCCCACCTGTGACTATCCGCCTGAGCATTGATTTTATTGAGGTGACCTTAGTTTCCTTACCTAGGTTATCGAGGGGGTACTTCATAGGGGTTATTATTTAGGTGTCCTAGCCAGGTTAGGGTCAGATAGCACAGTTACTATATGCGTTGAAGTTGAGGGCCACAATAATTGGTTACGAACCTTTGCTTGTTGTGTATGGGAGTCTCAAGCCTCTCCTAGCAGAGAAATACATGCTTCATTTGGGAGCTCACATATCATACCCTTGTTTTCTTGTGATTGGATTTAGATTATATAAGGGTATGCTCTGTGCATGCTAGATTTCTTAGGGTTTGCGTAATTAGAAGAGTCTTGTTCATTTTTTGAGTCATTGTGGATCTGGGTACAACACTTCTCTGTTCTCGTAATTTAGAAAGACTTCCGCCTTCTACATATCCTCCTCCTTTGGGAGAGAGAAACAGACAGTCCAGGTGGACTACTTCTCACATTTATTCACACATGATGGGAGATCATGAAGATGAAATTATTGAGTTGTTTTCTCCACCTCATGAGGTTGGGGAAGAAGATCCTATGCCTGTATACGATCCTTCACCTAATATACCTACACACTCTAGGTATGATCCTTCACATGATACACCTACACAATCTAGGTATGATCCCTCATTCACAGGTCACTGGTATTGGATTCCAGGTGAGGAGACTCATCATGAACCTGCGAGCACTAGTTGTGTTAGTTATGGCATGTCTGGTATGCCAGCACTTGATCTGGCACACCATGCCGAGTCAGGGTTTGAACTTAACACTATGCCTAGGGGCACTCCCATTCCTTTCCATGTGGAGAGATTTGGGAGCACGAGTCACATTGCACCCTCCATCCTGGAAGTGGAGGCTACCTCACATGTTTGTCCTAGACCTGGTGTTAGTTGTGCTATTAGGATACCAGAACCAAGACGAGTGACTATAGGGAATACCACTTAAATCACTTCACATGTCCCTTCGTCCTCTATTCCTAGTTGTTCAAATGTTATTCCTCTCCCTCATTCACGTGGTCCTTCGGGCCAGAATGTTGCTACTAGTCATGTTCGTACTGCTGCTACTCGTGTAGTTGTGTCTCAGATTCAAGTACTACCTGTTGTCTCGGGAGGTCATATTCCTACTTCTGGAACGTCCTATGGTCTATCACAGGGAGTTCCCCATATTCCTACTTATGGAGTTTCTCATGGGACATCCCATGGGACATCTTATGGAGCTTCCCATGGACAATATTATGGACCACAGTATGCACAAAGCTATTCACCTTATGAGTACAGGTCACAACAACCCGCTTACTCCCTGAATTATGGCTTTGTAGCCCCAAATAGTGAAGGTACACCACATTATGGTGCTTCCATGCCACCCTACATGGGTCAAACAGGAGGAGGATACTAACACCATGGCCATGGTGGTTACGATAATCAGTCTTATGTGAACCAAAAATATCAGGGAGCGTGGCATCGACCTGCTCAACCTAGGCTCCCTTTCCTCGCAACGTTAAATTTACCTGACTTGTCGAGACTAACGAACGATTCAGTATCTCATGAATTGGCTTGGTCGGCTGTCCCTACCAAGATTCCCTTGGACATTCCCAAATTCAAGGGAAAACTAGGAGAAGATCCTAATGAACATGTTACTACATTTAACCTGTGGTGCTCTTCTAATTCCTTACACAATGATTCGATTGGTTTAAGGCTATTTCAACGCACCCTCACTAGGCCTGTAGCGAAATGGTACATAGAGTTACCTAGGTGGGCATTTGTTTTGTTCGATGACCTAGCTATGAATTTTCTTAATCACTTCCACCTACCAGTGCATTACGATGTTGGTATAGAACTCTTATTGACATTTCAGCAAGACAAAGCCACGCATATCTTGTACCATATCCAAGAGTGGCGTAGACGAAAGAGATTGATTAAAGCTTTGATACTGCCACAGTTTATCCTCGAGTGGTTCCTTAAATCGTTACTACCTTATATAGAAAAAGATGTTTCTACGTCTAGAGTTCAGAACAAGGAACAATCCATTTTTAGGGAACAGGAATTGGATTTGATTTATGCTCAATCTGGACTATTATATGAGATCATTCCTAATGCTCTGCGCTCTAGTTTCAACCCTAAGGTCAAACCTGGACCACATGCCAATGGAATTGCTGGTTGTACAAGTACCAAACCTATGGATTCGGTTGTGAAATAGGTGATTCAATTGTCTATCAACCAATCTACCTCAGGACAAGCCACGGCTTCGTCTCAACCCACCCAAATGGCGAATGTGCTTTCGGTACAATCGTCGAACCAGAAGGGTAACCAACAACCAAGAAGGAATAAGAAAAAGGGTAAGAACAATCGTAAGGGTGGGAATAGGAATGAAAATGCCAATTCTAATGACAAGAACACCCACAATGCTAGGGGGACAAGTAGTCTAAACGTAAGGTTAAGTTTCCTTGAAAGTTGTGTAAGGATGACCACCTCACTCACTTGTGCCCTCGTATGGAAGACGCCTCGAGATTCATAGCATAGGCCCCAGCTGTGCTGACCAACCCTTTACTGCATAATCAAAACATGAAATCGAGGAACCATGATCAGTTCGGTGGAGATCAAGATCCACCAGAAGCCAGTAATGGTCATGGTTCAATAAACATGGTACGTGCTACTAAGGTTGTGACTCGTGCGAAGGACTATGGTTCATCACAACTAGACCTTGGAAAGGAACCTGCTCCACTCGGGAGTCCTTTGCGTATTGAAAACCATGTGGATAAACCTGAAGTCACACCTCGCATTCCTAAGGGAGTCCTAAAGAATTTGGGACACACTCCTAATTCCTGAGCCACCCATAACTATTTAGTTGTCAATGATTTGGGCCACACTCCTTGTGTGATTTCTACACTTGAAGTACTTCAGAGTTGTCCTTCACAAAGGAAGGCTTTTCTTTCTAATCTTGGTGTTAACGATGATAAATCTTCTTCCGTCATCAAATTTGAAACCGCAAGACTAAAACTTCACTTTCCTTACTATGTGTCTCTATTGATTCATGTAGAATGTCTTAACAAGACCATCAAGTGCACCGTGATTGATAAAGGCGCTACTGCTTCCGTGATGTCTTTCTTGTATTTGAAGGGTTTGTGTTCCCCCGAGCTGTCTAAATACGCTACCATGTTGACTGCTTTTGATGGTATATCATTTCAGCCACACGAAATTCTTCCTTCTCTTAGGGTCCGTTTGGGAGGGAAGACTGTTGCGATTGAGGTCAAGGTGGTTGATGCGCCCCTCACCTACAATCTGTTACTGGGTAGGAATTGGATGTATAGTATGCAAGCCATAGCTTCTTCTCTATTTTGAGTTGTATTTTTTCCATTTAATGGGAATATTGTTACGATTGATTAGACATCATTCAAAAATCTCAGTGTTACTACATCATTGGGAGCTTCTATCCCGATTATCAATCATTCCCAGCTGGCAACTAGGAGTGTGGGTGTTGGCACGTATCCATCCCTTATGGGAAGCTTTAGTTGTCCTACACCCATTCTTATGATCGGGTATAGTTTTAGTGGGGATTCATCTTCATTGATATCAGTGTCTTTTTGCATTACCCATATGGAAGATCCTTGGATCCTTCCTACACCGAGTCCTTCGAGTAAGCCTATTGAAATGGACATGCCGTTTCCTGTAGCAATGATAGCATATCAAGCGAATATTGAATGTGTTGTAGAGCCTAGTCCTTCATCTTCATAGACGGAGGAGGAGGACCCATATGTGCTTCCTACATGGGAAATTGACTCTTCTCACACACATGATTGCCTTGATAGTGTTTTTCCATTAGATGAAGCTATTATTGAGGCCATGTCTGGAGTTGAGCCACCTTGGGAAGAGTTACATCATAGATCTTATTTTCTTCCTAAGCTTAACCATTTGGAGTGTGAAGACTTTAGGGATATTCTTAGTGAGAGAATGGTAGTCTCATGGTTCCATTGAGCTCTTGTGGTCCGATGGCTGATGGAAACATGGCAAATATATCTCCTACCATCCCTATCAATATCTCTCGCAATCTTGGCAAGATTGAGAATGTCTATATTAGGGCAGAATGTTCCCATGCTGAGATTCAAGAGTATACTAAGCTATTCAAAGAGTTTCGTGATGTCTTTGCTTGGTCATACAAGAAATGCTAGGTATTGACCCTCACATTGTTGAACATGAAATTAAAACTTATCCTAATGCTAAGCCTTTTTGACAATGCTTGCATGCAGTGAATCCTAGAAAAGCACCAGTGATTAAGGCTGAGATAAAAAAACTGTTAAATGTTAGTTTTATCTATCTGGTTCCCTTGATGGAGTGGGTTTCAAACCTCGTTCCGGTTGATAAGAAGCAGGGAGCGATTCGTATATGCATTGATTTCCATGACTTGAATCATGCCTGTCCTAAGGACAATTTTCCCACACCATTTATTGATCAATTTTGGATGAGTGTGCGGGAAGCGAGGTATTTTTGTTTATGGACAGATTTTCTGGATACAATCAGATACAAATCAAACCCGAGGACCAACATAAAACTGCATTTATTTGTCCTTGGATTACCTTTTCATATTGGAAGATGCCTTTAGGCCTTAAAAACACCAGAGCCACATTTTAGTGGGCTATGACCTTGATTTTACATGATCTCAAATCAATTATTGAAGTCTTTTTGGATGACCTTGCTGCTCATTGTCATCAGAGGATGCGTCATTCCTACCATTTGAGATTAGTGTTTGAAAGATGTCGCCATTATTTGGTTAGGTTAAATCCTCATAAATACATATTTTGCGTGAAGTCTGGTCGCTTATTAGGGTTCATTGTCTCCAGGGAGGGTATAAGAGTTGATCCCTTAAAGGTTGAGGCAATACTTCGATTGTCTCCCTCGAGAAACATTAGACATCTTCAATGTTTGCAAGGCATGACAAATTTCTTATGGATATTTGTGGTTAACTTTTCCAATTTGATTAGAGGATTTATGCATCTTTTGAATAAGGACACTACCTTTTGCTGGGATGAGCGAGCCCAAGAGTCCTTCGATGCACTCAAATGAGCCTTAGCATCGGCCCTCGTGATTAGTCCACCCGACTATAGCCGTGACTTTTTTCTTTATGTGGCTGCATCCATGGAGACTATTGGTATGGTTTTGGTTCAAGAGGATGACGAGCTCCATGAGCATGTCTTATATTATTTGAGCCAAAACCTTATATATGTAGAGATCCATTATTCTCATGTGGAGAAACTTGCCTTAGCTACCGTTCATTCAGTTCAAAGATTGAGACACTATATTCTCCTTCGCCAGACCTTGGTGGTAGCCCATGTCAATCCATTTCAGTTCATCCTCACTCGAAGGATGATCGAGGGAAAGTATAATAAGTGTATTTTCATCTTGCAAGAATTTGATCTTGAGTTTGTTTCAGCAAAATTGAAAAAATCATTGATTTTGCGGAGCTTATATCTAACTTCCCAAGCGAGGAGGACGAGGAAGTTTGTGAAGATATGTTTGTCGATGAGCACATTTTCCTGATCTCAAATTTGGATCCATGGTATGGGGATATTATCATATATTTACAAATATTGAAGGTCCCTACTCACCTTTCATGGGATGAACGATGATGGTTACATCACGTATCCAAGAACTACCTTATAGTGGATAACACATTGTACCGCTGTGGAGTTGATTCCATTTTACGTCGTTGTTTAACTCATGAGGAGGCTGAGCTTGTGCTGAATGATTTCCATGGAGGGGCATGTGGTGGTCATTTATTTGGGATTTCTACAGCCCAAAAAATATTGAGATTAGGTTATTTCTGGCTGTTGATCTTTAAATATTGTGTCAATGCGGTCAAGAAGTGCCACCCTTGCCAGGTGTTTCCACGTAATATGTGCTCACATCCTGCCCTGTTACATCCGGTTATCACCGCTGGTCCCTGAACTAAGTGGGGGATTGATTTCATGCATTGTAACCCAGCTTCAGCTGGGGAGCATCATCATATTATAGTGGCTGTTGGCTATTTCATGAAATCGGCCGAGGATATGCCCACGGTTAAATCCGATGGTGAGACAGCCATGCATTTTGTATTAAACTTGATCATTACTTGGTTCGGTATTCTGAAGGAGCTTGTCACTGACCATGGTAGGAAATTTCAGAATCAGATGATGGAAGAGTTGGCCTCGAAGTTAGGGTATAAGCAGCAGAATTCCTCTTCTTATTACCCTCAAGCGAATGGACAGGTTGAAGCAGTGAACAAATCACTTAATTCCATTCTCCAATGAACCATCACACAAAGCAAAACCAACTGGCATATCATGTTATATCCTACTTTGTGGGCTTATAGAACCGCAGTTAAGACTACCACCAGTTTTTCTCAATATCAGCTTCTGCATAGCGTGGAGTCTGTCTTGTCGGTTGAATGCGAAATCCCTTCATTGAAGCTAGCCATAGAGCTCTTACCAGACTCTTCACCATTGGAGGAACATTTGGTCCACTTAGAGCAGCTTGATGAGCAGCGCTGAGATGCCTTAGTGGCTCTAGAAGTAAATAAGCATCGCGTTAAGGTCTAGTATGATAAATCTGTCCACCTGAGGAAGTTTAGTGAAGAAGATTTGGTCCTTTTGTGGGATCAAGCTAAAGAACCCTTAGGGGTAAGAAAGTTTAACCCCATGTGGCATGGTCCTTACGTTGTCAAACGTGTGTTAGAGAAGGGTTCCTATGAGCTAGTATATTACGAGGGGACAGCCTTGGTGGAGCCTCGAAATGGGATTTATCTTAAAAAGTACCATGCATGATTCTCAGCCAGGGCTGATTATTGTATATTATTATGCAGTATTTTGCATAGTTAGGTTTTTCTTATGGTGATCGGGTTGTTGATTAGCTTTCATTTCTTATGGTAGATGTCAATGCAGTCTTCCATCTATATAGGATTCGCTGATGGTTTTAGCCATCACACTGAACACTCAGCTTTTGTTGCTTGGGTGATTTATACTCCTATGGGTCAGGTATTGTCTTCTAGAGGCTTATGTTTACGGCCCTCTTCAAACAATGTTGCTGAATATAGTGTCAATATCAAGCTTCTACGAGATGCCATTTTGCATGGTGTTCTCTCTCTTGAGGTACGTCTTGATTCGTATTTAATAGTGTCACAGCTGAATGGCTTATATCATGTTAGGGATCCATCATTATTATGAAGATTCTTACGTGTGAGATTGTTAGAATGGAAATTTGACAACATAACATACATACATGTTCTAAGAATTTATAATCAAGCTGCTGACTCATATGCTAACTATGTGTTAGATTGGCATTTGTTTCACAGACCATAAGCTCATCACAAACAGACATTTTTACACATGTAAATAAATAAAATTGATCATCATAAAAGTTTTCATTAAACATCCAAAAGGTGATAATACATAAGTGTCATAGTACAAAAATGGGGCTTCCCAGCCACCAAAATATAATACATGGTAATACAAAAATATTTTCACTCCCAAGTATCTAAGCATGGGCAGGAGGAGGGGGGTTATGATCGTGGAAAGTCACCATGGTGCTAGCTAGCCGTCAAAACAACCGCACCCATGCTCATCGTACACCCACCACCTGATGCTGCATGGCCTTAGGCAAGTCCTTGACTTGCGCCATGGGTACCCTATGTGTCAGCCACACAAAATTTGTGTGGATGCTTTGGAGAATTTGCTCCACATCCACACCCATGATGTCATCTCCTCATTCCTGCCATATTTGACGAGGGAAACCATCAAGCCACCATGGTCCTACATCTGCATATATATGATAGGATGACACTATGTGTTGTCATGCAAAAACATGTATTTTGGTTCCATATATCAAAAGACACAAAAAAATTAAATAATTCAAAAAACTTAAAAAGAGGGTTGGGATTCATTACCAATGTCACCGTATGCCGATCCTGGTCGTAGAGGCATGTCGAGATCTCCCCGAAAATCTATCCCCGCATAGGGGTAGTCATCAATGACAACTATCTGCCACCGCCACCATGGAAAGAAATAAGCTAGATAGGGGTTGGACACCCTACCTCCACCCAGTCTGCACATCACATCTACCCAACATCATTGGGTAGGATCTCAAACCCCGTGAAGACAAACGTCAACTCTAGGGCTAAGTCTTGGAACACGCTCAAAGAAGAACATGCTTAGTATACTGATGAAACTGAAGTTTTGTACCATACCCATATTGTAGTCGATGATTTGTTGCTTCATGTTACTCAACAGCACAGTACTCCAATTGTAAACTGTGGGTCTCATGCACTCCACTGCATAGAACATCAAGGGACGTGAGGCTATCCCTGCTATCCTACCGAGTGTCAATAGTATGGCCTTCAGGCCCAGTACCTATATGGAGTTTGTTGGGATATTACTCCCAACCTTCTCCATGTCTGGATAACAGTATACAGCAATATACTCATCAATGGTGAGGCCACCTTGAGGCCCACGAGAACGTACGTTAACCATTTCCCCCCGTCGGGACAATCCGGTACTGAAGTATATGTCCTCCACCTTTATAGTGAGGGACATCCTGTCGATCTAGAAAGACTCTGAGTCATGAACCCAGTAGTCTACTAGAATTTTCCATAGTCTTCGTTTGGCCCTTAATCCCCCAAAACACCAAAAACTTGTAGAGCCCACATGCACAAAGAGCTTGTTGAGCCATTAGATCACCCCATACAGCCTCTTCTGAATCCCCGTGTTCTCTCTCCCTCCATTCTAAAACCATCCTGCACATTTACATTTAATTTTGGTCATTATTTGTCTTAAAAAACATTGAACGCAGCCATATCTGCGACTATTTGTAAAATAGTCGCGTATGTACACGACTTTGAGCCTTTTTTTGCGTATAGCTAGCCCTATACATGGAAAAATTCTCAATTTCTGTGTGGGCTGAAGTGCATATCTTAGAATGTCCTAGAAAATGATTTTGACCATGGAATTTTGAAAAAATTTACATGCAAATGGAAGAGCAGGGCATGGGAAGTTACCTGGAAAAAACGGTGTCGAATTCCGCCAGACGAAACTTTTGGAATTTGCGTTTGAAGTTCTGAGCTCAACTGGGTAAAAATTTCAAATGATATATAATGTTTTGAATTTTTTACTATTTATAGAAATTTTTCAAATTTTTGAAAATTTTTACCCCCTTTCTATAGTTTTGAACCGTTTCTGACCCTTTTGGACTGTTTTTTACTAATATAATGATGTAGGAGACCGTTTTGAGAGACCACTGTTTTGACCCGTTTGTGCCGATCTTAGGTATGATGTTTAAACTGGCATTTAGGTTAGATTTCACCTCCATTTGCATTTTGCATGACCTGATGACCGTTTCATTATAACCTAAGGTATGAACCCATTTTATCCTGTCACAGAACCTTCTTGCTGTTTTAGAAGTGACATGATGTGAATGGTAGAGTTTGACCTTACATGGGTGCCCTAGTTAGCTCCTTGTTTGCATTTGGTGCCCATGCTGACACTTTGTCTTTTAGGGTGTGGGAGTCCATTGTATAGTATCACCATGACATTTCGCAAGAGCCTCATACTCCTCTTTATCTTTTTGCTGGCCTTTTGTCCCCAGGACTCCCTTATGTCAAGTTGTAATTGCATTAACATGAGCTTTGCCTGCCTTATTGAGCCTTATGCTGGCTTCCTTGACTTTGAGTATCAGCCATATAGCCCGATCTTGTCTCATGTCTAGCCTCACAGATCCATTTTGTATATCCTTTCCAGCTTGATTCCCTATTTTTACTGGGAGGGGACTTTCCCCTGAGTGTCGCTATCTTACACATGTGTCCTTGCATTGAGCATAGGTATGTTTCGCTACATAGAACTAGTTTGTTTTCCCATTGACACTCATCTCCTCCTAGTCTGTAACTATAAAGCACTTTTATTCTTTTTCAAGCTTTTCAAAATATTTGAAAAAGTCCAAAAATAAAAAATAAAAATAAAAACCAAAAAGCTGGACAAGAAAATATGTTGTCTTTGGCAGCAGTCGAGTTGTGTTGCCTTCGAACAAAGCACTGTATATCACATCTGTTGGTTGGGTAATATTTTGACTTTAGGAGCTATACTTGTTTCTTTGAGTTTATCTCCACCGACTGGTCAAGCTTCTAGTCCCTATGGAGCCTTTGTCGATGCCTCCTATGTCGCAAAGATGTCCCAGTTTTGTATATCGAGTCTATGCTGCCTACATTCAGTCACCATTTGCCTTTATGCTCTTGTTCGAAGGAATTTGAAACCTGAGTTGGCCATTCCTCAGTTATATTGACTTTGCATGTCGGCTATTCCCGGTACAGTTACTGGTTCTTACACATTATTATCGAGTCCTTCCACATTATACATCTTTGTTAAGTACCTCGTGTAGGATGATGGTGGATGCCTTAATGCCCTTCTTCCAATGGATTTCATCCCATCGAATTCAGATCATTTATTCTGGGATAGGAATCTAGAGTCATTTTTGAGTGCCTTGAGACTTGCAATCATCAGTGGTAGGTTCTCTTACCATCGACAATTTTTTGGGAATACATCAATGTCCCCTAATCAATGGATTCTCTCAAGTGTTTGACTTGAACACATTTATTCACACTTGTTAGTTTGCATTCTAGTACCTTGATTCCCATTTTCATTATTGGTGGGTGATCTCACGCCTATTAATTGTATACATCAATGACCAGTAATCAAATGATGGACTACTATGTTTGATCTCGACACCTCTATTCACATAGTAGGACATGTACTCGTAGCGGTTTGTGTAGAAGACCTTCCAGACTGGTGGCATCTTAAATATGCTACCTCCTTGATCGTGCCAGTGTTCATGAGATTTTATCTCTTGTGACTTGATTCTAATATATGTCAGATATTTCCATCCATTATGGAGATCTTGATCCATTATATATCTTTAGCTTTCATGGAGATCATGATCCTAAGCATATCTTCAACATGGAGATTCTGAACTATCTATATTGTACGTGGTGATGACCACACATGTCATATTTTGTATCATGCCTATTCATGGCCATTGTACTCTTATGTATCCAGGACTGCTACATCTACTTGCAGTTATGTGCAATGTTTGATCATTGTATTGTATTCATTGGATGGCTGGTTCTTCCACTGGGTTCTTCATCACTCCACTTATGGAATGGACTTATAATGTATTTCGGCCATCATATGACCCCTCTGACCTCACACACTAGGGGGCATCTGTTATAGCTGATTTTACCACACATGGTGAATCACACTTTTATGGCCTTCCCTGTCCCTCTACAGAGTCCTTAGACCCCATGGACCATTTTTGTACCTTTGATGTTTCCAATATCATCCCTAAAAACATGCAATAATTTCCATACGCGACTTTTAATCCCTTTCTCGCGTATATATGCGCATTTGACCCTTAAAACCGTGTACATCGGGATGTGTGCAAAAGGCCAAATGATTTTGGAGTTTTTCTTTGATGTGGATCCGAGTCACTTGTCTCTTGGCCTTCCATATGCCTTGAGATTGCTCGAATTCGACTTTCCATTACCCCATTGAAGAGCTATATAAGGAACCCTTTGGATACATTGAAGGGAGAGGAATTGAAGAGAAAGAAAACTATAGTCCATTGTTGCCAGAGCTTATACTTGAGTCTGCATCCCTTTGTACCTTGGAGAACTTTGTGTTCTTCCCAAGCCTGCCTTTTGCTTGTGAGCTTGCTATCGAGAGATGGAGGATTGAAGTGGTGGAGGCCCAAGTGGGGGACTCAGTTTCTCCGATTCGCAGACGTGCCGACAGAGGTTTTCACTATTGTAATCTCTGTTTTATATCAATAGAAATATCTTTTCCTGTCCGATAATGTGTATTTAAATGAGTATTTGATCCATGGATGATTTTAAATGCTTATATGTTATTGATTATATATGCTAGAGTAGGTCTAACACAATTATATATAGCATGCTTGTCTTGTTTGCTGAGTGTTGAGATATGAATTTATCAATACAAGCTGGAGTGGAAAATTTCAACGGGGATCTACATCAACCATCCGGAATATATATTTGGTTTCTCTTGCATATAGGAAAGGATTCATTTCTGGAGTCAAGCTCTCTATTGTGGTACCCCAAGCCATAGGAATTTCTCTCTGTAATAGTTGTAGATGGCCTAGGGGGTTATGTTGTAACCCTTTCCTAACCCTGAAGACATAAAAGAAGACCTTATTACCTTAAGTGAACCTAAATATATTTAATTAACCTTAAACTTGGTTTAGGGATTAAGGGAGGATAAAAAGGTGATTAAGTGGGGGATTAGCGGTCCTTGACAAATTTTTCATGGATAAGGGAGTTCTCATGAAAAAGGGGAAATAAAACAGACATACGATGGGATTGGGGAGTGTGAGTGGGTGGAGATCCAAAAACACAGAACATGAAGTCCATGATGCAGTACACAAAAGGAATAAAGATATCATGGATAGTGTTTGGATGCAATGAAGAAAAATGTAGAGGAGAATGTCAATTGAGAATCGCTTGTAGAATGGAAAACCATATCTAGAACCTGAGTAAATACCCTAGTTAACTAATATGTAGTGGTCTTCTAGCTAGATGAGATCCCGAATGCCCCAACCTAAATCTACGACTTAAATTTTTATAGTCATGTCCACATTTTCCTCTGTTGGTATAGTGAAACAGTAAATCATGCATGCAACTAACTTAGTGGAATTCTGAGCATTACGAACAAGGACGATAATCACTATTGTGCTAGCAGAAGGAAACCGAGGGAATGAATTGCATTGTTTGACATGGAATTGGTAGTAAGCCAATTATTTTGATTGTCAAGTGAGAAATTCTAAGAATCCTTGGGAGTGGTGAGAACTCTGGTTGGTGAATGCATGAGTCTCATCTCAGGGGTGGTGTTCTGTTGAGAGATAAATTAATAGAATCAGAGATAATTTTAAGAACACTCCTGAAAATTATATGTATAATAAATGGGTGAATCTCCCTAATATATAGGAAAAATTTAAGGCTATTTTATCAATAATATAATATGTATATATAATTGTTTGGTTAATATTTCATGCTATTATAGAATCTTGTAACATCTTGGTGAATCTTTCACTAAACTATAAGTTATTGTAAAATCTTGGCAAATATTTCACTGAATTATAAAATATTGTAAATAAATGGAAAATATTTCATCAAATTATAAAATTTTGTAATGTCTTGGTGAATCTTTTGCTAGGAAGACTCATATTTTGATTTTGTAGATTAATAAGGTAGTGCAATACAAGAGCATATGCCAAAGCTCGAATCTCTCAACTCCTAGACCCTCAAATGAACAAATGAATGAATGAAGAGAGGAGGGATTTATTTATACATTTCACAAGGAGTACTGGGTCACTTACAACTAGAGGTTTTGGTGAAACACAACTACACTAACTAGATTCAGGGAAAGTGGGGACTCAAATTTTTATATCATCCCTTAATTGTCCAAAGGAAATGTGGGGACCCAAAACTTTACATACCAACAAACTGATAAAATTGAACACTTTACACCGTGGAGTGATTATAGAACCCACGAACCATTATTACAATGTGGAGTATTATCGGGACCGACGACCTTAATATAGTGCATGGATTTCCAATTATCTTATTTTAAAAATATCTTATTTTTAATCTACCTTTTAAGAATAAATAACTTTCTTATCTATTTATAGATTTGAATGACACTTTTTCCTTTCTTTTGTTAACAATCAAAATATGAATTATGTCATTTGACTTAGAATTTTTAGATTTAGTTAGAAACTTGCAATGATTATTAGAAATAAGAACATACACTACCAATAATAGAAATTAAATTAATGCATCATCATGCATATCATTAGATCTACTATGTTAAAGACTACTTTTTCTCATATAAACTGAGTGTTTGTATCCATGTCCTTGAAAATTTTGAAAGCATGCAAAATGTGGTAAAATTGTTTTATCACCCTCATTGAATGCAAAAGACTAGATTTCAAATAACATAATGTATACATCTCAGTTCAAGCATGCATTGTACATATTATTTACAATCATGATGGAAATAAAGTATCATGTTCTAGCTAAATCATATATTTATCATAAATACTAGATCCATTTATGGATGATGATAGAAATTACACATCGAAACAAATAACCAAAAAACATTTTACTTTTGAATGACTACTACAAAAAACAAAATATCATAAAATAAGTATTGAACCCAACAAATTTAGGTCACAAATAAAATTGACTAACTTTTCAATACAAATAAAAGAATCTACCAGTCACAAACTTCTCAATACAAATAAAAGAATCTACAAGTACGCTTTGGACAACTCTACAAGAAGACAACCAAAACAATGACAATTCTACTCTAGCCCCATCATTATAATTAGTGTGCATTCATTTATATTACAAACAACCCAAACATCAATAATAATAGACATAAAATATGAACATATACACTAGCATTAATGCCTTATATCCAATAATAATTACAAAGAAATCTCCTAATAAAAGCACATTTTAAACAATTGGGTCAAGTTTAGATAGAATATATTAAACCATGTGGCGTCTCTCCATCAAGAGTAGCATCCACTAAAAACATATAAATGTCAGTCAATAGTTTAAAAATGGAAAGGAATAAAATAAATCATATATTATGAGCTCTATAACACTTTCGCAGATCCAATACTCCCAGGATAGAATAAAACCCTCATAACACCGAATGAACCCTAAAAATCTAGAGTGCCATAGAATTCAACATGCCTAAAAAAGAATCAATGATAAAAGGTAAATTTACAATATAAAAATCTATTGTAATTGTGGATAAAAAGCATAAAATTTTTGATAAAAAAACATATCATGTTAATTATTTGATGAAGAGCATGATGTGAGTTTGTATTCTCTGATAAATTGCATGTGTGGCATGCCCTTTCAAGAATTGAACTTTGAGCAATGGATATGTTATGAAAACATTAAAATCTTTATAAAACTAAGAATGAAAAGTGGAATCACATCAAATAGAACCTTCACCCTGCAAGCACAATCCAATGTGGGTAACCAAGAATCACTGTAGCCTTTAAATAGAAAAAAATAGCCCTTGATTTTCCCTCCAATACTAGAAACCGAGGGATGAAAGGTATCACATGAAATTTACTAAACGTACAAGAAAATTAAACCATATGCTTAAATTACAAGGAAAATGGAGGGAGAAATAACCCTTGGGGGCCTCTATAACTGAAAGATTGGGGGCGAAAGAGTGATTTCACTAGATTTTCTCTAGAAACTAGGGGGAAAAGATAGATTGGAAGGAGATTTTGCTAGGGAGAAAATAGTATTTTTCATTTTCCTCATTAATATATAGTAGGCTATTCATTTTGGATTAATTTTTTTTATAATAAATATTGGGAAAATATATTTTAGTTGAAAAAATCATTTCCATATAAGAAAATATCTCTAATCCCCTTAATATAGCCCATGGGCTATATATAGTCCCTAAAATTATCCATGGTATTCAAATGACACACACACACACACACACACACACACACACATATGCAATAATGTAAATAAGTTTAATTTATTTGGCTCTTCATTATCTCAAAGTTTCAAACTGCTAAAATTTTTCATAAAACACACAAAATTGGTCTAGAAATAATGAGTGGATGAGTGCTGAAACATTTTGTCCACCAATTGAAATGATGACATAAACTCCACTATATTGGAAACTCCTAGTATGATGTTTTGGCATATAAGTGTTCAATTTACAATGGGTCTTCATGGACGAAAATATATTATCTAAAAGAGGAATGACTTCCTTGGGATTATTTGAAGTAGAATATAATTTATCATGGGGAAATTTGTTCTGTTCTAAGAATCAATTATCTAATTTTCCTTTAGGCATGTTATAGTATTTTTTACTACTCTGTGTTCTATGGTTCACCAGGGAAACCTTTATTCTGCATCTTTTTCTGATGATGTATACCCTTTTTATTTTGTGGTATCTAGGGTTATGCTTTGGCATAGTTTTGCATACAGTAGCTTTCCACTAATTTTATGCTTAGCTAAACTTATAAGAGTTGTTTTATCCCTCTTGTAGTATCTCACTAGTAGATTTCACTTTCAGTCCCATTGAACTATCCTTTTGGTCATCTTTGGACATTAATAGAGTTATCTTATGTTATCTTATCTAATAAATGTACCAAGAGTGGAAAAGGTGTCATTTTAATTTACCTTGTTCTATTATTTCAAGAAGTTATAGAAAAAGGTGGATTTTGCATCAGATGATGTGCACACAATGCAAAATCCTTTTGCAGAGCCCTTGAGTGGCGATAAGAGATGACAGCTTAAAATTCCATGTCAATTTCTGGATGAGAAGTATCAAAATATTGCAAGTAATAAATCTATAATTGAAGATCATATGGCCTTTGAACAGGAAAGGAAGATGATAAATCCATGGACACCAGAGGAGAGCAAGATATTTTTGGATACTTTCTTCTTGTATAACAAGAACTTCCAGAAAATTGCATCCTTTATAGAGCATAAGACTGTTGCATATTGTATAGAGTTTTACTGCAGGAACCAAAAATATGATCAATTTAAGATGGTGCAGCACAGACAATGGATTAAGAACCATATATATTATTCACTTTCATCTACACACTTAGATACTGCAACTTCTACAAACAATTAGTGGAGGGAATTAGCTTCTATTTCTATTGATAATCTACCTGATCTTGCAAGCGTAACTTTATATATTCACAACAACGGGATTTTGTACAGTAGGTTAAATAAGAATGAAAACAATAATCATTTTTTATCTGTTGTTTTAATCAACTTTGATAACCCTCTAGGAAATGCAGGTAGTTGTAAAAGATAAATATTTATGTGTGACCTTGGCAAGTTTTTCCTCTATTCTATAATTTTCTGTTTGATTTTATAGTTTGGGCATTTTATTCTAAAATTTATTTCAATTGAAATGCATATCCCAAAAATTTATTTAATTCCAAGAGATCAAAATTTATGTTTGACCTTGGCTATTTTTTCCCTTAGTTCTGGAATTTTTAGTTTGTCCTTGTAGTGCATAGATTTTTTTTTAATTATTTCAGTTAAAACACATTTTAAATATGTATCTTTTGTAGGTTTTGTGACTCGAAGAAATATGAATACAAAACATTCCAGTAAAGTAAAATTTGTTCAAATCCCACGACCTCTAACAACAATCTCAAAGGAATTTGACTCCCAGTGGACCAACCATGAGAGGAATCTTTTTGTGGCTGCCCTTGGAATATTTGGTAAATATTATAAGAACGTCTCTCAACATGTTACAAAAAAAAGTGAGGAACAGGGAAAATCCTTTTTTTAGTAAAATTTGTAAGTGGCTTGGACTTGAGTAGGTTCTAAAAAAATTTCAAATGATTATGTATGAGTTCTCAGAACACCAAGTGTGAGTAGATTTTGAAGATCTTAATACTACAAATTATCTAGAAGATTCAAAGTGAAGGGACATGGGTGTAGGTTATGATGATGTGAAATATGTGAACGGGACATATTTTTGTAAATGTTTACCATTAGATTGTGATGCTATTGTTAGAATAATTAGTGCAAATTCAACATAGGAACCATTGTTAACTGAGTCTAAAGCCTATGGAAAGGGTGATGTTAAACATAGTATTGAAGATAGAAGATCAATTGCTTCAATCATGGAGTTGAAGGATGATTTTCCATAGAATAGTCATAAGAAGTCTTTGGGACATGGTATTGAGGAGATAACTAAAAATTCAGTGGAATTTATTCCTCCATCTTTCCTTGAGTCCCTATATGCACCAAAGGATGAAGAAGTTGACTATCCTGTTATAACTACAGACCTAGTTGCTGAGACATAAACTAATTATGGATGTGTAGAATATACCAAAGATTAGAAGAAGGCCTTTGCAGATGAAAAAAATCCAAACACACCCCATTCTAAATCTAGGATAGAGGATGAGACTAATGAATCTGCATTTGTAGTTGATGCATTTTAAATACCAACTATCGAGGAAAAGGATTTGTAACCAGATACTATCAGTCATATCAGACAAGAATCTCCATATTCCACTCACATAATACCACACATTAGTTCTAATCAAACTTCTGTTACAGACATAAGTACACATTCTCCTATAGTTTCCCCTACATCACAAACTAAGGTCAAAGGAAATATCAATATTGGGGAATCAAAACTGTGTAGAGAAGCTACATCTTGGACATAAGATGAGAAGGGAAAGTTTTTTAATATAATAAGGAAGCATGGTATGGATTGGACTCTTTTACAAGAAAGTTTACCAGCAAAATCTATGACTCGGAGTAAAATATAATTTTAGAATTCAAAGGAAAAGTTGGGCTTTACAACATTAGAAGGAACAAATTCAAGGAGTGCAACAAACATAAAACATAAGTGGATGATTCAGATTCAATCAGAACAGTGTATCATCTTGCACATCATAAGGAAACATCATTATCAGATGAATTTGGCCTAAAATATGACCAGATTGTAAATGGTAGCATAATTACGATGCTTGGTGAACATGTGTCAGCTGGTTTATAATTTACATTATTTGTTAAGGGAAAATGGTAGGCTAAATATCCCACTTCTCTTAATCGGATGGAAAAATTATTCCATCATATGTGTTCAAATGGCTATACTCGGCAATTAGTATCTAGTAATGGCGTCATTTCATTGTTCCAACAATCAAAATTGTCGGTACTTACCACTTTTGGCTTCAAACCACCTTAAAATATAATCCTACAATAGTGTTATAGCCTAAAATGACACATCTCTTCTTTTGATCACTTTCCCATGTTTTCGTTGCAGGTCGACACTTGCATGATGACATTTCATTAAAGTCACTGAAAAACACCTATATTGGAGGAGCCATATCCATAGTTCTGTAACTCCTTTTTACCTATTCTATAAACCATTGGAAAGGTATCAGAGTTAGGAAAAACTTTGGAGAATAATCCAAAGCCTAGAAATGCCTAGACACACCTTAAAAAATAGTTTTTTTGATATAAAATTGACTATGTACACTACAAACCTACGTTTTCTTGATGTATTCATGACATTTCCTTCATGTTACCCATGGTTACCTCATACAGTGGTACAAAATAATAAAAATATCAAATATATCAAATTAGGGGTGGTTTGGGAGGTTGTGGAATTGAATTGGGAAGTTGTAACTGACCCCTATTCGACCCTATCTCTTCAGAAATGTATAAATAGAGGGAGAGAGGTCCATGAGAGGGGAATGGAACTTTTGCATTGTTACGGTGGAGTAATTGGGACTCTCACTACCCCATATTTTCCCTTGATTTTTATCCTTGTGTTGTAGATCTTGGAGGTTGATTTCCTTGGAGAAGAGAAGCAGAAGAACCAGATAAAGGTTCCATGAGGTGCCTAGCTTGAGGAGAAGGTAATTTTTGTACTTCTTCCATGATTAATAAATATGTGATACTCTTACTCTTCCAATCATTGTGTAATGGATATTGAATCTATGTTTATGACCAGATGTTTATGTTAATCAGATTAGGGTTTCATATTGCTTTGATTATCATTTCTTTACATGTGCTCATATTGGTTTGAGGAAGGTAGAATTTGTTTTGTATGTCTCTTGGAGCAAGAGGAGAAAGAGGAATATTGAAGGTATTATTTGATCAACCTTCATTTGATTAAGGTATGAACCTTTCTAATATATGAATATTTTTTACATTTACTTGCAGAACTGTATACACATATCTTTCAACCCTAGTATGTTGATGGCCTCTTAACCCCCAGCTATTGATGTATTTGTAACATAGAAATGTATTCACTTGTATATCTTATGTATTGTACCTCGATGTTTATTACGGGAAGTATCTGTAATGTAATTGAGTCATGTCATACCCCAATGTTTCTATCGGGAGAATCAATAATGTAAACAAGTCATGTAAAGTCATTGAGATTAATCCTCCATTTTAAGTTGGGGAAATAGTCTGAACAATTGTGTCAAGGTTAACCCTCCTCGTTGATCGGAGGGAGAATTCCCCACAGTTGTGGGGAGCTAGGGTTATTAGACTCTCATAGATATGTCGGCCCTGGTAATTAATTGTTAAGTGGGGCTGATATGTTGAAATGGAGATTAAGTTAACAAAAGAATATAAATAAAGAGTGAGCCTCTCTATTTATCACACACACACTCACTCGCTGGGGCGCATGAGTGAGAGAGGAGAAGCTCTCTCAAGAGAGAGAGAGAGCACAAGCTATTAAAGATCATCTTTATGTTTTTGGGATTTACTGCTGCCATTGGTGCTCATTATATCTCTAAGGAAGTTGCAGGGTTTTCTCCTTTATGGTTTCCCCAAGGAAAATTCTTTGTGTCTCTTCTCTCTTGTGTTTATTGTTGTGCATGTTATTCTCTCAGATAAGATCCTAAGATCATATTGCTTAAATGATAAAAATCTAACATGGTATCAGAGCTAACCTGAGAAGAAGACATTGTGTAGCTGTAGAAGCTACGACTTATTACTTTTTTGGTATCTCTCCACAATCCATCAGCAAAAGAAGGCTAGGCTAATTCTCCATTGAAGGGCACATCTATTTGTCGAAGCAAAATTTGATTCCGAGCATTTTCAGTTTTTGGTACGGGAAATTGGGGATTTTTACAGAAGAGGAATTTTTGAGTGAGCCCATCATAGGATTTATCACGTCATCAAAATCAAAGTTTAGAGACCTGGGTCAATATTTTTGGTTGGTTGAATCTCGAGGAAAGTAAAACCCTAGTTTGACCCTGGGCCTAAAAAAACCCTAAAATACTGAAACTGATAAGTTTTGGTAGATTCGCTATATCTCGATATTGGACAAGGATAAGAAGCCAAAACTTTCATAGGACAAAGATACATTCCTGATGTACATTGTGTCCAAGTTTCAGCCTCTGATTCTCTATATTACAGGATATATGATTCCTCCAAGATAGGGTTCCAGCCTCTCCAAGGATTCCTCCCCAAACAAGACACTTGGAGAGAATTGCTATATCTCGGGTTACGAAGGTCTAAATTAAATTTCTCAATATTTAATAGAAAGGGCATCGAATTTAATTATTTTGGTAAATGTCTCAGACCCTGAAGGTGAAACAGTGACATGTGGCAGTTCGTACAACTTTGTTATGTTGAACAGTCCTGAAATAGGTCACCTTGGGAAAAATATCATAAGTCCCAATTGGTGAAACCAATTCTGATGAAACTAGTATTTTTGGAACAAGGATAGAGGAGGTTACCTCATTACAAAATTTCAAACATAGAGGAGAAGTAATTTTAGAGATACTGTAGAAAGGGTATCAGGAATTTCTACAGAAGAAATTGGTAAACTAGGGATTCCTGTTCCAGGAGCTTCCCTCCACTTTTTTCAGAAAAGGAGTACATTGGACAGATCAAATTGAAGAGGTACATATTTCTATCCTATCAGATCTGAAATATTCCAAGTTTTTAAAATTAGTGTTTCTCTGACAAACCCTAGATCATCCAGCTACGTAACTGGGACGAACACCTCAAATTGAAGGAAATGATTACTTTCAGCAGACTCTGGGAAGAGCACACACAAGAAGAAGCTCAACTCATAATAAGAGGAAATGGAAGAAATTGAAGATCAAGCTCTCATGATTCAAAGAATGTCCCTCAAGTGATATGAAGGACTCAATTCTTGAAGATCCTCTTATCCATCTTAAGCATTTGGATAAGAAATGATGATGTCATGAATGAAGAAGATGATGAAGCAGTAGGCTCAAGAAGGAGTCTACCCACAAAACAAATAAAGATAAGTATTTCATTGTCGTTACATGATATTTTTTTGTTATGCATTTGTTTATATTCATTTGATGTATTATGCATGATAGAATGTTTGCATTAATGACAGTATACTACTAATATGCATGTGATGGGTAAGTAGCTCATGGTGTTATACAAATATTCATTGCTAATTATCTAGAATGAAACTTCTTTGATGACATATTGGATTAGTGCACAATATCAATGTTGTCCTGGTAGAGATGGAAGGCATCTAGAAAGTTTTCATGAGATATGGATGAATGTTGTATTGGCTAAAATAGTTGCATGATTATATATTTATGCATAAGAATTTACCATTATGAATATGCATTATGAAATGTTTCTAATCACACAACTGGTGCATTTGAATTGTAGGAAAGATCGCGTACAATCGCCTACAAGAAAATAAGAATGATACTTTTTCCGAA
Organism: Pseudotsuga menziesii; assembly: GCA_001517045.1. NCBI lineage: Eukaryota > Viridiplantae > Streptophyta > Pinopsida > Pinales > Pinaceae > Pseudotsuga > Pseudotsuga menziesii. Next base: position 191,287 of record LPNX010875796.1, on the reverse strand, counting down.
GAAAAAGTGACGATAGTTCAAGATTCACTCTAATAATCCAAAATGAAGAATGATGTCTAGGATGCAGTATCGAGACCTGAAGGGAAGTTAGTAGTTCCATCATGCAGTAGATGGAAACATCATGGGATACAAGGAAATATTCATGGCATGAGGCATAGACTATGAAGAGACATTTGTAGGCACTAGAAATACACATGACAGGCATAATCATGTGTGTAAATAAAAGAAGGCCTTATACGAGCTCAAAAGGAACCCATGGGATAACACATACATGAACATCATCATCATCATGAACATCATGAAAGTCATCATTTTCGTGATCATCATCATCATCATCCATTTTAACATTGAATGTATCATGGATCAATGTATTTGTACTATCATCTTCAACTATGTTATCAATATTTTCATCTTCTTCAAAATGAGCATTAACTTGTTCTTCATTATTTTCATCTTCTGTATTTTCATCAGTGTTTGTTCCAGAAAGCACATCCTCTAGGTGATATGTCATAGGAGGTATTTCATTTATAATTACATAAAACCATCAAAAGATATTAGTTAATATAAGAAATATTAAAAGGATACCAACATTTACAAAACCAAACAATATAAAGACATATATAATGAAAAACGTATCGATGGATGATAGTGATGTCCCCCATCATCATATCTATATTCCTTACAATGTCTTTTGTCTATTGTGAACTTTATTATTTCCCTTTTAAAGCCCCTGCATTGACTACATGGACAATAGCATTTCCCATCACCCTTTCTTTTCAATCCATCCCACAATCTAGCAAGCAATTCATGATTTTGATTGCGTGGATCAGGAATATTGTTATGTTCTAACATTTTATAATACCAAGCTTGAATGATGATTATCGATATTAAAAAATCAAGGTTCACACTTCACTATTTTTTATCACAGTAACAATTGAAATAACTGTTTATTTTTGTTTGCAAAACAGTCCATGCAAATATTATAAATTCTACAAATCATCACTTGTATATAGAAAACATGTCAGAAGACTCCTGTTATATAGTTTCTAAAAATAAATTATCGTCGAATATCCAATGAAATTAGGATTTTGATTGTTGTAATCTTGTCATCAGTCATGCAACAAAAGAATTCAAATATCCAGTGACTGTTGTTGGTAATTCTATGATAGCTGTAATACTATCGATGACCATTGGATATCCGACGGAAAGTAGAGTAAATTAAAAAAAAAAAAAAATCGTAATTAAAAAAGTAAAATCCAACAGCAGTTTCAATTTCATCGGATTGCATCAGATTTTGGGTTCAAATCTTGTTCTGGGATAAAGAAATGGTTATTGAATATGACTCTTTTATGAAGAAAAATACTTGTAAGCTTGTCCCACTTCCTCCTAGTAAGAATATTGTTGGTTACAAATGGGTTTATAAAACAAATTTCATTGCAGAAGGATATTGAAAAGCATACGGCATGGTTACTCATCGAATAATTTCTTCAGAAAGAATGTATATAATACAAAAAAACCCTTACTCTGATTGCTAAAATTAAAACCATCATAACCATCATTTCTCTTTCTCCATCCTTTCAATGGAGAATTCACCAAATGGACATCAAGGGTTCTTTTTTAAATAATGATCTTCATGAAGAAATTTATTTGCAACAATTACCTGGTTTGATAACCTCTAAAAATTCAAATTTGGTATGCAAGTTGAACAAGTATTTGTATGGTCTTAAACATGCAACTAGGGCTTGTTATGGGGAAATAAATGTTGATGTATTTGTAAGTTTGGAATGTATTCACTTTTATATCTTATATTTGTGTTTTATTGTACCCCAATGTTCCTATCGGGAGAATCATTAATATAATAAATTCATGTAAAGTCATTGAGGTTAAACCTTGATTGTAAGTCGGGGAAATAGTCCCCACAGTTGAGGGGTACTAGGGTTATTAGACTCTCCTAGAGAATTCGGCCCTGGTGAGTAATTGTCAAGTGGAAAACTAGTATAAATAGAGAGTGAGGCTCTCTATTTGAAACAAACTCACTCAATTGTAGTGCATGAATGAGAGAGGAGGATCTCACACAAGTGAGAGAGAGATCAGCTCTCAGAGATCATCTTTTTGTTTTTGGGTTTTACTTTTGCTATTGGTGCTCATTATATATCTGAGGAAGTTGTGGGGCTTTCTCCTTTATGGTCTCCCCAAGGAAAACTCTTTGTGTCTTTTGTCTCTTGTGATTATTGTTGTGCATGTTATTCTCTCAGATAAGATCCTAGATCATATTGAGTAAATGATAAAAATCTAACATGGTAGCAGATCTAACCTGAGTAGAAGACACTGTGCAGTTGCAGAATCTAGGGATTCTTAATTTTTGAGTCTCTCTCCATAGATCATCATAAGAAGGAGGCTAGGTTGACTCTCCATTGAAGGGCACATCTTTCTATTGAAGCAAAATCTGATTCTGAGCATTTTCAGTTTTTGACCTACCACTACAGCGGGAAATTAGGGCTTTTCACAGAAGAGGAATTTTTTACTGAGCCCAACATACGATTTCTCTCCTCATCAAAATTAAATTTTAGTGACCAAGATTGAAGTTTTTGGTTGGGTATAACTTTGAGAAATTCAAACCCTAATTTTCCCCAGAGCCAAAAAATCAGCTCCAGATCAAGTTCCAGTATCTCAAATTGGTAAGGTATAAATATTTTGTATTTCTATTTGAGGTTCTAATTTAAAGATATCTCATCCCACCAAGATTAATGAAAATCTTGAGGGAGATGATAACTTTCAAGCATGGAAGTATAGGATCTCACTGGTTCTTGAAGAAAATGACTTGGACTCCTACATAAGTGAAGAGGTTCTAGTTCTAGAGGGATATGAGGCTAAGGACTTACACAAGAAGAACTTGGTCAAGGCCAAGAGAATTATTCCTGATTCTATCAAGGATCACCTTATACCACATGTGTCTTCCCTAAATAGACCTAAAGAGATGTTTGATTCCTTGACCAAGCTATCTTAAGGAAAGAACATAAATCAAAAGATGAACTTGAGAAACAAGTTGAACAATGTGAAGATCCAGAATGTAGAGACCATACCGTCATACTTTACAAGGGTCTCTCAAATTAAAGAACAACTTGAAGCAGTAGAAGAAGAAGTAGAGAATGTAGAAATTTTTATGACCACCTTGAATGGTCTCCCTAGGTCATGGGACTCCTTCATTCAAGGGATTTGTGCTAGAAGAAAGCTAATCACCTTTAGTAGACTGTGGGAGGAATGCTCACAAGAAGAAGCTCGAATAGTAGCTCGAGAAGAAAACATGGTAAATGAATATCAAGCTCTCACAGTACACACCAAGAAAATCAAAAGGGACTATCATCATCCCAAAGGTAAGTATTCTCACAAGAAAGATAACCCTAGAATATCCAATAGAGATCTATCTAACTACAAATTCTTTAGATGTGATGAGAGAGGACACTTTGCCAGATATTGTCCTATAAATAAGGGTGGCTCTCACAAGAAGAAGGACAACAAAAGAAGACATCATGCTCACACTGCAGAAGATGATGAACCTCCCAGAAAGAGAGTCAAACAAGAAAGTGAAAATTCTTCAAGTGATAAAGAGTATGTTTTGATTTCTGCCCTCACAAGAACTGTCACACATGGAAGCAATGATTGGCTCATAGACAGTGGGGACTCCAAGCACATGATGAGATTCAAATAATATTTTGTGAAACTATCCAAACATGAATCACCACACAAAATGAAACTTGGGGATGACTACCAGTATCCCATAAAAGGTAGTGGTGGATCCTCCTATAAGCTAGACTCTGGAAAGTCTATAAAGATGATGGATGTCTTGTTTGTACCAGGACTAAAGAAGAATCTCCTCTCCATATCTGCATTGGATACAAAAGGCATGAGGGTTTCATTTATATATGGCCAACTCCTCATGTGGCCAAAGGAAAATACCATAGATGATGCAATAGTGATTGGAGAGCAAGACGGAGGCTTATACAAGCTAAAGGGCAAACCAAAAAAGGCCTTGGTCCATGATTCAGTAGAACCAAGTGAACTATGGAATAGAAGGCTTGCACATGTGCACTATATGGCACTACCACTTGCAAGAAAAGTTGTTGAAGGTCTTCCATAAATATAGGAAAAGCATGAAGGTGTTTGCAAAGGATGTGCGAAAGGAAAGAACACAAAGAATACATTTCCAAGTAGCGAGAGAAACGAAAAAGGAATCTTGGAAATCATCCACTCTGATGGATGTGGTTCGATGTCATCCAATTCATTGAGTGGGTACATATATTATGTTTCTTTCATAGATGATTTTTCTAGGAAGACATGGATATATTTCTTGAAAAGTAAGGATGAAGTATTCAGTAAGTTCAAGGAATTAAAAGCCTTAATCGAGAACCACTTAGAGAAGAAAATCAACACCTTTCAATCAGACAATGGCAAAGAATTCAAATCAGATGAATTCAAGGAATTATGCACAGTTAAGGATTAAGAGGGAGTTGACCACTCCATATAATCCACAACATAATGGGGTTGTATAAAGGAAGAATAAAACGATTATGGAAGTTGCAAGGGAAATGCTTCATGATCAACATCTTCCCATGAATATATGGGAAGAAGCTGCTAGGACAGTTGTGTATGTATAGAACTGTAATCCGCATATAGTACTTGAGAACAAGAAACCTGAAGAAGTCTCAAGAAACAAAAAGTCAGTTATCTCAGAATATTTGGTTGTCCAGTGTACATACACATTCTGAAAGAAAAGAGGAAAAAGTTAGAACCTTCAGAAATAAGGGTATATATGTGGGATATAGTGAAAGCTCGAAGGCTTACATAATATATTTCCGAGAATTCAAGAATATCAAAATCAGCAGGAACATAATCTTACAAAAAATATAGAAAGAGACATGTTGAAGACCCTGAAGAAACAGAAGCACCCAGGATCCAAGATTCAACTATGAATGATGCAACTCCAGAAGAATATTGAGAAACGGAAGAACCCCATGAACCTGTATATCCACCCCAAGAGAATAATCCTTACAAGAGGAAACTTCCATGGGTACGAGATGCTATCCAAGGTGCATAAAGATATGGGGCTCCAGAATAAATGCACAGAGAAAGGAAGAGAACTAGGTCCTACTTTAGTTATGTAGCCCTATTGTGTGACATCATTGACAAAGAACCTTCCAACTATGAAGAAGCGAAAGAAAAGAAAGAATGGAAGGATTCTATGATAGAGGAGTCCTAGTCGATCATGAAGAATAATGTGTAGGATGTGGTCCCAAGATCAGAAGGGTGTTATATTTTTAACATTAAGCTAGCATTATTAGATATTTAACTCAGAGAATAACAAGAACAACAATCAAACACAAGAAACAATGAACACAGTGTTTTTCCTTGGGGAAACCATAAATGGATAAAACCCCACAACTTCCTCAGATATAGAATCAACACCAAATAGAAAAGCCCCAAAAATAGTAAGGTGATCTCTTGACAGTGGTAACCTCTTTCTTCCTAGCCCCACTATCTTCTTTTTCCTCAGCTATGACCTACAACTGAGTGTAAGTGAGTGTGTGATGAATAGAGAGGCTAGCTCTCTATTTATACTAATTCTCAACTTGACTAAACCCTACTAGGGATGAATTCACTAGGTGAGTCTAACAACCTTAGTGCCCCCGAACTGCAGGGACTTTAACCCTTGAACAATAGGAGGGTTACCCACAATGACTTTACATGACTTGTTTACATTATAGAAACTCTCGATCGGAACATCGGGGTATGACATGACTCAATTGCATTATACTCACATCCTAGAATAAACATAGGGGTACAAGACATAATATATATAAGTGAATACATTCCGAAGTTACAAATACATCAACATTCCCTCTTAACTAGGAAGGTATGCTTTCGACACAATTTTCAGCACTGGTATTCTTCTTTTTATCGACTGGATCATCTCGTTATCTTCATCTTCAATTCTTCTTTGTCTTCTTCGTCTTCTTCGTCTTCAAGTCTTCTTCATCTTCAAGTCATCTTCTAGGTCATCTTCTTCTTCAAGTCTTCTTCATCACGGTATCTTGATCATCACGAATACTGGATCATCACTGCTGGATCAACATCATTGTATCATCACTTGATCTAGATCATCATCAAGTCTGGATCATCATCACATCTTGATCATCACTTGATTTGGATCATCATCATCGGTGCTATCTTAGAATGGTGCTATCTCTTGATTCTTCTCGTTACAGGAAGCTCTATAGAGCCATCCCTTTTTCATGCTGGTTGTAGGCCTACCCTTCATGTAGGTCTTCTTCAACGCTTATATCTGACACTAAGTTAGAATGGCCCACCTAGATCTTACATCTGACCTCATCTTGTTAGAAAGGCATGCCCAACACTCACATCTGACCTCATCTTGTTAGAAAGGCCCAGCACTCATATCTGACCATGTGTAAACACATCGCACCAGAATGGCTTAGCACTTATATCCAACCATGTTCAAAAACATCGCATCGGAAGGGCTCTACACTTACATCTGGCCATGTTTGAAAACACCACATTGAAAAGGCTCAGCACTTACATTCAACCATGTTCGAAAACACCACATCGAAAGAGCTATGCACTTACATTCGACCATGTTCAGAAACACTGCATTGAAAGGGCTCTCAGTCCCAGAATGAGGATTCTTGGTAACTGACCAGGTGTCTCCATTCTCCTAGAGAATGGAATCAGCCCTTATATTTGATCAAGTGGGAACACATCCCTCAATCACATTAGAATGGCCATGCTCTCACATATGACCATGTAAGACTACATCCCACAGTCATATCAAAATGGCCCTCACTCCCAAACTGAGTATTCCTGGTAACTAACCAGGTGCCTCGATTCTCCCAGATAATGGCAACTCAACACCAAGCTGAGTATTCCTGGTAACTGACCAGGTGCCTCCATTCAAAGAATGGCATTTAGTGCTTATATTTGATCATGTAAGAACCAATCCTACAGTCACATCAGAAAGGCTCAGCACTCATATCTGACATGGAATGAATCAATCCTCTCACCATGATAGAATGTCTCAGCCCTTACATCTGACCATGGAAGGAACCTAATCCTCTCATCATTTCAAAATGGTTCTAGGTCTCATCATTTCCCCTTGGAGGGAACCTCAATCTAGAGAACACCAAGATTCTCCCTGAAGTACTCAAACTTCACTCTAGCCAATGGCTTCGTCAACACATCGGCTATATGTTTTTCCATTGCAACATACTGGAGCTTCACTGCTCCTCTCTGCACCATATCCTTGATATAGTGATACTTGATCTCGATATGCTTTGACTTTTCATGGAACACTAGGTTCTCTGACAACTTCACACAACTCTGGTTGTCAAAATATATACAAGTAGCATTCATCTGGAGATCAAATAAATCAAACAATAGCTTCTTCAGCCATACTGCCTCACAACTAGATGAAAAAGATGCAACATAATCTACTTCAGCTGTACTTAGTGCCACACAAGATTGCTTCTTGCTAAACCAAGAGATCACACTTGATCCCATAATGAAGCAGCATCCTAAAGTGCTCTTCCTATCAATGGCACTGCCTACCCAATCTGAATCAACATAACCCTCTAGGCTAATCTTCTGATTTTCCTCGTACTTGAGCCCATAGTTAATTGTACCCTTCAGGTACCTCAGAATATGCTTTGCAGCAATCAAGTGAACATGTCTCGGATCTATCAAGAATTGGCTCAAGGTGTTCACAACAAATAAAATATCTGGTCTCGTGTTTGTCAGGTACATCAAGGACCCAATCATCTGATGATACATCGTAGCATCAATCGCTTCTTATGAAGAATCACTCAATAGCTTCAGGTTTGATGCCATAGGTGTGGTTACTGCCTTGCAGTCCATCATCCCGAATCTCTTTAGGATCTCTACTACATACTTCCCTTGTCCAAGGAATATTCCATCCGCATTCTGCCACACCTCCATGCATAAGAAATAATGCATCATACCCAAGTCTTTCATTTCAAACTCGATAGCAAGTTTCCTCTTTGTATCAGCAATCAACCCATCCATAGCTGTTACAAATAGATCATCCACATACAGTAGGAGTATCACTAGGTTGCCATATTCAACCTTATAGTAAAGGTTGGAATCTTCTTTACTCTTGGTAAGCCCCAACTGGATAGGAAACCATCAATTCTACCATACCATGTCCTGGGTGCCTGTTTCAAACTGTACAAGGATTTCTTCAATCTGCACACATGAGATTCCCTATCATGTGCTTCAAAACCAAGTGGTTGTTCCACATACACTTCCTCTTCTACTACACCATTAAAGAAAGTAGTCTTGACATCCATCTAGTGTATCTTCCATTTCATCACTATATCCAGAGCAATTACTAATCTAATGGAAGTGTATTTGGCTATAGGTGCAAATTTTTCTTCATAATCTATTCCTTCTTTCTGGGAGAAACCTCGAGCCATGAATCTTTCTCTATAGTTCTCTATGTTGCCATCTGTAGAATGTTTGATCTTGTAGATCCATTTTGAAATTACAATGGACTTCCCTTCTGGTCCTGGAACAACATCTTAAACATCATTATTCATGATTAATTGATACTTTTCGATCATAGCATCCTTCCATTCTTTCTGTTCTGCCGCTTCTTCATAGTTGGAAGGTTCTTTATTAATAATGTCACATAGCAATGCTACATAACTGTAGCAAGACCTAGCTCTCTTTCTTCCTCTAGGTGTTTCTTTTGAAGCTCCATATCTTTCTACACCTTGGATAATTTCGTGTACCCAAAAATGTTTCCTCTTATGAGTATTCTTCTCTTGAGGTGGATCTACAGGTTCTTGAGCTTCTTCAAATTCTCGATCTTCTTCTTGAATTTCTTCGTTCATGGTTGTGTCATGAATTCTAGGCGATCTTGTTTCTTCAGGTTCTTCAGCTGGTTTCTTCCTGGATTTGATGTAGGCTGAATCTTTGTCAAATGTTACATATCTACTAATTTCGATCTTCTTAAACCCTGGGAATTATATTCTATAAGCCTTCAAGCTTTCATAGTATCCGAAAATTATGCCCTTCTTTCCTAGAGGATATAACTTTGTCCTCTTTTCTTTTGGAATGTGTATGTATACAGGACAGCTGAATATTTTGAGATGGTTGACTTCTGGTTTCTTTCCAAAGAAGACTCCTTCAAGAGTCTTGTTCCTAAGTACTCTGTGTGGAGTATGATTCCGTACATACACCACTGTTCTGGCAGCTTCTTCCCATAGATGCATAGGAAGATCTTGATCATGAAGCATAAATCTTGCAGCTTCCATGATAGTTCTATTCTTCCTTTCTGCAATCCCATTATGTTGTGGATTATATGGAGTGGATAACTCCCTCTTAATCCATGATTCTTTGCATAACTCTTTGAATTCATTTGATGTGAATTATCTTCCATTATTTGATTGAAAGGTCTTGATATTGTTTTCAGTGTGGTTCTCGATCAAGGCTTTGAATTCCTTGAACTTGCTGAAAACTTCATCTTTGTTCTTCAAGTAAATCCATGTCTTCCTAGAAAAATCATCAATGAAAGAAACATAGTATACATACCTACTTAGTGAACTGGATGACATTGGACCGCATACATAGGAATGGATGATTTCCAAGATTCCTTTTGCTTTTCTTTCGCTACTTGGAAATGTCTTCTTTGTATTCTTCCCTTTCGCACATCCTTTGGATACACCTTCATGTTTTGTCTGAATTTTTGGGAGACCTTCAACAACTTTGCTTGCAAGTGGTAGTGCTCTGTAATGCACATGTGCAAGCCTTCTATGCCAAAGCTCATTTGGTTCTACTGAGTCATGAACCAAAGCTTGTTCTGGATGGCCCTTCAATTTGTATAAGCCTCCTTCTTGTTCCCCAATCACTACTACATCATCAATAGTCTACATCATCAGTAGTCTTTCCTTTTGGCCACATGATGACTTGACCATCTACAAATGCAACCCTCATTCCTTTTGCATCTAATGCAGATATGGAGAGGAGATTCTTCTTTAGTCCTGGTACAAACAATACTTCCTTCATTGTCATATAATTTCTAGAGTCTAGCTTATAGGAGGATTCCCCACTACCTTTTATTGGATACTAGTAGTCATCTCCAAGTTTCACCTTCTGAGGTGATTCATGTTCAGATATTTTCACAAAGGATTCCTTGAGTCCTGTCATATGTTTGGAAGCACCACTGTCTATAAGCCAATCATTGCTGCCATGTGTGATAGTTCCTGTGAGAGCGGAAATTAGAACATATTATTCATCACTTGAATAATCATCACTGACTTGTCTATTTCTCTTTGTGGAAGGTTCATCATCCTCTGTATCATGAGCATGATGTCTTCTCTTGTTTCCCTTCTTCTTGTGAGAGCTACTTTTGTTTCTAGGACAATCTCTGGCAAATTTTCCTCTTTCATCACATGTATAGCAAATGTACTTAGACATATCTCTAGGATTTCTAGGGTTATTCCTTTGATGAGAGTACTTACTTCTTTGGTGTCTAGATATGGATTTCTTGGATTGTACTGTGAGAGATTGATCTTCACTTCCCATATTTTCTTCTTGAGTTTCTATCCGGGCTTCTTCTTGTGAGAATTCTTCCCAAAGTCTGCTAAACTTGACTAACTTCTTTCTAGCACAGATTCCTTGAATAAAGGAGTTCCATGATCTAGGGAGACCATTCAAGGTGGTCATTACAATCTCTGCATTTTCCACTTCTTCATCTACTGCTTCCAATTGTTCTTTGATCTGAGAAACCCTTGTAAGGTAGGACTGGATGGTTTCTACATTAAGGATCTTTACATTCTTCAACTGGTTCCTCAAGGTCATCTTTCGATTTATGTTCCTCCCTTTAAACAATTTCGTTAGGGAATCAAACATAGATTTAGGTGTCTTTAGGGAGGACACTTGTGGAATGAGGTGATCCTTGATTGAATCAACAATAATCCTCTTTTCCATAGCCAACTTCTTCTTATGTAAGGCCTTAGCCTCATCTCCCTCTGGAACTGGAACCTCCTCACAGATATAGGAGTCCAACTCATTTTCTTCTAGGACCAGGGAGATCCTATACTTCTAGGCTCAGAAGTTATCAACTCCCTCAAGATTTTCATCAATCTTGGTATGATGAGACATCTTAACTAAGAAACTCAAATGGAAATACAACAGATTTAAATATTACTAGGTCAAGATGTTAGATCTAGATTTGGAAATGAAATTCTGTAGTGTTGCTTCAAGAGCAGATTAGGGTTTTGATTTTTCGAAGTTCTATCCAACCAAATGCTTTGATCTTGATCTCTAAACTTCGATTTTGAGAAGGAGATCAATCCAGGCCTGGGCTCACTGAAAAATTCCACTTATGTGGAAAACCATAAATGGAGAAAACCACACAACTTCCTCAGAGATAGAATCAGCACCAAATAGCAAAGCCCCAAAAATAGTAAGGTGATATCCCGACAGCAGTAACCTCTTTCTTCCTAGCCCCGGTGTCTTCTTCTTCCTCACCTATGTGCTACAACTGAGTGTGAGTGAGTGTGTGATAAATAGAGAGGATAGCTCTCTATTTATACTAATTCCCAACTTGACTAAACCGTACTAGGGCCGACTTCACTAGGTGATTCTAACAACCCTAGTGCCCCAGAACTGCGGGGACTTTAACCCTTGAACAATAGGAGGGTAACCCACAATGACTTGACATGACTTTTTTACATTATAGAACCTCCTGATCGGAACATCGAGGCATGACATGACTCAATTACATTATAGACACATCCTGGAATAAACATTGGTGTACAAGACATAAGATATATAAGTGAATACATTCCAAAGTTACAAATACATCAACAAAGGAAAGTCTAATGTAACTTCCAAATGGATCTACAAGATCAAAAATGCTGTAGATGGCAGCATAGAGAAATATAAAGCAAGATTTGTGGCACGTGGCTTCTCCCAGAAGGAAGGGATAGATTATGAAGAAACGTTTGCGCCTATAGCCAGATACACTTCCATCATATCAGTACTTTCTCTAGATGCAGTGAGGAAATGGAAGATACACCATATGGATGTCAAGATAACTTTCTTGAATGGTGTAGAAGAAGATGAAGTGTATGTGGAGCAGCCACTTGGTTTTGAGACACACGACAAGGAGACTCATGTGTGCAAATTGAAGAAGGCCTTGTACGGTTTGAAACAGGCACCCACGTCATGGTACAATAGAATTGACAGCTTTCTAACTAGCTTAAACTTTACCAAAAGTAAAGCAGATTGCAACCTTTACTATAAGGTTGAGATAGGGAACCCAATGATACTCCTATTATATGTGGATGACCTATTTGTGAAAAGAGAGGATGGGTTGATTGCTGAATCGAAGAGTAAGCTTGCTTCCAAGTTCACTATGAAATACCTAGGTATGATGCACTCCTTTCTAGGCATGGAGGTGTGGCAGAATACAGATGGAATCTCCCTGGGACAAGCGAAGTATGAAATAGATATCCTGAGGAGGTTCTGGATGATGGACTGCAAGGCCATGACCACACCTATGGCATCAAACATGAATCTATTTAGTGATGCTTTATCAAAGTCGGTTGATGCTACGATGTATCGTCAAATTATTGGGTCCTTAATGTACCTAACAAATATGATACTAGATATTTTCTTTGCTGTGAACACATTGATCCAATTCCTAATGGATCCAAGACATGTTCACCTGATTGCTGCAAAGAATGTTCTAAGGCACCTGAAGGGTACAGTTGATTATGGGCTCAAGTATGAGGAAAATGAGAAGATTAACCTGGAGGGTTATGTGGATTCACATTGGGAAGGAAGCTCCATTGATAGGAAGAGCACTTTGGGGTGCTTCTTTAGTATGGGATCAAGTATGATCTCTTGGTTTAGCAAGAAGCAGTCCTATGTGGTACTAAGTACAGCTGAAGTAGAGTATGTCATAGCTTGTTTGGCTAGTTGCAAGGTAGTGTAGTTGAGGAAGATACTATCTAATTTGTTCAATCTCCAGTTGGATGCTACTTGTATATATTGCGACAACCAGAGTTGTGTCAAGTTTTCAGAGAACTCGGTGTTCCATGACAAGTCGAAGCATATCAAGATAAAATATAACTATATCAAGGATATGGTGCAAAGAGGAGCAATGGATCTCCAGTAAGTTACGACGAATGAGCAGATAGATGATGTGTTGACCAAGACATTAGCCAGAGTGAAGTTTGAGTACTTCAGGGAGAATCTTGGTGTTCTCTAGATAGAGGTTCCTTCCAAGGGGAGTGATGAGTCCCGATCCTTTCTGACATGGTGGCAGGATGGGCCTCCCTTGGTAGGATGTAAGTGCTGAGCCTTTCTGACATGGTACCAGGATGGGCCTCCCATGGTCGAATGTAAGAGCTGAGCCTTTCTGAAATGGTAGCAGGCTATGCATCCCATGGTCAGATGTAAGCACTGGGGATTTTCGACATGGTCACAGGATGGCCCTCTCATGGTTGGATATAAGTGTTGAGACCTACAACTCACATGAAAAAGGGTTGGCTCTATAGAACTTCCTAATACAATTAGAATTGAAAGATAGCACCATTTTCTTGAGATAGCGGGAGCATTGATGATGATGATGATCCATCTTTCATGATGATCCAATGATGAAGAATTGTGCTGATGAACTGTGTCAAGAGAATACCTTCCTAGTTGAGAAGGAGTGTTGATGTATTTGTAAGTTCATAATGTATTCGCTTGTATATCTTATATTTTATTTTATTGTACCCCGATTTTCCTATCGGGAGAATCATTAATATAATAAATTCATGCAAAGTCATTGAGGTTCACCCTCTATTGTAAGTCAGGGAAATAGTTCCCACAGTTAAGGGGTACTGGGGTTATTAGACCCTCCTAGAGAAGTCGGCCCTGGTGAGTAATTTTCAAGTGGAAAAATAGTATAAATAGAGAGTGAGACTCTCTATTTGGAAAACACTCACTCAATTGTAGCACATGAGTGAGAGAGGAGGATCTTGCATAATTGAGAGAGAGATCACTTGTCAGAGATCATCTTTGTGTTTTTGGGTTTTACTTTTGCTATTTGTGCTCATTCTATCTCTGAGGAAGTTTTAGGGTTTTCTCCTTTATGGTTTCCCCGAGGAAAAATATTTATGTCTCTTGTATCTTGTGATTATTGATGTGCATGTTATTCTCTCAGATAAGATCCTAGATCATATTGATTAAACAATAAAAATATAACAATAGATACTTGTTTCTTTAAGAGTGGTTTCAGGAAAGGTTTATCTAATCCAGGTTTGTATGTTAGATTCTTTAAATATGACATCCTCATTGTTGTTCTTTATGTGGATGATCTAATCCTCATAAGCATCCAACTTTCCTTAGTCTAAGAATTGAAGAATGATATTAAGAAATGTTTTGAAATGATAGTCCTAGGCATCTTGCATTATTTTCTAGATATGCAATTATCTCACATGGTTGATGATTCCATATTCCTTTCTCAACCTAAGTATTCTTTGGAGTTTCTAGATTTTTTTCATATGAGTGATTGTAAGCCTTTACCAACACCATTTCAATTAGGGTTCAAATTAAGTCTTTATTATGACATTCCCCTTGTTGATTCCGCATTCTATCGTCAACTTGTTGTTATTTTAATCTATATGACACATGGTATGTCAGATATATCATTTGTTGTTAGAACGATGCCCATTTTTATGCAAAAATATCATTATAGTCATTGGAAATTAGCTAAAAGGATTAACATATATCTTCAAGAAACTCTACAATATGGTGTTTTCTATTCCATCCAGGCTTCTCTTTCACCTATTGGTTACATCAATTCTTATTTGGAAAGATATACTATTGACAGGAGGTCCAATTTCATGGTCTAGGAAGAATCCTAGAACACTTTCTATTTCTTCTTGTAAAGCAAATTCCAGGGCATTTAAAGAAGAAATGTGGATCTAGTATGTCCTTACTAAGCTTGGACTAGTTCATAATTCTCCTACTAAGCTAAGATGTGGAAATCATAGTTGTATTAATATTGATTATAATATAGTATCCTACAAAACAAAACACATTGATCTTGCTACTCATTATATTCAGGATCTGGCTCTTGATGGTGTTATTTGCTTGGAGTATTATACTATTGAACAACAATTTGTTGATATATTCACAAAATCCATGATATAGGCAAAGTTTTTCCATACTTTAAACTTATTGGGGATGCAGAAATTTGTCATCAAGGGGGACTGTTAGAATAATGCCATCTTCCTCCAAGTGTATGATATCCCTCTAGTCATCATTAAGAGGGAATGCAAAAAAGTGATTAATGATTGTCTAGTTATGTCATTTACAATTGTACAATACTAAGGAATTTTGTAAACACAATGATTCATACTTAGGATATTATGCCATGTTATTCTTCAATAACTAACTAAATTATAAAATGAATTTATCCACATTAATCACGTGATATGTTATCATGTCCCTCTACCATATAAAATAGAGGTGAAGGTTGCCTAATTGTAAGGTAATGTGATATGGGCATATGTTTGGAGCTCAATCATTTTAATATTGAAGAGTTTACTTGAGGTATAGAAGACTAGGTTTCGTGGATGTTTCCTCGTCTTTGGGTTTTACCAAATAAATATATTTTCTCATAGATATCTTATTTCTTACATTTGATTTACTGTTTTATTTAATGCTTTCCATATCACTTTAGACTAGCTTTATCTTTAGTTATTTGTTATATCATTATTGTTTTGTGATCTAACAATAATGATGTTGACTCCTCCACCTTCCTTTGATGGGAAGTGGATATTTGACAGTTGTTAAGAATAACCCTAAATAATATTATCTAATGAGGTACTAATTCCTTTGGTGATTGTGGTGGAGGTATCAAAGCCTTTGACTTGGGTGGATGAGTAGCTAGCTCATAAAAATTATTGATCATATGTATATATTTGATTGTTTATATGTATATTTTACATATATATTTGACATGAGATGTATGTTTGAAATATTCATTTATTATGATACTATAATTTACATATATTAGGTATTTTCATATCATGTTGATGTTGATGTTAATGTTGTTTATTTATAAAATATATTATGTGTATGGTAATGATTTATCTGACGATTGGGGGAATGCAAAGGGATATGATGGATTCAAGGTTTTGGTGTCAAGGTAGGATTTTTGTAGGTTATTCACTAGTACAAAATGAGAAATTAATGACTAAAAAAATGACTAAAATCCAGCTATAAACGACTATTTTTGAGTCGACGACTAATAGTAGCCAATTTACACTATCTTATAGCTTGACTAACTTAGTCGTATTTCACTTAGTCATTAATAGGTTGACTTGTTAGTCATTGATAGTCAATGATTTAGTCATTGAGTTAGTCACAGATTTAGTCACTGATTCAGTCACTGATTGCAACAATTAAGACCAAATATACGACTAAATAAACTACTAGATGATAACATATTAATGACTAAGCTAAATACGACTAAATATTAGTTGCACTATAAGATATGGTAAATTAGCTACTAATAGTTGTATATATACAAATTTAGTCGTATTTGTAGTCACAAATTTATGATAGGGCGTAGAGGAATCGAACCACCAACCTCCTTCCTATAATTAGGCAGGTGCTCTACCATTGAGATAAAAAAACTTTAAGAAGTTTTTATTTCTTTATAATGATTATATTCAAAGAAATTTTGCATCATTAAAGCATACAAAATAATGATTATCAAGTTACTATAGATCCATAATTGCTTACCATGTACTAGTCCTTCAAGTCCTTCCTGCACTTAATAAATGCATTTGAAAGACATGAAGGACTATTACAAGGTAAGACATTATGTATCTATAGTAACGTGATAATCATTATTTTGTATGCTTGAATGATGAAAAATGAAAAAATACAAGAAATTTATAAGAATGAAAAGCATGCATCCAATTTTAAACTATCTACTGAGTCATCTAGAGTCATGCCAAATATATTTGAATTTGACTGAAAATTCATATGTAACTTGAAGATAGTGGTGGATGATGACATTGAAAGGAGAATTTTAGTTTATATAGAAGCAAAGGATGAGAAAAAGGAGGAAGTCATCACCCAAAATGTATATAGAATAGTAAAAAGAAATATACAACTAATTCCATTTCACATCAAGAAGAATGGGCATTAACTCTAAGTACTCTTAGCCAATAGATATATGGAAATGAAATGAGATGAAATATTAGAAACAATACCTTCGATTTTTCTTGCTAACAAGAAGTATGAATACTTATGTGATATTTTTATTCAGAGGTGACTTAAAAAACCACTAACCTACAATCAAGGAAAGAAACTATGTTCATATTGATATATAAATAAAATAAAATAAAAGTTAAATATAGACTATGCCAAATATCCCACTATCATTCATACCTCGAAAGAGAACTAGAAAATCTCCCACAACTATTCAACATTGTTCAAAATTCCCACTTGGAATGCCACTGTTTAAACAAAACAAAAAGAAATTGAAAACACGAAAGTAGTAATTTACTCTACCTGTCTATTGGATGCAGAGTCCCATAGATGTACAACAAATTAGTCAAGCACATGCAATAATATTATAAATGGACAAAAAGAAGAAAACAATGTGGTTTACACGTTAATTTCTATACTCAGATATATATTACGATCACACTATAAAATTATGAATGGACAAAAAGCAAAAAACAATGTGGTTTATACCTTCCTTTCTTAATTTCTATACTTGGATATATCCATAGTCCTAGAACTGATTTTGAATGCGGTTTCAACTTTAAAGGTATCCGAAAAATGAGCTTCCTGATTTTTGAAATGATGGATTGAAGCACCACCCACCTCTACAGAACTTTGAACCTAGGCAACATCTTGGAAACTATGATAGGAAAAGGATGGATTAAGTTCAAATACCATTGGTTCCTAGAATTAAATATCCAATTTGTCATGTCACAAAAACCTGATGAATATTTTCATCCCAAATAACTTAAGAGGTGAAGGAACCTTTTTCTCAAAAATTGCAACAAAGGAAATATCATGTATAGGAAAATTTAGTAAACGATTAGATGGTTCGATAAAGGAAAATGATTTGTTTAGGTAAATGAGGGTTACTTATTAGGTATTAAAGAGGAAAAAATATGGTAAAATACTTATGGAATCATATCTAATCAACCCCTTAAATGCCTATACCTTTTGGTGGATGGTAACAAACAATAAAATTATTATGTAGCTCACAAGTAGGGAAGGATAATTTCAAAGTTCCTCAAAATGTGAGGGTTGTCAAGTAGCAGAATAGAGAAATCAAAATCTTCTACTTGAATGAAAATTGGAAAAGAAATTATAGGACCTCTAGATCAGTTATATGACAAACTAAAAAACTCGGCACTTTTGGTGGACTCTTTCAATATTGTACTTACCCTTTTTTGTTTGGAATCCTCTAGCAGATATGGGAGATTATCATAGATTTTACCCTATGGCATATTTGTAAAACTAAAACTACAAAAATGATTGAAGGAAAGAACCTCAATGCAGACCAAGTCTAGAGTAAGGTTAATAAATCAATCAAGAAATCTACAAAAAGAAAAGAAAAAGAGGAAAAATTCAAAAACATCACAATAGATTACCAAAAAATACTATGTACCTAGAGCTCCTCCCCACTCCCTCCCTCAATAATTTCAATAAAAGGTGTCCCTTGGGAGGGATGCAAACTCCTTTTAGTATTAAATCTCACTGAAGTCAGTGTGGATCAAATTTAACTTTGCTAGGGCCACTTCTTAATGGATTTAGAGCAGTGGTATGACACATCAGAAATTTGTAAGCCTTGAAATATCCACGAAGTAGAATATAAGGGAATCAAAGAAAGAATGATACTCTATTAAACACATGATCACAAGGTCATATTTGAAGCAAATTAAAAACTTGTTTTAGACTTTCTGAATAATTACAACAAGGATCCATCATGAATCTTAGCAGACCCCTGTACTAGATGGTTGAGGTTGATAAATGTATAGAAAAAAGGATAGTAGAAATAACTATAACTGTAACTATATAATTAAGGGGAAATAATAGAAAATCGATATCCCATCAAAACTATGTAATAAGGAGGAAATAATATTAAATTAAATAGAATATAATTTTATAATTTTCAAAATAAAAGAAAAATAAATCGAAGGATGATGTACACTTTGTTCAAAACATAAAATGAATAAGAGGCAAAACTTGTCTTTGGTGATATATATATATGCTCCATAAAAAATATATCTATGTCCATCCAAATGTTCAACCAACTCCAAGTCACTAGTCAATATGTCACATCTGTAGAAACAACACTTTTCAGAACACATGCCCCACACATGCATACGCACATAATGAAATCCTTAAGTGGGATACATGTTTGCTTAAAAATAACTTACTCATATCTCTATGACTTGTCAAG
This sequence comes from Pseudotsuga menziesii, assembly GCA_001517045.1. Lineage (NCBI taxonomy): Eukaryota > Viridiplantae > Streptophyta > Pinopsida > Pinales > Pinaceae > Pseudotsuga > Pseudotsuga menziesii. The sequence goes on along the minus strand of LPNX010875796.1, from coordinate 171,756 downwards.
ATGGATGACCATCTCAAACCCATCATTTGGACTAGCATCTACAATGCTAATAGACTTCATGAGTAAAAATTTATCCCCCTTGCATGCAAAAATTCTTTAATCAATTAGTCCCATACAGACAAATTCTTTAATCAATGAGAACAACTTACAAATACACATAAAAATATGCAATTCCATATCAAAAATTTCTTAATTAATCCCATAGATTATGCAAAGACTTTCAAAAATTCCAGGAGAATTAATTAGGGTTAAGAGACAATAAGAGCTTGGTGGATCAACATATGGTTTAGCAAATCAATGATAAGTGGCTTGCTGATTTTTGAGATGATGGATTGAAACACAACCCACCCTCTATAGAAATTTGAACCTAAGGAACATCTTGGAAACTATGATAGGAAAAGGATGGATAAAGGTAAAATACTATTGGTCCCTATAATTACATCTATTTGGCACATCTCATGAAAATTGAATGGAGATTTTCCATATCAAATACCGCAACAGGTGAAGGAACCTTTATCTCAAAAATTGCAAGAAAGGAACATATCATATAGGAAAATTCAAGAAATGACAAGGTGGTTCAATAAAGGAAAACAATCCTTTTAGGTAAAGGAGGGATACTTCTTAGGTTGTAAAGAGGAACAACATCCGGTAAAATATTATGGCAGTGTATATGTTCAACTTCTTAATTTCCCCTGAGGCTTTGGTGGTTGGTAACACACAATAAAATGCTTATGTAGCTAAAGAGGAGTGAATGAGAATTTAAAAGTTCCAAAAAATGTGAAGGTTGTCAAGTAGCATAACAAGGAACTCAACATCTTTCCCTATAATGCAAACTCGAAAAGAAAGTCTAGGACCTTTGGACCAGTTATATGAGCAACTCAAAAAATCAACATTGTTGGTGGTATTTTTCAATATTGGACTAACCCTTTTTTGTTTGGAATCCTCTAGAATATATGGGAGAATAGCATATATTATATCCTATGGAATATTTGTAAAATTAAAACAAAAAATAGTTGAATACAAGAACCTTAATGCATACCAAATCTAGAGTAAGGTTGAGAACCTCAATGCATAACAAAATTTTTGTCAAAACAAAATATGTAACCATCCTACTGACCATACCCAAGAAAGAATGAATTAATGAGATTAAAACTTATGGTAATTCCAAGCTAATAGTGCACTAGTTTAATGGAAAAAGATCCCAAAGAAACCTAGGTCTTCATAACAGGCACAACCAACAGAATACTTAAAAATTAGCTTTGGGTCAATACATTTTAATCATATTACATCAAGAGCATAACCAATTAATCTTTCATACATAATCTAAATTTCATTTTTAGTTTACATCATGCACATAAAGAATTTTAGAAATTAACAATGCGACGAAAATATATCATAATGAAATGCTTGTTCTATAGTAGCAAATATTTATCTTTATATTAAAGCTTAAAATTGCACTACATCTCGCCATATAAGAAAGAAATAAAATGGTGTATATGTATGAATGATTATGTCATTTACTTATTTCAAGCATCGACTATAAACTTACTTGATTGAATGGGATTCTCTATTCCAAGGATTTATAAAGGTCCAAGCATTGGATCCTAAAAGATGCCTTCTTTGCTTCTATTCTTCTCAATAGAGATTGATTCTATAGTTTTCATATCATCATAATTTTTTGATGAGCATGAAAATGTTAAAATATGTATATCTAGAACAAGATTCAAACCATCCCTCGCAACAAGAACCACCTGAGATAATTATAAAAATTTCAATATAAAAACAAAATTCAGTGACTAAAAAAATGTAATCCCTCATAAATGGACTATTACCTATGATGGGGAAAGTTATAGAGTTGTAAAAAAATTCCTTGTAAATATTATTTCCATGTTCAAAGTATAATTGGATAACTGCACAATAACTATTTCCATAACAAGTACTAGAGTGTGAGGAACTTGCAGCAAACAAGTAATCAAAACACATGATATAGCAGCAGAACTCAGAATCACTTTTATATTAATCGCAAGCCACTTCGAGGGGGCAACCTCCTTTGAGCAAGCTCAATACAAAATAACTTCACGATGCCTTCCTTGGCCTCAACACACACTTATATACCAAAATAGGCGCCAATACTATGGTTCAAAACCATGGGCCAATATAAAATATGGGTGCCAATACTATGGGTCAAAACCATGGGCCAATATAAACTATGGATCAACAAATACTACAGGCGGCTTACAAAGCATATGCGCCTCACAACAATAACACAAACTATGGATCAACAATTACTATGGGACGAATTACAAAGCATATGCGTCCAACAACAATATACTAACATAGTAAAGAGAGGGATTGACATGGGTTCCTAACATCCCCTCCCCCGTAGAAAAAGCTTTGTCCTCAAAGCTTTAAATGTGGAAATTGTCGCTGTATCTGGAGGAGTGGTTCCCACGTAGCATCCTCGGGCTGCATTCCGTGCCATTGAATTAAGATCTCTGTGATAGAGCAAGAGTGAAGCTGACAAGTGCGCTTATTGAGGACAGCCTCTGGCTCCAAAAAGATGGATCCTTCATTATCCAGTGCTGGTAAAATAGTTTGGCCTTTGATGTTGGTTCCAAGAAATTTATTCAGACAAGAGACATGAAATACTGGATGAATGCGGGAAGAAGGTGGAAGTTCCAATTTAGAAGCAACAGACCCAATCTTCTGAAGAATCCTATATGGCCCATAGAACTTTGGGGCGCACTGATGACGCCCTTTGAGTTTTAGTGAGGATTGCTTGTAAGGCTGGAGATGAAAAAAAACCATATCATCGGCTTCAAAAGTGCGCTCAGAACGGTGCTGATCAGCTTGTTGCTTCATGCGATTGCCTGCCATGTGAAGCTTTTCGCGCAAAATGCAAAGGACCGCGTCAACTGCCTGAATTGGAGAACTGCTGGGGGTGTAAGGAAGAAGAACTGGTGGTGCCTGAACATAAACTGCTTCATATGGAGTCATTTTAGAGGCAGTGTGGTAAGAGGTATTGTACCACCATTCAGTGAGAGGGAGCCACTTTTCCCACTAATGTTGTTGCTCAGAGGAGAAGCAACGAAGATAAGGTTGCAAGCATTTATTGATAATTTCAGTCTGACCATCCATTTGGGGGTGATAACCTGAACGCATCTTCAGTTTGGTGCCAATGTGGTGAAAGAGTTCTATCCAAAAATGACTGGTGAAAGTCGCATCACGATCCGAGACAATGGAAGAAGGCATTCCATGAAGATGAAAGATCTGGTCCAGGAAAATTTGAGCAACGAAAGAGGCTGTATAGGGATGGCTGAGAGCACAAAAATGACGATATTTGGAGAGGCAATGAACCACAACCAAAAGAACAGTCTTCCCTCCATACTTAGGGAGCCCGTCAATGAAATCAATAGAAATATCTGTCCATATCTGGGGAGGTATGGGCAAGGGCTCGAGCAATCCCGGAAGGGGTGTTGTTTCACCCTTATTGCGTTGGTAGGTATCACCTTCAACCACCATCTACTGAATTGTCCTTGTCATGCCCTACCAAAAGAAGTTGTACCGTGCCCGTTCATACGTTTTGAGAAAACCAGAGTGCTCCACTGATGGAGAAGCATGGAGTTCATAGAAGATAGCTTGTTCAAGAGCTGTGTTCTGGGGAAGCACCAGATGACCCTTGTATCGCAGTGAAGCACCATCCCAAGAGTAATGTGGAACAACAGAAGGGTTGTTGGCCAAGCATTGGATGATGTGAGATAATGAAGAGTCATTGACATAAACCTACTGAACCAATTGCAACCAATTTGGAACAGGCATAGAAATAGCGGAAAGAGAACCTTGGTCATCAAATGTGCGAGAAAGGGCACCCATCATAAGATGGTCCTTACCCTTCTTATAAGTGATCTCATAGTCATAACCCATGAGGTTGCTAACCCATTTCTATTGTGCTGCGGAGGATACACGCTGTTCTAGGAAATATTTCAGACTCTGGTGATCAGTCTGGATGCAGAAATGAGTCCCTGAGAGGTAGGGTCGCCACTTTTGTACTGCATGCAAAATGGCCATCATTTCCTTCTCATATGTAGAGGCAGCTAAATTCTTACCGGAAAGGGCTTCGCGGGTGAACGCAATGGGGTGTTCATCTTGAAGGAGAACAGCACCAAGTCCATTGCCGCAAGCATCACTCTCAATAGTGAAGGGCTCGGAAAAATTGGGCATAGCTAGAACGGGTGTAGTACACATAGCTTGTTGCAGCTTGTCAAATGCACGCTCAGTAACATGTGTCCATGTAAAAGCATCATTTTTCAATAGCGCAGTTAATGGAGCTGCAAGCTTCCCATAATCCTTGACAAACTTGCGGTAGTAGCCAGTCAACCCCAAAAAACCACGAAGGCTTTCGAGTGTCTTAGGAGGTGGCCAATTGTTCATGGCAGCAATTTTGGCAGGATCCACACGAACCCCTTGTGCTGAGATAATGTGCCCGAGATACTCAATTGCCTTTTGGCCAAAAACACATTTAGACTTTTTGGCATGGAGATGATGATCAGAGAAAAGTTGCATTACAAGAGCCAGATGCTGGAGATGTTCAGCCCATGTTTTACTGTAGATGAGGATATCATCAAAAAATACCAGAATGAATTTCCGCAAATAGGGCCTAATGTTGGGAGGAATGCTACCAGGGAGGAGATGAATATGATGGTCCTCTGGTCGTGAAGGTGGAAGTCCCACTAGTTTAGCAAAAACACCTGTATAGCGATCCAGAATTTGTTGGAGATCCAAAGGAGTAGTGGGGGCCGCTGAAGGTTGCATTTGAAGGGAATGGAGCTGAGCAATGACACCATGGGAACTCTTCTTAAGGAGTTTTTCCAGGCGATGTGAACTGATGATGCTGAGAGACCCTGGTTGGAATCCCTTCAATGTGTGTTGGTGTCCATCGGGGGAGAACTGCATCCAAAGTTCAGCAAAATCCCATAATATGGGGCCAAGTGTGCGTAGCCATTGAGCGCCCAAAACCACATCACATCCGCCTAAGGTCAAGGCAAACATGTCATAGCGGAGGTTATAATCTCCCATAGAGATACACACATTACGACACTTCCCTTTGCAAGGTAAGGTTCCCCCATTGGCAATCATGACTTCAAAGTTGGAGCAAGGATGGATAAAACAATCAGCTTGTTTGGCGATCCGAGGGTCAATGAAATTATGAGTGCTGCCAGAATCAATGAGTATTGTAAGAGGAAGCTTCTTAAAGTAACCGCGTACCCGCATTGTTTGGGGGGCAGTGACTCCAGCTAAAGCATGGAGAGATATCTCGGGTTGGTCGTCCTGAGATGGAGGGTCAGTAGGCGGCTCCTGAGTGTCAACCAGAGCATCCATTACATCGGCAACTTCTTCACCAATTTCAGAGGCAGGTGGAGAATCAACATCAAAGAGATGGATCTTTTGTTGAACACATCGATGTCCCGAACTGAATTTCTCTTCACAATTATAACAAAGCCCTTTTTCTTTGCGTGCCTGCATCTCTGTTTCAGACAAATGCTTGATTGGAGGTGAGCGAGGAACTGGCGGAATGGGAGGTCGTTGAGAACCCATATTTCAGAAGGGAACAAAAGAGGATTTGGAGTGTTGTTGGGCTGCCATCTTGTCTTCTACCAACTTAGCCAACCCCAGGGCTTCCATCATTGTGTTGGGACTGAACATTTTTACCTCAGAGCGAATTGCATCCTTTAGACCACTGATAAAACAACTCCGGTAGAAGTCATCAGGTAATCCTGCAGTGTGATTAGCGAGTTTCTCAAATTCAGTTTGATACTCTTTCACAGTGCCAATTTGGCGAAGTTTAGTGAGAGCTCCTGTGAAGTCATCAAAAGCACTAGGACCAAATCGTTTCAAAAGGAGCTGGCAAAAAGCAGGCCATTTGGGCTCGTCATGAGCCTTGATGTACCAATGATACCATTGAAGAGCTTCCTGTTCCAAATGAAAGGAGGCAAGTGGAACTTGGTGGACATCAAAAGTATTATGAAGGCTGAAATACTGTTCGGCATGATAGATCCATCCAGTCGGATTAGTACTATTGAAGCGCGGAAAATCTAGCTTCGGACCGCGAAAATTGCTGGAAGAAGAGAACCCATTGGTTGATGAAGACTCAGACTGTTGTCTGGTGTTCATAGCTGAATGCTCAAGATGGAGACCGAGAAATTTGTTATCCAGTTCTTGGAGTTTGGCTTGGATGGCTGCAAGTGCTTCCTCCATGATTTTTGCTCCGGTACGGGTGACAACCATAAGCAGGAGATTTTTCAGGGAGGGATCTGCAACGGTGCGGAAGTGATCGGCAAAAGATGGATCTGCAATGGCGCGGAACTGACCGGCAACAGTTCTAGACAGAGGAAATCTGCAATTGTGCAACTGAAAATAGATATGGACCCCAGGTATGTGCGGCTTCCTATCAGTTCAAGGGATTCACTCGGCCACCAATGCTGTCTGATGAATTGCGTATTGGGGCAGTACCCCTCACTCCACGGCTCAGGTAAAACTGATAACCGCTTGGCCACAAATGACAGCTCTTGGTTTACCTCACGGGTGGGAACTAGTCAATCAGGTAGGGGTCGTTGCCCTTTTCGCTAGCAGGTCCTCTCAATGGGCCAGCTACTTCGGGGTTCCTGTGGTACTCCTCACAATGAGTTTTAGGGCTTATGCCCAAGTACTTCCCACAGTTAAGTGGAGAGGGATTATTCCCAGATCTGAACCTGCAACAGAAAAAAAAAATTGGGCAGAAATTCCACCCAATGTTCAAAAACCGGATCTATATTGCTCAGAATCGCTATTATAGCATGTTTCCAGAACTGGAACAACCACTTTGCTTCTACTCGTGAAATCGGAATAGAAATCTAGGCACTCTGTCAGAAGATTTCCGCGCCGCAATTTCCGCAGCTGTCACCGAAATTCTGAAAAGTCGCGGATTTTAAATCCGCGATATCTCCACTTTTAGAACTCCAAATGAGATGATTTTTTTTTTGAAACTGCGTATTTTTGAAAGAGGAATTCAGATATGCAATATGTTTCTTCTGATTTTGTGCATAAATTTTTAGAAATTGATCTGAAAGTCGCCGCCCAAAAAAAAAAATTTCCCACGTGTGCCAAGGAAAGTGCTCTGATACCAGATGTGAGGAACTTGCAGCAAACAAGTAATAAAAACACACAATATAGCAGCAGAACTCAGAATCACTTTTATATTAATCGCAAGCCACTTCGAGGGGGCAAGCTCAATACAAAATAACTTCACGGTGCCTTCCTTGGCCTCAACACACACTTATATACCAAAATAGGTGCCAATACTATGGGTCAAAACCATGGGCCAATATAAACTATGGGTGCCAATACTATGGGTCAAAACCATGGGCCAATATAAACTATGGATCAACAAATACTACAGGCGGCTTACAAAGCATATGCGCCTCACAACAATAACACAAACTATGGATCAACAATTACTATGGGACGACTTACAAAGCATATGCGTCCAACAACAATATACTAACATAGTAAAGAGAGGGATTGACATGGGTTCCTAACATAGAGTAACACAACTACAATGTCCAATAGAAGGCACTAATGCGTCCAAGATATGACCAATAACACACATTGGGAAAGCTACATCAAAATAAAAAAGAAATGAAACCACTTTTTCAAACTGCAAGACATGCTCAATATTTTTTTCCTACCAAGTAATTCCTAATTTTCACTTTTATTGGCACAATGCTAAATAAACTATATAGCATGATGGAAAAATCATTTTTGCACAATCATTGATATTAGATTTCACATAACATTTCAATTCAATTTAAGATAAATTCCATAGAGGAGAGATAGAAAATAGAAAATTCTCAATTCTATCCCAAACTTAGTCTTAAATGAAGTGAATGAAAATATTTTGAAACCAACAATAGAGGACCAAGAACTGTTTAACCCTATTTCTATGATAAAATGAATGGCATCTGGGCCCGATGAATTTCCTATCAATGTCTTTCATTTATACTGGTTGACATTGTAAAGAAGGATCTGGTAAATCTTGTTGAATATTCTAGAGCATCAGGAGACATACTCAAATATTTGAACTAAACTTTATTCACTCTTTCATGTGCTTAGTGGTCATTTTTGAACATTTTGAGTTATGAAGGATGATTTTTCTTTTTCCCAACTCCAAGTTCTCCAAGGACTATTGGAGTCATTTACCCAACATACCCACTTAATTGGTCAATTTTGGCCTATTTACCCACTATCCTAAGTTTAATTTACTTACTTGGCATCAGATGAGCACACTATGACATCAGCATGAGCAAACCCATGCCTTCCTTCCATTAAGGAGGCCAACTAAATCTTCACCTTCAATCGGGGAGGTTAATTGGGCTTCCTCCTTCAATCAGGGAGGCTAACTAGGATTCCTCCTTCAATTGGGGAGCAATTCTGGGGTGAACTGAGTGTCATAAGTGCACTTAATTGCTAAATGATTTTTGTTTCACCTAACAATCAGTTAAGTTGAGTTGTAAAGGCGCCTCTATCTATTATTTGTCTATTTTTTGGCCAATATTTATGAACTAGAGTCAACTATGGTGCCTCCAACCACTTCTAATGACAAGTGGCACTTTAGTTAACTCCATCGGAGCTGCTTGGAGTTATGGATGCGCTACCTCCTTGAGTTGGACATGTAGTTACATGTGTTGAGTCACTTTCAGTTAGAATCAGTCATCTATTGCACTCTGATTTAGTTAGGACTTAGTGTGAGAGTCAGTTATGGATTATATCAGTGGTTAACTGAGTGTGCTGATTGTGGCTGAAATTCAGTTAAGCTACACCCATCCATGCAATTTGAATGACCTCCTTATGTATTCTAATTATCTTTGCATTGATGCATTTTGCATGACATTGTATTGTACTATCATTCTCTTATTGATTATACAGGGTCTGCAAACTCTTATTTCACTAATGTTACACCATTTCATGTCTAATTTGTCTTGAATCACTTGTAAGACTGTGTTTAGTCCCTAGATTACGGTGACAGAATTAATATGGTATCATAGCTCATGGCGGGACAAAGCTCATTCTTCAAGAGAACTTGATTTTTGCCCGATTTGGCATGCAAGTTGAGCGAAAGCTCAAAATCCAGCACTGCACCAGAAGATGAAGGTTTACCACTTAATACCCCAAGTAAAGGAATTGTTTATCAAGCTTGATTGATCAATTATGATGGGTGTGATGAAAACCTAAAATGTGCAGGATATTTGACCTTACGATGAATTTTTGTGTTGACTACAGGTTTTTACAGCTTCACTGCATTCACTACAACAGTTTGATATGGCTTCTTCCATAGATATTTTGACTCCTTTCAACTATCACCAGTGGAAAGGAGACATGGAGCAGGGATGATTTTAAGGAACCATACTTATTTAAAAGTGTATAAATGTTGGCGAATATTACCATTTCTTAAAATACCAACTATAAAATGATTGGTAATATTTTTCAAAAAAAAAAAAAGTTCGAAGGATTTTATATTGTTTATATAATAATTTGGCTATTTTTAGGGTGAAAAAATTTAACCCCATCAAAATTGGGTGAAACAGGGATTCGAAAAATGCAAAATGGTGAATATTTTTTGGGAGAAAAACATGGAAAAATAGCCCACTAGGCTAAAATTCTCCCCTAAAATTATCGCTGAGATCCAGCTACATGCCAGAGGACTCTACCAAGTCACTATGGATACAGAAGAAAATCCTAATCATGTTGTGGACAAGGCTAGATTTCGGAGCAAGATGGATGAATCCTATGATTTCTTGTGTCTCTCTATCTCCAAGGATATTCTATTCAACCTCTCAGGATTGAAAACTCTGAAAGAGATTTGGGACCACCTTACTTCCCTGTATGGAAAACAGGATGATTTGAGGGCTTATCATCTTGAAAATGAGTCAATGTCCCTTCAACCTAGAAATTTTGATACCCTTAATGAATTTTTCACAAAATTCAAGCATCTAGTCCTTCTATTGAAGCAGTGTGAGGTGAAGAAGGAGGATGATCATCTCATCCTCGCCATTCTCTCAAAACTTGGAGCCAATTGTTCATTATTTATTTCTACTTTCCGTGCTGGGAATATCACAACCCCAGGATGGAAGATGCCTTCACTCAATGCCTTCATTGAGTCCCTAAAAAAAGAGCATGATAAGCTTGTCCATATGGGGATCATCAGATCCTCCCATGATCAAGCTCTTCTTGCTTTGAGGCCCAAGGACATGAAGGGTAAATGAAAGTAGTAGAAGAATAAAAAAACTAATTTCGAAGCTCCAAAGCCTAAAGTTCAGAACCAGTAGCAAGAAGATCCTTACGGCTCGAAGAAACATAAGAACAAAGGAAACCATGGGAAAGAGAAAGTCAAGTGTTCATACTACGAGAACAGATTCCACCCTGAACATGCCTGCATGAATAAGAAAATTGATGAGGCTACTTCTCTCCTCGAGAGAAATAACATCTTTCTTTCGGAGGAAATAAAATCAAGATCAGGAATACCAACAAGAAAAATGACATGCTCTCATGGAAAGCACCTCGAATTCCAAAGATCTTATCATAGACTTTGGAGTGTCGAATCACAGGATGGAAAGAAGAGATTCCTTCTCTTCTCTAGACACCAACAAAGGCATTCCCATCCACATGGGAGATGAATCTAGCATCATTTCAAAAGGACAAGGTACAGTAGATCTTGAGCATGGAGGTTTTCTCAATGTTCTGTATGTACCCTCTTTTGCCTCCAACCTCTTGAGTGTATATCAGATGACTCATACTGGAGTTCTCAAGAAAGTAACCTTCAAACCATATGATGTATAAATTACTGAAATTGCATCCGAAAAACTTGTTGTAGCAGGCTTAGTAAACCATCATGCTAAAGCCTATGAGTTTTCCCATTTTGTGGCGAATGCAAAGCCCACCGGTCTTTTGACTCATGGAAATGAGTTCAGTAGACTATGGCATGAAATATTTGACCATGTAAACTTCAAGTACTTGCATAAATTACATAAAAATTCCATGGTTGAAGGCCTCCCGATCATCAAAGATACCACTGGAATTTGCAAGGGCTGTCTTTTGGGAAAGCATCCTAAGCATAAGTTTGATCGGAGGAAGGAAAGTCGAGCATCAGAAATCTCAGGGATGATTCAGTTTAATATCGGAGAACCAATTCGCACCACATCCATGAATGTATCTCAGTATGTTCTCACATTCATAGATGATTTTTCTAGATATACATGAGTCTTCTTCATCAAGAAAAAGTCAGAAGTCTTAGAAAAATTCACTGAATTGAAAGCACTGCTTGAGAGTGCATCTAGGAAAAAGATCAAATATTTGAGATATGATAATGGAGGGGAATATGTCAGTGATGAGTTGCTGAAAATATTTTCCAACAGTGGCATTTAGATCCAACATTCAAGTCCCTACACCCCCAAGCAAAATGGTGTAGCAGAGAGAAATAACCGCTCTTAGAAGGAGATGACCACATGCATGCTGGAAGCCAAGAGTTTGGCCAAAACTTTATGGGCTGAGGCCATGAATTTTTATGCATACATTCAAAACATATTTCCTCACTCATCCATGAAAGTTAATACCCCTTTTGAAGCCTACTTTGGACACAAGCCGGATGTGTCCAATTTCAGGGTGTTTGAGTCCACTACATGGGCCTGAATTCCACATGATAAGAGGAAATATTTGCAACCGCAAAGTATTAATTTTTTTTTTATTTGATATCCAGAAGAATATAAATGTTTCAAGCTGCTAAATATCATAAAAAAAAAATTTCATTGAAAGAAGTGTCCAGTTCGATGAGCCTCTTCAAGAGGTAGAACTAGTGAAGGAGAAAACTGCTGATTTTCCTTCCTATTCTGTTGAATATTTGTATGGTGAAATTGAAAGTGATGACTCTGATTTCGTACCTATAATATATGATATCACTGAAAATCAAACATCAGTTTCAAAATCATATTCTGAATTTCAAACACATATTTCAACTTGGGCCAAGCAGACACTTGCTTACGTCACTGAAAACATTGGAAATCTTGATGATCCAAGAAGAACATGGTCTGATTTCCAAAGAGCAGGTATTGTGGTCTCTTGTCATGATGATTTTCTGTTAAAATTTTTTATTTAATTATAATTTCATATCCTAATTCTTACTACCATTCTCAAAAATATCCAAGATGGAAAGCTGCCATGGAAGAAGAGTTTAATTCTCTTCGGAAAAATACTACTTGGGAGCTAGTTTCTCTTCCACCTAGGAGGAAATTAATTCAATGCAAGTGGGTGTTTCGGAAAAATGTTGATGCTGATGGAAAAACCTACAAATATAAGGCAATTATGGTATAAAAAGGGTTCTCTCAGGTCCAAGGAGTGGACTATCATGAGACCTTTGCACCAGTTGCAAAAATGGACTCCATCCTCCTAGTTTTGGCAATTGCGGCATCCAAGCATTGGGAAGTGCATCATATGGATGTTAAGAGTGCCTTTATACATGGATATATTCATGAGGAGATATACATGAATCAGCCCGAGGGTTACATTTCATATCCATATTCCATTTGCAAATTAAAGAAGTCATTATATGGGCTAAAACAGGCCCCAATATCATGGTATTCCAATATGGATGCCTTTCTTCTTTCGCAAAAATTTCAAAGGAGTAAAACTGATATGAATGTTTATATATAGAAGTATGATGGTAATTTACTTATAATTTATTTATATGTTTATGATATCTTGATCACTGGTATCTCACTTGCTTCCATTTCATTCATAAAAACTGCCCTCCATGATGCATTTGAGATGAGCGATTTGGGGCTCTTGAAGCAATTTATGGGGCCTGAAATTGCACAAAATTTTGATGGGATAATGGTCACTCAGTATAGATAAATATAAGACCTGTTAATTAATTTTAAAATGGATGAATGAAAGGCTTATCCATTCCCTTTTTTCTCAGGGATCATCCTTGAAGAAGGAAAAAGCACTCCACCCATGGATTGCACAATCTACCACCAGCTTTATGGTAGCTTTATTTACTTGACACATTCTCATCCTAATATCTGTTATTCCATGAAGGTTGTATCAAGATACATCCAAAAGCCTCATGATATTCATTGGAAGGAATCCAAGAGGATCCTCCAATATATTCAGGGCACTAGGACCTACGACATTCACTATGTTGCAGACTCTCAGCTAGAGTTGGTTGGTTACACAAATTCAGATTGGGCAGGAGATTCTATTGATCAGAAGTCTACTTCTGGATATATATTCATTTTTGGTGGTGGCCCCATTTTTTGGTCTGGAAAAAAGAAGTCTGCCATTGCTTTGTCTTCAGCAAAGGCCGAGTACAGAGGAGCGGTGAATGCTTGCATCCAAGTTGTTTGGTTGCAAGGCATTCTTTCAAAGTTTGATTTTGGTAGTGCTTTGTCCACTGTCATATTTTTGGACAATCAAATTTCTATTAATATCTCCATAGATCCATTTAACAGGAAGAGGACCAATTATGTAGAGATACACATGCACTATATCTGAGAGTTGGTGCATGACAAGACCATTGTTCTGCAGTACTACCCTACAGATGAGCAGATTGCAGATATATTCACCAAGAGATTTACAGATAAAAATTTCACTTACCTCCATTCATTGTTGGGGGTGAGTTCATCAGGGTGATCAAATTACTTCTCCAGTGTTCAACTTGAGGGGGGGGGGGGGGGGTTCCCACTGGGTTTTCCCTCTTTCCTCACTTAGATTTATTTTTTAGCATTGTTTGAGTTACATTATTGTACAAGGTGACCTATGGAATTTGTTTCTAGGGACATATCATTTCATGCATTTTATTTCTACTCCTCTTGAGTATAGCTTAAGGAGGGATGTTGGAGTCATTTACCTAACATACACACTTATTTGGTCAATTTTGGCATATTTACCCACTATCCTAAGTTTAATTGACTTACTTGGAATCAAATGAGCACACTATGACATCAGCATGAGAACACCCACACCTTCCTTCCATCAAGGAGGCCAACTAAGCCTTCAACTTCAATCAAGTAGGTTAACTGAGGTTCCTCCTTCAATCAAAGAGGCTAACTGAGCTTCCTCCTTCAATCGAGGAGCAATTCTAGGGTGAAATGAGTGTCATAAGTGCACCTAATTGCTAGCTAATTGTTGTTTCACCTAACAATCAGTTAAGTTGAGTTGTAAAGGTGCCTCCATCTATTATTTGTCTATTTTTTGGCCAATATTTATGAATTGGAGTCAACTATGGTGCCTTCAACTAATTCTGATGACAAGTGGCACTTCAGTTAACTCCATCAAAGCTACTTGGATTTATGGATATGCTACCTCCTTGAGTTGGACATGCAGTTACATGTGTCGAGTCACTTTCAGTTAGACTTAATCATCTATTGCACTCTATTTCAGTTAGTACTTAGTGTGAGAGTCAGTTATGGATTAGATCAGTGGTTAACTAAGTGTGTTGATTGTGGCTGACATTTAGTTAAGCTACACCCATCCATACAATTCAAATGACCTCCTTGTGTATTCGAATTGTCTTGGCATTCAAGCATTCTGCATGACATTGTATTGTACTATCATTCTATTAATGATTATACAAGGTATGCGAACTCTTATTGCAGTACCGTTACACCATTTCATGTCTAATTTGTCTTGAATCATTTGTAAGACTATGTTTAGTCCCTAGATTACCGTGATAGAAGTAATAAGGACCAACAATGATCTGTACAACTTCAAAGTTCATTGCTAATTTGTATCCAATATTTGGTAACCTTGTTTTGTGTAGGTAATAATTTAAATAGAGAAAGGGCCAAGGTGAAATGTTATCAAGAAAAAAATATGTCTTCCTTCCAAAATTTTAAACATCCATATGCTTCAGCTTCAAGAAAGGCATCAACATAATGGAAAATAGAAACAATGCAACAAAACATGAAACTATTAGGAAAAAATGTGAATTTTTGCACCCATAAAGTTATAAAAATGACTCCCATCCTCTGAAATCTTGAAACCATAATCACACTATGATACTTACAAATAATCAATTCAATATATGAAACTACCATTCATAATGCAACCAGAAGTGTGAAGGTAGTCTAAGAAAGGTTTTTTTCCAGGGATTTCCTTAGCAATAGAGAACATTTATGGCACTCTGTCATATTCTATAATATTGAATATCAACACAAATTTTCATGAAGATCAGGTGGCTCAGAGATTAAAATCTTATAATTCTTTTGCAATTATTTTGCATAGGTTCATTCTTCACAGTTGATAGGACACCAAAAAGTGTTTCCGACATTCTAGGAGGCTTTACTCCCATTGGAATCCCTTTCTGTGCCTATTTGAGATGAAATCAGAAATGAAATTAATATAAAGAACCTAATGAACCCTATGGCCATACAAATTTGTATTCAATTCCAAATATCAATATCAAGATTAAGATGGAAATAATAATCATGTGTACAAGATAACTAAAAGTAATTTCCATTTAAACATTAGAATTCAGAACACGTTTTATCATGCTAATACTCATTAGTGTCTCATAAAGCATATGTGGTACATATTGTTGTCACATGTACATTATACACAGACAATTTTTTGGTATTTTATGGACACTCGTATACAGTCCAATCATGTTTTGTAAAAGAAGAATAAAATAATTCATTATGTTTGAAAAGTTTAAAGTACACTTTTCTCTTTTGTGGCCACTTCTAATCTATCCCCTAATAAACTATGCTCAGTTATTTGAAAGGAAGGGCATCAAAACTAACATGCATCTATGTTATTGCTAATTCAATAGGAGAGAAAGTAATACATGGCAATGACCATGCTATTGATCTTACTACTAGTGGAACATAAGGAGTGAATTAGGGTGCATTCTTACTCGAAAATATCTCGATCCAATCTTGAAAAATGTCATAGCAAGGTAAATATATTCCTACTTGATTGACAAAAATGATGTATAATCATTTTTAAAAATACCAATAACATTCCTAAATAAAGCATCTAGAAATGACAAAAATAATTGTACAATTATTTCAAAAAATACCAATAATATTCCTAAAATATGTCTCTAGAGAAAGAGTAGCAAATCAAAATCTGTTCAACCAACTCTATCAAAATTATCACATTAGAAATGGCCATAAATAAGAAAATACATTGTAACACTAATCAAACAGAATAGCCAAACATCACTAAGGGCCTACCTGAGTGATGCTTGAGGTCTTTTGGGACCAACCATACTGCAGGTAAAACCTTGGCCAATCCAGTAATATCTTTTTGGACCTTATCATACTGAGAATGGCTCAAAATTTCTGATTAGGAGGGACTCGAAGGTGCTATTGACTATTACATTGGCAATATATTGTAGTTCCTGTCTATGCATGTTCCCATTTGTGTGCACATGCATGCTCATGTGCAACTGGTTCAGCTTTGGGATCAGTAGAGATGGATCTAGAAGTGTTTTCACGAGTGTCATATAGAACTTTTAATTGTTATAGGGTGTAAAACACTATGTATATGTTTCCTTATTTACATTCAATTCTAACTGTTTTTTAAAATGAATTGTTTAGTAAAATAAAGGATCACCCTTCTCTTGGCCTAAAATCAACTCTTTGTTTGACGCCTAAAGATTTTTCTCTATAGGGTAAAGTTTCTCTTTCTTTTCTTAGACTAAATTACAGTACCAGTTATAGTCGTGTATTTATTTAGCAGATCGTCCAAGACTTTTGCAGGTTGCACTTGTAGGGTGTCTAGTATAACATGAATAATCTTTGTCCTTTGTTTTATGTGTTTTCTTGCAGGTTCTTGAAAGTAAAATTCAAGTAAATTAATTAAATGATGAGGGTCTAACTATGCCTATTAGCCTGATTATTGTTTAGAGAGGAATGATGGGAAATATTTTTCCTTGGTAAATTTTTGAATCAGGGTAACTATTGTGACCTTTGTCTTTGCATTGAACTGGCATGCAGACAATTTGAGGAGAAGTTTGAGGAGATGAATACAGCTAATCTCAGCTGAGATGGAGAAACAATATCATGACATTCAGTGTTCATACCTAGGTAGTTCTCAAGACTTTGTCAGTGGAATCATGAGGATAGTTCCAGTAGATGTCAATGTGAGTTTCTTGTGTGCATCTTTCATTGCATAGCATCTAGAATTCTTTGTTAAGCAAGTAACTTATTTCTATTTATTTACTCTTGTGGTATGGAATACTGATGTTGATTATTGGATTTTATTGGACCCTAGAGTTGGCATCACAAACATGTGGAGAACTCAACGTATCCTTGACATATGCTTAATGCTCGTTGATTTCCTTCCATTTAATGCATTCTTGCATCTTAGGTACTATTCCTTGACTCTTAAAAGCAAATTCTCTGTGGGATGAAGTTGGAAAAATCAATCCTTCTAATTTTTGTCTTATTGAGGAGGGTTCTCCACAACGCCAAAATCCCCCATTCACTATTGTAGAAGTTACACCTCCAACTCAGGGTTAACATATCAATTTCCAGAGTTGGTATTCCATTCAAGCAGAGCAGAGCTTATTGAATCCATATTTTTGGTCAGCTAGTTGCAACTTGTAAAATAACTCTGACGCTGTTGCTTCATCCCTCATCATTACTAGGGTCATTATGTTGACATCAACATCATAGGCATCGAGACAATAATGGGGATTTATTTTCTATTCCCCAAGTAGATCCAAAAGGATCTATCATTATGCAATCTTAGTAGGGCCACCAACAAAAATGTATGACATTGTGCTTAAAAATATATATATAAAGTTGTTCATAGATGAAGATCCTACATGATATAAGCATTGTTATAAGGGGAAGCATTCAGGATTTGGAATACTTGAAACCTTCTGCACATTTAAGTTGTGCTGATTCATTTCCTATCTAGTAATCATGTCCAATACAGATAGATAAATACCTTTCCATGTTGGTTGAAAAACATTCAACATATTCAAGTTTCACATCATAGGGTAAAGGAGCTGCAACAATAGTTGTCGATTCTACTTGTTCTAGAACTTCCTCGGTTGGATTTGTTTTCATGTTGGGGTTTTGATTCTTCCTCCATTAGGAAATCCTTTTCTATTTGAGGAACGCCCATAAGAGGAGCCAGAAGGAACTTTATCTAACCTGGTATTTAAAAATAAAACTATAATAATTAGGAAATATGTACCAATTATTCATTTGTATTACTAATAACAACCATTTAATTCGAAACATGTTTAATTCCAATGTCAAAGATTCAAATGAAACAAAAAAACATAGATATTTTAAGTTCATGCATGTGCCAAAAAAAAATATGAATAAGCTCTGCATTTCATGTTTTTAAAATATGATACCTATCCATTTTGTTTTCTAACACTTTCAGGGAGAAAGATCCCATTTATATGCTGCCAAATTTTTGTTTGTAAGAAAACCATTGTGATTGACCCAAATTTGATTTTAGGCAAGGCCAATTATCACCACATATATATAAATATTTCGTTAAATAGAGTGATTTCTTTTATATAAGTAGTCATCAGACACAATGATAGATTACTAGTCAATTGATATGTATGCCATTCTCTGTATGAAATACTCACAAAATTTCCTTTCATGACATCCATAGGTAGGGATAACATTGATAGAAAATATGAAGACAATTTTAGCATCTAGTTGGTTATATCATAATGTTTAGTAGCTTATGCAAATAAAAAGAGGATGTTGAATCGGGGCCTCCATATTGTAGAGATTAGATTCATAGCCCCCCACATATGGAAAAATAAGGATCTACCCTCCTAGATATCAACTTAGCATCCTCATCAGAAGGTGATGGCTCCTCTAGACCCTGAGCACATTCTTCAGGAACCTCCAGTCACAACATTTCTCTCAGTTTTTATATTTTAGGATAGGGATCCTTTATTCTCTGGAATTTCCATCCTTGTATGTTTTTACTTCTTAGATGATAGAATTTTGGTTCTAGGTATTTAACCTAAGAGGTTATACATGCTTTTATAGAATATGTACTCACACTCTTACTATGTATTGTTCTTGATGTACCTAGCAGCCCCCTTGGCCTATTTATGATCACTAGTTGGACATTAATAAGATTATCTTATATTATCTATCTTAATTTACATATATAATAACTAGATAACATGGACATAACAATTACTTTCCAGGGGCATTCATTATGTTTATTTTTCTTTTTTATATGTATTTTTGTAGGGAAAGCCCTACACCTTTCTACCTATATGTGAATTTTTATATTTTAGAAATAACTACAAGAAACATCAAAGTAATATATTAGTTATAATTTATATTGAATTTCAAATGGAAACATATCTTCTTGGATAGTATTTCCAGCAAGTTTCCCACCTACCCTCAACCCACATATTCACAATATTGGAAGACAAAACATTATAATTATAATAATAAAAAAATGGTATAATATCAAATAATATCAATGCAAAAATGTAAATATGCATGCATAATAGTTAGCGGGGCCCAAATTATGTTCATATAATTAACATCAAGTTAAATTCCAATGAGCTTTTATTTTTTGTTAGTTATAAACCTCAGAAATGTACAAGAGTATATCTATGCTTGCAAAACCTTGTTGTCAGAGCTGCTTTTCTATGTGGAAAATTAGCTATCAAGACAGCTCAACTCAGGCGGAAACTTGGGGTTGGAACATACAATAGTTAATATATGTGCAAGTGAAAATTTGTCGTCAGAGTTCCTTAATACGGTTGTGAGCGTGGAATAAGAATGACCAAAAATGACCAATTGATATCAAAATGAATACTTGAATAAAAACATATATATGAACATAAAAAACTATTAACAACCAAAAAAATCCACTTATAAACATGTCCATTGGCATGGATGAACATACCCTGAGAGGATGTTAGGTAGTCTCAATTTCATTATCTTCCAAATTTGTTGAGAAAGTGTATCCACCAAAGTGATCTTCCATAGATTCTTTTGTGGAGTCCCCATTAAAAATAACTTCAAACTCTCACTCTCTTCCATCCATGACATTTATGACCATACACATGTTGATTACGGTTGAAACAATAGAAACTGACTGACTGATCATGTACCTTGTAATACCAAGTTGTGCAACGACTAGTCTTGCAGGGATGTAAACCTTGATACATGATAAAACTATGGTTGAACCAAAATTTTGATGAGATATCCCTATGTATATTCAGTAAGTAGCTACAAGTTCCTGTAAGAAATAACCACCAGTAATCCTTAAGTATTTCAAAATCCTGTACAAGAACAGAACTGAAAAAAGACCCTAAGATGAAAATTAAATCACAAAAAAATAAAGTAGGATGATTACCAAAATAAAATAAAAATGAAAACAAAAAATAGAAGTATTTAAAACAACAAATGGAAAATAAGATTATACAATTGTTCTTACAAAACTTTAATGAATCCCAAAATATTTATGTAGTGTTTTTTCCATCCATGCATGACAGTTTAGCACAAATGGAAAGGATGATAAGGTCAGTCCACTCAATATATCAAATGGAGATGATACTTCTAGGTAGAGGGAATTGATCATATAGTTTATAAAATATGCCACTAAATAATTTTAGTCATGGCTTGTGATCAATTTTTTTTCTTTCCTTCTTCTATATTGTGCATACTTGCTCTAGAATCCACACAGAGTTAGAGAAAAAAATGATTGCAATCCTATGAGTAGAAAACTTGAGGTTTATTGGATTCATATCATAAGTTGATGAGCACACCTAACATATTCATCCTTCATATTTCTGGTAATATTCTACACCATAGTTTTCTTCCTATTTTAAGTCACTACCCTAGTTCGTAATGGTTCAACAAAACTACCACATTCTACCCTAGCCTTTCTTCAAATTACAATTTTGTTCATGGCATCAGTTTTCATTAAGAAATAAATGAAGAAAATGTTCTACCCACTGAGGAGAGAAAATTCCATGTTCTAGTGAAATGAACCCTTTCTCGACAAACTTAAATGAGGAAAGCAACTACTACTTCAAACTTTAGACCTAGATGTTCCATCTCAAAGAATAAGCCATTGTATTGTAGTAGTAAAAATCCATTATATGACAATAGTTATGAATTTATATGAATTTGTTTAATTCGAAGATTCACATGAAAAAAACAATGGGACAAGGATCATGACAAAATCAATCAATCAATACACACAATATTATTCAAAACAAAAATTTCACAGTATATGATCATGAAAAAATCATGCATCCTAGCTTGTCAGTTCCTTCAAACCTATTTACAAACATCACAGATGCCCACCAAAACAATGATATGGGTTGAAACATATAATCTATTTGATGGATTCTCATAAAATATCTTGAAAATATGCACCCATAAATTTGAAAAAATATAAGACTAAAACTGATAAATAGTGAGATGTAGTTTCTAAAATAAATGTCAAACCTTTTGTGCTATTGGAAAAGTGGTCTCATGTCTACTTATACATTGCAAAATAATGTCAGGAATATTTGAGACAAGTCCCTGGAAAACAACTTTTTTTTTATCAATACATTGTTGAGTGAAAAGTTAAAATTAACTGATATTATTAAAATTTGACTACAATAATAATAAAATATGATTTCAATGAAAGGAACTATGCCAAAATTTCATGATCGATGGAACCCTTTGAGATTGTTTCCTCCAGTTGCAAAATGTTAAAAATTTTATGAGGCAAATAACATGAGAAATGGAACCTTCTACAATGCACAAATATATATAACTAAAAATACAATTCAATTGGTGATGATAAACTCCATCCATGGGAGACATTTTCAGCTAAAATTCTACAACAAGGACACTAATACAACCTTTAGTTGTATTTTTATTGACTTTAATCAATGTTCATCATTGAGAAACAAATGGAAAACCCAGTAGTAACAAAATTCAAGAGTAGCATCATAGAGAGCATACATGCCCAGTAGTTTCATGAAGACCACAATTATTATGATTGATTATTTAAAACTAATTCACCTAATTGTGTGAGTTTTCACTCTTTAACCTACTATAGAATAGATATTTTGCATAAATGTTCAAATGTTTTTGTAAATCCATTCATCTCACATTTACAATTGACTTCGTCAGTTATCAACCCATGTGTAGCTCTGCCTGAAGGTCATCCAAAAATTAACACACACTTGCATTGTCTCTATTGGATGTCATGTGAAACTACATAAAAACTTGAAAGCTAAAAATTTATATCATAACTACAAATAGTTGATCAAACTACCTTCTAAGGAAAAAAATCACAAGCATCCAATCAAATTACCTTTTGAGATACAACTTAGACAAGATATATTGAAGCTACAATGCAATATCATAGTAGCACATTGCACCCTATACAAAAAAATTTGAATAAGTCATTAGAGTAGAAGGCTATCTTGGGAAAACGAGGTTAGGAGGGAGACCTAAGTATCTTGTATGAACCATCAATAGATGTCCTCCTTGACCACCTCATAATTCTCCCCTTTTAGGGGAGGTGGCTATGGGTGTCCAAGGATTATATGTTGGGGTGAGGGTGGTCACATGTCAATCGAGATACCATGGGATGAAGAAGCAAAGAAACCTCATAAAACTAGGATCATCTTAGTGGAAGTGATTTCCCTTAAAAGTGTAGGTCTAGGTACATGTATATTTCTTATTTCGAGGTTGAGTCATCCAAAGATTGGATTTTGTGAAGAAATGAGGCAAGCTTGAATATGTTGTCAAGATGCATGGGTTAGATGCCAAAATTAACTTGGACAATGTTTTGAGGAACAGTCCACTTTCAATGGATCATACATTGGATTATAATTCTTTATAGTCTAGACTATCTTCACCCATTCCCAATCAACAGGTTGTAGGATGGGGCCCCAAAACTTCTGAACCATAGAGAACAATGCATTTAATAATTCTTATAAATAGGTGTATCCTCGAAGGGATATTGACAAATTAGAGTGAGGTGACACACCAAAGGTAATAAAAGAGCACAAAACACTTTGAAAATAGAAGTGAATTCAAATTTGTTGATATTAGGTTCACATCTATTTAATTGAAGTACAACTCTGTAGGATTATCATCCTTTGGGAACCTAGCAAGCGAAGTGGTCAGGAACATAGGACTGCAAACATTGAAACCATTTCAAAAAAGAGAGCTCAAAACACTTTGAAACTATAAATTCAAATATGTTGATATCAGGCTCACATATATGCAATTGAAGTACATCTCTGTAGGGTTATCATCCTTTGGGAACCTAGGAAGTGAAGTGGTTAGGAACATGGGTATTCAAGCATTAAAACCATTTCAGAAAACTTAAAATATTGGTTAAATGCATGATGAATATTTATTATATACCTACATTGATTTGAAGATCAATTCTTAGTGATAGTATGGAAACAGGAAAAAAGATCTTCAGTAGGCATTTTACGGAGGCAGAAATAAGCTACTTTCTTATGGTATGTGCAATGAGATTTATAGCGTATATAAAAAAATGTATGTTATTACCAAACACCTACAATATTTAAGGGTTGTAGCACTGCAATAGCAATCTTGTACTAGATATATATTATGTTCTAACATAGCTAGCACTAAATTTGAAAAACATGCAACCTCTCCATATAGTAAGGTTCATGAATATGAAATTTTGCAGGAAAATCCAAAGTAGAAAGTACACTAGTGATAGAGGCATGGATTCAACATATGGTTTCAAACTCCAATATCTTGCATGCAAAGAAAACTTCTCCCAAAAGTCTTTGTATCCAAAAGTTGTACATTCCATAGAACTTCTGTGTATAGAGAGGGATAACCTAGTGGAGATTCTCTCATTAATTAAATTAATACTCTGCATAACTCTCTCTATAAGAATGGGTTACTACCCGTCCATAAATTAACTCTGCATAACCCACTTTACTAGATGGATAGATTCTCTCATTGTACCCTACCCTGCATCAATAGCTACAAAATGGGTAACTATTCTGCATAACTCTATACAAAATATTTAATAACCCTTCTAAAATGCTTAACCTGCATTAATAAGCACCAAATCCTCAACTACCCTACACCAAAATTTATACGCAACTAATTTAAAACAATGACAACTGGATAATAGGGAAAGAATAGACATAGGATGAGATTTTTCAGGTCTGAGAATCGGTTCTCTCTTCAAAAATAGAAGTACTCATTTGTGATGGATTGGTTAGGATTCAGGAGTGCATTATCAATAATCACTTTGGGTCTTGTGAAACCTTCATTGGATACAATCAAGGAATTGATGAACAATTCAATAAGAGGATAAAAGCAGAGGGGACCCCTCCACCGAATGAATTTCTAAAGGATTTCTTTTTCAATAGTTAACGAGGATTATAAAAGTTTATATCAAGGTGAAATTTTGGGTTATTGTAGGTTTAGATAAGTCATAAAGTGCACAATAGCAAACCTCCACTTCTAACTCTTACATGGAACCCTCTGTCTGGACAACACTATTTTGACAAGGTTCAGTGATAGGGGAACAAGGAGATGGTGATAAGTTTTGGGGATGGCCGAATAGATTCCCAAATTTCAAGGGTTGATAAGGAACAATAGCAGGGGATATCATATTGGACCACCAAACATTGAAAAAAGATGAAAATTATGAAGCATATTCAATGTTCAAATAATTAGTAATTATAATAACAAATATACATGACACAAGAATAGAATACTTTATAATTCTCCAAGCTCAAAAATGCTACTACTAAAAACTGCTCATTATTTCTCTTGGAACTTGGAAGTCGTCACTTGCAAATTGATTCTTTGATATTTTTGCGAGTGTGGGGTGTTTAAAATATAATGTGAGGGATTCACAAGTGGAAAGTGGAAAAAATTGTTAATCTTTTAAATGTATTTCCGGTAATGTGATGCTGTAGAGGATGATTGGGCATCCCCTGTGGGGTCATAGAGTATCTTGGTGTCCTCACCCAATCACCATTTATGGTATGTACTATGTAGGGGATGCATCCCTTTGGTTTTTTGTTGGACATAAACAAATTCAGTTCTTGGACCTTCTTGAGATTTTCAATTTAATGTGTTTACTAGGACTGACCATAATAATGAGTGCCTAATCTTCAATTCTTGAACCTTCTTGTGATTGTCTATATAATGTGTTTACCAGAATTGACCCATAATAAGTCTAGATCTCAGGTTATGGCATAATTTGACATTTTAGGAGGAATTTTGTATTCTTTATCTTGAACTGTGTTACATCTCATATTAGGATTTAAGTGGAGAAGTCCTAACCCATGAGTGCTACTGCTAGATGCAACTATAGGAGAAGGCACCACTGTTACCTTAGTGCACAATTCCTCTCACTTTTGACCTGCTCTCAAAGGTCAAGGGGGGATTACCTAGGATTAATAGATTTTAAAATAATTCTTAATGAAGGAGAGATTAGGGGGTTAATTTTATATCTAGCTGGATTGGACAATTGTTTTGCAGATTTTATTATCTCAAATTTGAGTGATTGGTCGAATTAAATAATGAAGTGTAGAAATAAAGTAAACACTTGAACAACAAATGAATAGATGCTTGAAATGAATTCTGGATAAAGTAAAGCAATTTTCACTTAAAAGCTTCACAAAGTACAATAGATTACAACCACAAGAAGTCTTTGTAAAACTGGAAATGTAATGATTTAATGCAAAACAAAATTTCCAGAATCAAAGTGATTGAAAACATTTCCTAAATCTAATCTAAAAGAATTATTTGAGTAGTTAAGGTTTGTTGTATATTTGGTTACAAAATGTAGAAAATAAAGTGTTGATTTACAGTGAATTAGAGAGTTAAATACCCAAGAAAAATAATCAATGATTTCAGCAATGCTTAGGCCTAGTTTAATTTTGTCTTAGAGTTGTTTTAAAAATTAAAATACTAGAATTTTAACTAACTAGATGTAAGCCTAAATTAATATGAAAACAATTCTAAACCCCAGGCTTGAATAAAACTTGAATTATGAAATGATGGGACATCAAAGTAAACTTCAGATTTCAAGGTACAAAATAGAAAATAAAGAAAATGAAAATTTTAAGGGTCTTTTGGATGGTGGTTGTGGGAAAGACTAGTGCCTTCAATGTTGGGAAAATGGCGACATGAGAAAAGATCTCAATGGAATGTTTTATTAGGGTTTTTAGGACTGAATTGATTGAATACACATCCAAGAATAGTCTATAATATTTGATTTTGATGTAGAAATTATCCAAGAAAAGGTCTCCCAATGGACTAAACCTTTGACTAGCAACCTAGAATATGCTCCAACAATTAAAGATTAGACCTGCATTTAGTCCTAAAGGATTCCAAATACAAGAAATCTAATAATAACTAAAGCATAGAAGAAATTATCTATATTTTCATTTAATTTCTTTTAAGCAATGAAGAAAGTTAGAGCATCACATCCAAGCTTAATCTACAAAAACATTTGCATATATTATAAGATAGGTCTCCACATACAAACGCTAGCTTTAGACAGAAAGAAATGCAATCTCTCTATTATCCAACTAATGAAATCATATAAATAAGAGGGGAACCTCTCATGAAATCAAGAAAACAACACTTGGCTCTCACATATTCAGGGTCTAGGCATTGATACCATGTAAGCTGACTAAGACGTAGCACCAGATTTGACTTTAATAGGTTAAATGCAGTCACACATAAATTTAAACTGCTGCAACTGATTAACAAAATAAAAATAGAACTGATTCTCTAACTGTAGATAAATGCACAATGAAGATGAAAGGCAATCACACTAGAACACAAGGATATACCCTAGAAACCCCAGTGTGGGGTAAACCATCAAAGTTTGTGAGAGAATTTTTATTGCAGCAAATTAGGGCACGCTAATAAATATATGAGTCAAAATAATGTGAATATTGACTCATATATGTACTAGGGTACCATAAAATTGAGGTGGATGCTCCAAGTTTTCCTAGTTATTAGGTTGTTGGGAGCAGATAAAATTTTAATTTTAGAAATTTAAAAAGTCATGTTAGTGGCAATAGTTATTTTAACAATTGCTAGGCCATTAGGAGTGGAAGAAATTCTTATATTCCAATTGATTAGGGATGCAATGTTGAAGATAAATGGTTATTGGTTGGAATCATGTCTCAAATGTGCAATCAAACACAAGGTTTGATGAAAAAAAAATAATGAACACACATGTTATTCATTCTAAAAGTGTGATTGTGGATGTCATTAACAACCAGGTCATAGATGATCATCTGCATATCTATTCAATTTGGAACTATGGAACTACTTATGATGGTGATTCCTGTAATTTCATTGCCAATAAGACACCAATTACAAATAAATGGAAACTATACATCAAAATTAAGTTGTTGTCCTCTTCCAATTTCATTGGTTGGATTAGAATCTAAACAAGTCACCTTTTCTTGTAGAAATGGTGTTTGATGTATGCCAAAAAAAATTAATGGAGGTGAAAATCACCATATGGTTGGAATATGAGGATATTATAAAACAAAGATACTGGAAATCATTTCAATTCCATCATCTTTACATGTACTTCTATGTTCTTCACAATGGGATGATGTCCACCTCCACCTTACACCTCCTAGGTGGCACACCATTGGTAACATCTTAAGTATTTCTGCTAATACTACAACAATATTCTTTTTAGTCTTGTAGAAAAACTAGTCATACCCAAGGATAGTGTTGGCGATGTGGGTCCACATTTCATCGGCTTATCTATGGTTGGAAATTTAGAATCTCCCAAATAATGGTTCAAGAAATACATAACATTACACATCAACACGAACCAGGTTTACATCACATTGACATCTAGAAATTTTGGTAGGTATATACCTTACTTGTAGCCAAATTCTTGGCATTCCAATAGGTTTCTTTTAGGTGATCAGTTTGCAAACACAATTCCAATTTGAGTTATCACTAGTGCCCATCTGCGCCAACCCAGTATGTTTCATGTTTCATCTATTTTACAAGGGATTTTTCTTTTAGTAGGATGGAATGTACATTATTATATGCCTAGACTTGGAAATGATTCCAACTCCAATGCTAGTGCAAGGGAGCACTCATCTTCTCAACAAGAATAAACTAGTTCAAGAAACATGATGTTGGGTATTCCTATAAGTGCATGGTGTGTTGAGAGAACAAAGAAACTAACCATGACTCTTGAAATTCGATTCCAATGAATTGAAATCCAATGGGACTAGGGACATTGCTTCTTCAATTCTATATCCACTAGAAATTTTAATCATCGCAGTTTATCCATTTTCCTTTCATTCAAATCAGTTCTAGTCATCAATGGCACTCTACAAATCACCTCCCCACCCAAAAAATGATCCAACAAAGCCATCTTGAAGAGGGAGTGAAATTTTCTCCCATTTCTTGATTTGTTCTTTGTATCCTTGTGCAGTAGGGCATGCTAATATTCTATGTATTGTTCCAAATTTATATTAGGTGGTATAAGGACTCCTAGAAATTGCCAATATTTATCCAATGACTTGGAAGAGAGTTGACCTAACATAGGTAATGATTAAGAACAAATTTTCATCCTAGATACAAAATCAAATATGAATATTTGGAAAGCACATAACAGTGAATATGAAAGAGCTGTCATGATACTAATGCACAGAAAAATTAGCTGCAAAAATGGAATTG
The DNA here is from genome assembly GCA_001517045.1 of Pseudotsuga menziesii. Classification (NCBI taxonomy): domain Eukaryota; kingdom Viridiplantae; phylum Streptophyta; class Pinopsida; order Pinales; family Pinaceae; genus Pseudotsuga; species Pseudotsuga menziesii. Next base: position 143,023 of record LPNX010875796.1, on the reverse strand, counting down.
CAGTTGTAACCTAATTCAACTAATTTTAACATTTTTTTTGAGTTGGACAAAAACATGCTATATTTACTAGAAAAAATCATGGCACACATGGCAGTCATTGCTCTTAGAAGGGAATTTACTTTCACAAGAAAAAAAATTTAATGACTTCACAATTGGGCACAATGGAATCCCTCTCTTTCGAGCCTAGTATAAAGAAACCAAGTCATAGCTAGAAGGACTAGATATGTGGTCACTCAAATACCTTCCATAAGTATAAACTAGTGGATGTTTATCAAAGGTTAAGGAACAATATTAGGATGCATTGCAAACTTAACAAAGTCTGGAAACTTAAATCCATACTCTTAACTTGGTGTCAAGAACTCAAAAGGATTTGGAAGGTCACTCTCAAAATCAAAGAAACTTTTTTAACCTAGTCTTTAGTATATGATGGTTTGTCATTGGATCGTCTTCTGTCTCATTTAGGGACATGGGTTATTGCACCTCCTTAGGTATTTCATGGTATCTTAGAGTCTAACAAAGCACATTTTTTAGTTCTGTAACAAATCTCAAGTGGCCTAGAAGAGGGATGAATCCTTGTAAGTCCATTTTACATCCTTCCTTGTTTCCTAGAAAATTGCTCATTATCAACTTCACTAAATCCTGGCATACTATGCAATTTTTTTCTTTTTTGAAAAGGTGTAACGTTATTTTGGTATCCAATCAACTAGCATAGATTTCTCTCTGACTGGTTGATTATAACAACTATGTCCTTGAAAATTCAATTTCAAGTAGATAATGTGGTTATGGAACAAAAAAACCTCAGACAATGGATTTCCCATTGGGGGGTTTCACCTTTCTCTATAAGCAGGGTTCCACCAAAGGCCCTCTTCTAGGAAGTTGCAGTGACAAACATGAGACTCATCCTAGGCAAGTAGATACTAGAAATAAGGCTAATAGTAGAGACCGCCAAGAAATATTATACATTTAGCCATGTTAGGGTCATAATGAAAGGAAATGTCCCCTTTGATATGATAAGTTACTAAATATTCCATTGGATAACTCTGAGAATGGGCACTCCTAGCGAGAAATAGAAAAAAAGGTTGGGCTATAAATGTACTTGCTCAATATCCATGGCATTATGGTTGGGGTAATTCACACAAGAATGATGATTATCATCCATCCCCAAATGGGTGGGAATCCCTTGGTGCTTAATCTTGATGGGGGGTCGTTTTTTTATGTTTTAAAGTTGTTATAGGGTTCTAGTTGATACATTCCCCTTTATGGGGAATGGTTTTACTTTAGTTGGACTCTATGGTAGTTAGTTTTCTATCTTGATATTGTGCTCTTAGTTATGACTACTGATTATTGGCTAGAGATTTGGTAGTAACTCAATGACATTCCCTCCACCTCCCTTTCTTATTACAATATATAATTTATATAATAGGGATTTGAGGCATATTCCAAAAATATTGACCACAACGTACCACAAAATCTCTATTATGTATACTCAAATTTAGACATTATTATCCATGTCTTTTCCACCTAGTGGCTAGAACCAATGAAATAGCCTCAAATTTTATGTCATGTTCAAATTTCAAGAATACATTGAGAAACTAATGAAATTTTACCCCTCATAGAAGGACTATCAACGCATTTTTGTTTCTAAAAAAAGAAACATAAAAATATTATTTCTAGCATAAGAATGAAATTTGTAATACCTTATTTAGTAGTTTTGGTTATATATTGGAAGCAAAACATTTTACTCAATCTTGAAGGTGGAACAAAATTCCAAACAACCTTCTATACTAATGCAAATATGCACGAGTTGGACTTGAGGTAAACTCAACAAACTGAATAGTAAGAATCTGGCATAGAATGAGGAAACAATTCACAAAAAATGGGCATAAAACTCAACAAACATCAAATTTGTAAACAACTTACAAATTCACAAACATGGAAAGAATTCTATGAAAAATCCTCTCCAAAGACATCAAAATAGTCATAAATAAATGTAAAGGAGGTCATGGGTCCTCCAATTTGGTACTTGGGCAGAGAGTGGCATTCCAAAAAATTACAGATCCAATTCCCCAGTTGGATAACTATCCAAGTTTTTTAATAAATAACGCAATGTGTTTTTATTCCCCATTGAAGAATTAATGCTACAAGAAACATGAAATGAAAAAATGAAATGGGAAACAAGGTCTAAGGTTACAGGGATAAGAAATGATGTTGGGTTTCAGACCTAGGGCATAGGGTTTCAAGCTACCCAATGACACAAGGTTTTGATAGGTATGACTGACAACGTGGAAAGAAAAAATGGCCATTATCACTCATTGTCAATGGCTTGGAGAGACCAAAAATAGAAAATATTTCTAAATCTACCCCCATAAAAGAATCCACCCACATGCACCTCCTGAAAGAATCAACTTTAATAAAATTTTTGAAGGAATTTCCATAATGAAACATTAATTTATTCAAGACTATAGTAAAACCCATCAGAACCTTATAAATAAGAGATAAATACACTCCAAAATTCATGCTAAAATGAGCAATCGAGGTAGTGAAAAATCAAGTTGACCAAAGACCTTCATCTGTGCAAATGGGAATAAATTGGAAATTACATTTAACGGAAAAAATGGGAATAAATTGGAAATTACATTTAATCGAAAAAATGGGAATAGATTGATGAACCTACCTCTGATAATTGGATTTCGAATTGCTATGCAGACGATCCAGAAATGATGCTCAACAGATCCAATGCATGTGTATCAAAGTTTCACGTTGTCATTCCGAAGTAATATTATGCAAAAAAAAATAGTTTTTCTTTAGGGGGGGTTTAATGTCAACATGGAAACTCCATTATGAATGAGTATAGTCCACTATTTTTTATGTTTTTATTAAAGGGGGGGAATTTAATGGTTGAGAACCTCATACAAAGTAAATTTTAATGCTGAGATCTCTTCTTTTAATATGGCATCTCCCATCGATGGCTTTTATATTGAATCATTCTCCATGTCATTACTTGGATTTTGAGGTTTTTTTTTAATTTTGGATAATTAAGTTTATTTTAATTTACAGTTTATTAAAATTTAATTGAAATTTTGATTTATTAGGTAAAAAAAATTAAAGCGTAAAATTTTGAAAAAAGAAAGGTATTTTTCATTTAAAACAAATTCAAGATGTGTAAATTTAAATGGGGGCATCCAGATATATGCATAAATAGGAATTTAAATCTATACCTATGTTCAAATTTTTATCTAGAACTTGTTTCATATGGAGAGACGAGTTCTTCTCTTTCTTTGTCTAAATTTTTAAATCTTCAGCATTTATGTACTAACCCCTATGTTGGTCTCATTGATGTATATATCCCAATACATATACAATGAAATTTACGCAAAACATCAAAAGCAACAAATACTTGGGTTGGAATTTATTCTATATACCTACCGGTCAAATCATGTTACCTGATTCTACCTTGCAATACTTCTAACACAACAGAATTCGAGCCCGAAATCCAACGGATTCCATGTCTGAATTCGACAGATACCTGTCTGTTATTTGACAACATCATTTTTTTTGTCGTCGGTGGAATATCGCTGGATATTCGACCAAATTCCAAATCCTGTCGACTTTTCGACATTGTATGAATCTAATATGTTGAAGTCTTTCACCACTAAGTCGTTGAACTTTTGACTCCTACGTTGTCGAACATCTGACTGCTCCTTGTCGAAGGTGGGATACTTCCTTTGTAAAAAATCAGGTTTATGCCATTGATTTTGAGACAAAGGGTTGTCAGATTTCCGACTCATTATTGTCAAATTTGTGACTACTGGTTGTCCGATGTCCAGCGTATCGTTGTCGAAGGTGGGCCACTTCCTTTGTAAAAATTTGGGTTTATGTTGTAAATTTTTCCACTTTGTTAGAAAGCATCCCCACTTTCCTCCCAGTTTCAAATGAGTAGTGGAGAAGGTTCTAATTTATGGAAGATTTAGGTGAAGTGCACCATTGTTATAGCTCAAAATGACACATCTCTTCCTATGACCACTTTCCCATGATTTCGTTGCATGTCGACTCTTCCATGATGACACTTCATGAAAGTCACTGAAAAAACACATAAATTGGAGGAACCATATACAGATTTTTGTAACTTCATTTTACCTCTTCTCTACACTGTTGGAAATGTATTTAAGTTAGATAAAAAAATTTAGAAGATATCAAAGTCTGAAAATTCCCAAAAGAACCCTAAAAATTAGATTTTTTATCCATACATGAGTTTTCCTTAAGGAAACCTGTGTGTTGTACGTGACTTGTCTATATAAATACTGGCGTGTACCCTGAAAATGTGACTATTTTCATTGAAACTCGCATGTCATATACATGAGTATTTGCATTACAACCCACGTGTATCCCCTAAACACCCGACTGATGTCTCTGCAACCTGCGTGTTCATGTCAAAAAACACATTTTCGAAATTCGGGTATTTTGGTTGGTTATGCAATTGACTCCTTCAGTTGTAAATAATTTGTCTTTGACGCTATCTCTTCAAAAGGTATAAATAGAGGTAGGGATTTCCATGAGAGGGAGACTTGAATCTTTGCATTGTTATGCTGGAGGAATTGGCACTCTCTTTTCCCACACCTTTTCCCTAGAAGCATTTTCCTTGTGTTGCAGAGCTTGGAGGCTGAGTTCCTTGGAGAAGAGAAGCAGTAAAACCAGATCAAGGTTTTGTGAGGTGCCCAACTTAAAGAGAAGGTATATTTGTACTTGTTTTCAATATTAATAAATATGTGATGTCCTTCTTCTTCCCAAATTATTGTTCAATGTGTGATTGAATATTTGTTTATGATCATATGATGATGTTAGTCAGATCATTATTTCATTTTTATTTGATTATCATTTCTTTATATGTGGTCATATTGGTTTGAGGAAGGTATAATTCATCTTGCAGTTTTCTTGGAGCAAGAGGAAGATTGAAGGGCTTGCTGGATAACCTTTATTTTTCAAGGTATGAACCATTCTAATCTCTAAATATTGTTTATATATACTTTAAGAACCATTTGTATCTCTCTTTCAACCCCAGTACGTTGATGGCCCCTTAAACCCTAGACATAGGAAACTTTCCTTTACAACAGAACTGGTGACTCCACTAGGGAGAGCCTTATTTGTTTGGGGTTTCTCTATATTTCTTCCATCATTTTGCAAGTTTTTAGGTCCTTATTTCCACTTAGTAACACCTTATAAGTCTTTTAGTACACTTCCCCTGCCTTCCTAAGCCATTTTTTGACCCGTTTTAGGATTTTTTCCACCCATACGTGAGTTACAGACTGAACAGTCATGTGTCTGGTTCATACATGTGACCTGTTGTGCCGTAACAATGTGTATGCCATGTGAATTGTCAGTAGAAAAACTCACATGTGCCCATAAAACAGTGTTTTTTCCTCATTTTTGTGGCTTTTTTCTGCTGTTGTGGGCTGTTTAGTAGGTATTTTGGGGTCCTCTGCAGGTGCATGACTCCAGGGAGTTAGTGTCATCCCTTTTGGTTGTTCTCTATCTATGTGTCAATCCTTTTTGTAGCATTAATATTTTCTCTTTTCTCATCCCCCCCCACCCCCTTTGCTTGGCTTGTCTTTTGGCTTATGTTTCTGGTTAGCCTCTGTTAGTGATCTTTGTCTGAGTTCAGAAGCTTGTTGGTGTTTGTTTCCTTATTATTTTGTTTGCTAACTTCACCGTGCCTAAGTAGTTGACTTGTCTGCAAGCCTTCTTTCTAAGTAGGGTTTATACTGACTTTAGGGCATTCTAGAGTCTGTTTGGTGGTTGTATAGAAGAGTTCCTTTTGCTTTGTTCTTGTTATCTGCATACTTTAGTTTGTAGGTAGTTTTTCTTTTTCATTTATAAAAGAAAATTTAGTGTTTGAATATGCATGTAGATTAGAATTTTGTCTTTAATGCACTGCATATCATTATTTTTGGAAAATAAAAAAGAGTTTGTTGTTTTTTTTTGGCTTTCAAGTTTCTATTTGAAAAAGAAAGAGAATATTTTTTGCATTTTGCATTTCATTTCTCTTTGCTTAGTCATTTTGTTTAAACTTTGAGTCAAAACACCACATAAGTTTCACGCCATTTGCCTCTGACTAAAAATAGCCTATTAAAATGAATGATATAATTTAAAAATTATTAGTAAGTTTTATTTTATAGGATCCTACACCAACTAGATTAGGCTAGACTTGTGGATTAGGGAGTTTCAACTCTCCACAAGTGTTTAAATTCAGATGTAGTTATTCAATCAATAGTTAAATCCTCTTCTATGTTGATTGTATCTGAGAAGCTCCTCTCAAACAAGAGTTAAGAACGAGGCCGCGTGGAGGCTTAGATTGAGGAGATAACTCTCTGATTCCTTTCCAAAGCATAGACCAAGGTTTTTGAGCATCTAGGGACTTCTATCAATACCACCCTTTAGGCCCTATGCGGTTTCTATGTTAATAGGGTTTCAGGATTTGCTACCCTTCCCATGCGTACAAACCAGGATTGTGACTGTCCCCACTAGAATTTCAGTATAGTTACAATAGCCTTTAGTCTCTTTGACATCTAGGGTTTATACACAGGTACACTGGAAGGTTATTTCTAGATAACCTTGGACGAGCTTGGAAGGTAACCCTGGTAGAAGGTGTGGGAGCGTGATGGGTGATTCCTCCACTTGTGCCTAAGAACATCTACAAGGATGCCAAGTAACTAACTATCATATTTCTTATGGAAGGCATATCTTATACCTATTTGTCTGTTTGGATTTAGGATTTTTTTAGTGAGTGTTGTGTGGTTTGTCTATACTTACTGTGCCTTCAAGTGTGTGCCTTGTACTTTTGGTTTTCTATCGACCTCAGAATTTGTCTTATTATTTGAAACTATGGCTAATGCCCCTTTGAACACCAACAAAGAGATCCCCATGCAGGGAAATTCTTGTACTATTCCTCTCACAAGGAATGTTGGTGTTCCTTTGATGGCCACCTTGAGTCTACTTGGATTCACCCTAGGGCTACCGGTGTGGTTTTTTTCCACTCCAACTGTCCTGAATTCTCTTAATGCTTCTCAAGTAAGATATTTATATCAAGGGCATAAAAACATTTCTTCCCCTTCACCTGTAGTTGATTCTCCTCCTCCTTCTACCTCATGCAGTGAAAGTATTGATACTAGTAACCGGCAATCTAAAAGGATTAAAAGAAAGAGGAATAGGAAGAAGACACATAAGAAAGGGGGAACCCATTCAACCTATGCAGGTCAAATTGAACCTCACCACCCAGCCTCTGTAGTTCATGCTATGGGAACCTATCCAACCTCTACAGTTCATGTTGGATCTAAGCACTCAACCTCTGCAAGTGAAGTTGATCTTCATCATCCAGCCTCTGTTAATCATGCTAGTGTGATCCTTCCAACCTTTCTAGGTCACGTTGGATCCAGTCACTTAGCCTCTATAGTTCATGCTGAGGGCACCTCTTCAACCTCTGATGTTTAAGTTGAACCTCCCCATCCAACCTCTGCAAATCATGTTGGATCCATCCACCTAGCCTCTGAAGTTCATGTTGGGGGCACACACTCAACTAATGCAAAGCATGTTGTTCCCAGCCATTCATCCTCTACTGTTCATGCTGGTGGTTCCCATCCAACCTCTGCATGTCATGTTGGACCTTGTCTCTTGGCCTCTACAGGTCATGCTGGGGATAGTCTCTTAGCCTCTATGGTTCATGCTGAAGATAACCTATCAGCCACTGCGAGTCATGTTGACACTATTGAAAAGACTAACCATTCAAAACACAAGCCCAATTTTCCTTGTAAGCTTTGTGAGGGAAACCACCTTACTTATAAATTCCCTTCCATCAGGGAGGTGCGAAGAGTTTGGTTTCATCGTCATCCCATTTTTTAACATCCTGAAGTTTTTCAACAACCATCCTCTCTTAGTCAAGTTGGACCCAGTCACCCAGCCTCTGGTCGTCATGCTAGGGGGAAAATCTCAGCCTTTGTAGGTCATGTTGAGAGAAAACAGTCAGCCACTACTATTCATGTTGACACCATTGAGAAAACTAGTCGTTCAAAGTGAAAACTTAATTTCCCTTGTAAGCTATGAGAGGGAGATCATCTTAATCACCAGTACCCCACTATCGTAGAGGTGCGAAGAGTGTGATCCGAGACTCAAGAATATCCTTCTCCTGAACAACCTATAGTTTCTCAACAACCTACTCAACCTTTGGTTGATCAAGTGGTCAAACCAATCTCAGCTTTGGTTGATCCCACTCTTCTTTTGGAGAGTGATCCTGATGTGATTGAACCAATGTCATCTTTGGTCAATCTCTCTCTCCCTTTGGAGAGTGACTTTCATGAAGCAGTTGAATCGATTTCATTGTCGATCAATCCCAGTCTTTCTTTGGAGAGTGAAGTTTCTGCTAGTCACATTTTGTTCACTACCAGTTCAGAACTTACTGAACAAGGGGTGACTGAACTCACTTCAGATAAACCCCCACGAAGCTCTTGGATTCCTTCCTTTGATTGGGATAACCTAGTTGAGCCGCTCCTTCCTTCTGATGCACCTTTCAAGATAAAATTCAAATTTGGACAATACATGAATGCTCATCTTATTGTTGATGAAGGATCCTCAGTTAGTATCTTGTCTACTCGTGCTTGGCGAGGCATGGGATCTCCCAGTCTTGTGTCAACTACTAGTCAGTTACTGGCATTTGATATAAGAACTAGTATAGCCTTGGGAATTCTTGCTCAAACACCTATTACTTTGGGTAGGAAGACCATTTTAGTTGACTTCATGGTGATAGTAGACCCCTTGGACTTCAATATGCTCATCGAACGTGATTATGTCTATGCCATGCAAGCTGTGGTGTCAACATTTTTTCATGTGATGTACTTTAATCATGGCGAACAAATTGTCACTATGGATTAGTTGGATTTTCTTGATCCATCTCCTGACCCAACTAGAGAAGAGGAATTTCCTTTATTGATTCCTAGTGTTTCTATAGACAGTACCAATGTTTTGCTGAGACATAGATCCACCTTCTATTCTTGTGGCTATGATCGATTGTTGAGCATGGATCCACTTTGTTCATTTGTGGCCATGACTCCTTTAGATTTGATATGGTGCCTTTTTGCATATTGAGAGACCATGATAGTTTTCATCAGTTATATATATGTTGGATATGCCTGTATATTTATGGTGATGATTTGTAAATGGACTTATATGTCCCAAATATTAGTTTTTGTCTAACATTTATCTCTCTTTCAGGTACCTTTGTTCGAGCCTTTCGATCTTAGATTCTCTGCTCTCTCCATACTTAGATTTTTCCTTTATAATGTATTTCAGCTATCATCTTCCCCTCTAAAGTCATACATTAGGGGGCATCTGTTATAGCTCAAAATGACACATCTCTTCCCGTGACCACTTTCCCATGATTTCGTCGCATGTCGACACTTCCATATGATGACACTTCATGAAAGTCACTGAAAAAACACTTAACTTGGAGGACCCATATATGAAGTTTTGTAACTCTATTTTACCACTTCTCTACACCATTAGAAAGGTATTTTAGTTAGATAAAAATTTTGAGAAGACACTAAAGTCTGAACATTCCCAAAAGTACCCTAAAAATGATATTTTTTATGCATACGTGAGTTTGCCTTAAGGAAATCTGCGTGTTGTACGTGACTTGTCTATATAAATACTTGGTTGTACCCTAAAAATGTGATTATTTTCACTAAAACCTGCATGTATCCCCTGAACACGTGATTGATGCCTCTGCAACCCACATTTTCATGTCAAAAAATATGTTTTTCAAAATTCGGGTGGTTTGGTTGGTTATGCAACTAACTCCTTCAGTTGTAACTAATTTTTCTTCAACCCTATCTCTTCAGAAAGGTATAAATAGAGTTAGGGAGGTCCATGAGAGGGAGAATTGAATATTTGCATTGTTATGCTGGAGGAATTGGGACTCTCTTTGCCCACACCTTTTCCCTAGAAGCATTCTCCTTGTTTTGCAGAGCTTGGAGGCTAAGTTCCTTGGAGAAGAGAAGCAACAAAACCATATCAAGGTTTTGTGAGGTGCCCAACTTGAAGAGAAGGTATATTTGTACTTGTTTTCAAGATTAATAAATATGTGATGTCATTATTCTTCCCAAATTATTGTTCAATGTGTAATTGAATCTTTGTTTGTGATCATATGATGATGTTAGTGAGATCATTATTTGATGTTTATTTGATTATCATTTCTTTATATGTGGTCATATTGGTTTGAGGAAGGTATAATTCATTTTGCAGGTTTCTTGGAGCAAGAGGAGAAAGAGGAGCAAGGGGAAGATTGAAGGGCTTCTTGGATCAACCTTCATTTGTCAAGGTATGAACCATTCTAATCTCATAATCTTGTTTATATATACTTGCAGAACCATTTGTATCTCTCTTTCAACCCCAGTACGTTGATGGCCTCTTAAACCCTATCCATAGGAGACTTTCCTTTACAATAACCATGATGTGTGGCTGAGAGCTATTGTGATGTTAAGGTAGTGCATAGAGATGTGTCACATGCCCAAAGTGGTATGTCTATCTGAATGAAGTCTCTATTGTGAATTGGTTACTTGATGACAAAAAACACGTGATAGTGATGTGTAATAATTTATTCCTGGTTTAGGAATGACACTAGGGAGGGTATAAAATGTTAAGAACTATCCCAAACTAATATAATGGTGTCTAATGATAGAGCTAGAATTGCAACTATGGAAGAGATTTTGTAGATATGAGGGACATCTAGAAACTATGGAGGAGATAAGCTAAAAGAATTGCTGATGAAAAGTGAGATTTATGATATGAAGATGATGGAATTCTTGTTGTGTTGTGTTCCTTATTGTAGACTGTATGAAGAGATGTAATAGGATTATGAGTTGAATATCCTATTGTAGTGACCAGAGGTGCTAGAACTAGTGTTGGACTACATTGCTACTCCATGGTTGTTGAGAGAGGTAAGAATAGAGAGACAATGATAGGATGATAATGAGGGAAGGAGAGGTGTCATGCAAATATGTTGTAGTCGAGGTAAAGGTGTAGGAAAGTGGAAAGGGGTTTCCAATGAAATGAGGAGAAGGTTTTTGAAGATTGCTGGACTGAGCATTAGGAAATATAATAGTGATAGAGGGTTTATGCGGATGTCAATGTGAGGGAACATAGAGTGGTATGGTAGGGGCAAGATGGGATATAGGGAAGCGATTAGATGGAATTTTTTTGGAGTTGGGTGAAGGAGGTGTACCTTTCAGGATATATACGGTCTTCTGTAAATGTTTTTTGGTATTCTAACAAGCAACACTAAGCTATACCTTATATCAGAAGGCCCAACCCTCCAACTTGGGTATTCCTCAATTTTTTTTCTTCTAAGATGTCATAGGAAATGTTTGTTTAGTCGTGAATTCTACACATTGCAGAAAGTGATTATCTTGGGTTCCATTGAGTTGAATACTTTTTAATTAAGGTGTGCCTTATTTCTAGAATTTGACTAATGGATTTACATTTTTTGCAAGAGATTGTATTCATATACTTGCCTAGCAGCCCAAAGTGACTAGTTTCAAGAAAACTCCACATCATTGGAAGAGTGGGATGTTACTTGTCAGCCTTGATACTTATGCATATCACCCAAGCCACGGTAGAACATGGGCATCTAAAATGTACGATGGATCCATTGATCCCTAACTCTATCAATTTAAAAGCGAATCAACCAAGGATAAAGAAGAGGAATTCAGAGCAAAATATAATCAACGCCCATTAATGTTGGTTATTAGCTAGAATAACCAAGGAATGTAATATAATATCAATAAAACTAGAGCATGTTTAGTTATTCTATAACAATTGCAATGAATACATCTTTGATACACCATCATTGCATGTATATATTGTTAAGACAGAAAAAATATTGTGGTGAAATTAATAAAATATGTATATCCTTTAAAATCTATACGATATAATAAATTTTAGAGTATTAATGTAGAGAAGTGGCCCCATCCAAGATTTCTCTAAACAACATAAGACCTTTTTCAGATCTTGGATCACCATGCTTTACAACCACTTTAGTACCATCTTCTAGTTGTCCTTGATAAACATTGTAGAAGCCACCAACAAAAAAACAATTTGAAAAAAAACATATCTAGCCATGCACTCTGCTCCCTTCAACCATGAATTTCTTTCCTTATGGAAATTAGTTTGTCACTCAACTCCAAACTTCTAGAAATCCTTAGGCTACAACCTCTCCTCCTCCTTTGGTTGCTCCAATACAAAAATTCAATGCCAATAGGATTCCATATGAGTCTACAACACATGCTTAGCCTTTTTCTTCTTCCTCTCATGGCCTTTTTGTCAAGATCCAACTACTCCCACTCCATATCCTTCTAAATACCTATACAAATATTACTTGTTATTTGATACTTTTACCTACAACAAATATTTTCCTAGAAGCTACTTAGTAGTGTGCTGAGGCATGAGGTCATGGGATGGAAAAGGCATGAGAGTAAGAGTTGATCAAGATTTCAAAGGTAGCTTTAGAATAAGGTATACTTTTTTATATGGATATATACATAAGGAATATTAATAGGACTATGAGTTTTCATGCCCAAACACATGATTTTTATAAAACTAATAGGGAGTGTAGGTAAAATCCTTTAGACATTCCTTTTGTTTAGGTATTGAGCCGAAGTTGGAAGGGAAAAATATTGATTATGACAGTAAGTTCTTATCCAATGGAAATATTTTTGTTTACCCTAATTGAAGGAGTTAGTTTGATCCCAAAGAAAACATGACAGTATGAATGTTGCTTTATATGAGGCAATGAATAGGTATATTTTAATGGATTTCCAATAGTAAGGTTTTGTGTGAGGAATTCATGTGTGAAATCCATTGTTGAAGGAATGGGATATCATGGATTGGAATAAATAATAGGTATCCTATGGTATCCTATCTCTTTCCCTTTAATTCTGACATATGAATGAATCCATAATACAACTCATGGCCTAGTAATGACAACCAAGTAATTTGCACAAAATTTTGTTGTGTATACATTTTCTGAAGATGGTTATTTTTGTAGATATATGAGGCTTAAAGTATTAGATTTATTGTAATTGTCAAATACCTACATGAATCTTTGGCAGGATCATGATATTTACATCAAGCATTGATGATGTTCTTCAAAGATAGATATTACACCCTTGGTCTAATGTGACCTAGATTTACTATCTTAGGTGATGGTGCAACCTTTTATTTTTCTATTGTAATTCAAATATTTCCATATAGTTGTAATTATTATACTTTAGTTTAAATTTTTCATTCATATATTTTAAAGTTTCATCTAGTTTAATAAAATATGTTTTGGGTAGAAATTGTGGGGATAATGTTGTAATTTGTTATTTTGGATTATTATGTAGGTTCCTTATGCATGCTTTTGAGATTGTGGTTTTATTATGACCCTATATTCAAATTTGTTTTGCTAGTTTCTAGTGATGATGGAAGGGTACACTTCCATTCCAGGTAGTTGAAATTTGATGTTGTCTCCTTTTGTTAGTTGCAATATTGAGCAAATATATATGTACCATTCAAATTTTCTTTATGTTTTTCAATTTCTCGGGTCTTATAATTCCTATTGATGATATGATGACAATCCATGCTTGGTGGGATTAACTAGGATAGAGTCATTCAGCTCAAATTGTTATTGTATTTATGTGTCCTAATTATGATACTATCCAAAGCATGTTCTTGACTAGATCTATATTTAATTCACTGAGTTCTCTTGAAGCATGAAAAATGCTAAAATACTTGAAAACAAAGAGAAAATATTTAAATAAAAACAGTATAAAACAAATAATTTTATCGTCGTGTTGGCTCATAGAGATAAATTACTACACTTGGGGAAGTATAAGTCATTTTGAACAAACAAGGGGTGTTTTTAGTTGGAATTAATGGTCCGAACATATTGCAACTATTCAATCAGCCTTGAAATGCTTAAAAGATGTAGAAACCAAATTCTGAGTTTCCTACAATGACACAAGATTGATATTTCCATTAACACTGACTTTAACTTCATAAGAGAGGTATATCCACATAGGTCAAACAAAAAAAAATTGAAAAAAAACACTTTACAATGCAAATATTACATAAACGTTTTAAGATACTCCAACCCTTTTGTCATGTCCATGACAATCTGTAGCCTCTAGTTCCAAGTTAGAACTCAAATCCCCAACACATGACCTTGCGCCATGGATCCAGTTTCCAAGCTACCCATTTTCCATGAAATCAAATACGAGATACAAGTATTGGTTTAAAATATTAATTTTTAAGCCTAAACTTTAAGATCCAATAAAAGTAAAAATTCCTCATTTAGTGTTCACAAGAACTTTAAGGTCTATGGAGAATTTAAGATGAGAGATGAAGCATTGTTACAATCATTAAAATCATCCTTAACCCTCCCCTTGACTACTTCCCTGTCTAATATTCACAACTCAGGAACAATATATTATCTACAACACTTGGTAGATTACCAATGAACCTCAACGTCCTATTTGACATAGGTCCCAATTCACAGTAAAATCCACATAGAATACCACAGACAAACCAACAAGTATGTGAACGTAGAACAGGGTATCATGGACAATGGAATAAATAAGAAATAAACATTACAAAAAAATCATAAAACAATGGGAAAACAACAAACTTAAAATCACTTTATCCATTTGAGGACTAATCCAAGCGAAAAAATCCTTTCATTCATTAAAAAAACACTACAAATTCCCATGAAGTGAAAGAAGAGAAGTAATGTGCATACCTTGGAAGCTTCAACTCATTTGTTATGTATGAATTTGACTCTCAAGATGGGGGCATAGTTTGGCATGGTTAAATATCATCTCTTCTTTTGTCTGCAAGAAGTATTTTATATACTCGTGATTGTTAAGGACCTTCGTGACCACACCCATCATTCTCAAAAGCATCAACTTCCTTAGAAACAATTCATATTGTCCCTAGTCCAATGGTCACAAACACTAAAAGGTAAAATGAAACATGCATAGTATATATCAATCAACATTACCATTATACACTACGTCAAAATAGTAAAGTGCATCCTAAAATTTCATCCTTTTAATACATAGGCAAAGTTCGTCATGAAGAAATGTACCTCACAAGTTGAAACTAAGCATTGAAGTAAACACAATAATTTCTAAAAACCAGTTCTAATCTTTCTTCGAATTTGGTTTAAATTAGGATCACATATTTTTTAATTCCATAGAATTTAATATCACCATGATGAAGAGATGGTGTAACCACATTTCTTAAGCATGCACTGATCTATTTAAAAATGGATATCCACTTCCTTTCATGTCATATTTACATGTACAAACTCCATCTCAAAGGAATTTCATTGTTAAAGAATGGTAAGAAGAAAGTATTTCCTTCATAGAGTTTACTCTTCTTAGAAAATTAGTTGTAGTTGGAAATTCCTATATAAATTTTGACAGAGTTCTGTGAGGTTGCTATTGGGAAAATGAAGTAGAAGCAAACTTGCATAGGTGTATTAATTTTTGAAATTAACATGCAGGAGAGGGGTGTCTGAATTGTGCATGCATCACAACAATAACTAGGATATATGGCAGTCTAGGAATCTCTATTTCATCACAATAATAACTTGGATATATGGAAGCCTTGTTATCATAAAAATTGGGAAATATTTTGGCATTTACTAAGGGTCATTCTCAGACTTATATTATGCATCATTAGGTGGATTCTTGAAAATCATATCTCAAAAAATAATTCTGGCATAATAACAACCCTAAAACATGAATTCTGAATAGTCCTAAGTCATGTTTGGACAATTTTGAATCCATTTGGGCATTGAATCGTAAGTTCTGGGAAATCCTTTGGGCATAAACAAACCTAGAAAAGGCAGATATGGGCATAATCTGATCCCTACAGAGTGGTAATGTTTAGCAGTTACAACCCTTAAGGGAGGAGGACAAGGACTATTACATATCATGATACGAGGGTTTCATAGCTTATCATCTTCCCTAAAAAAAAATCTAGAAGACTTATGCTAGTTTCTTTCTTGGTGAATATGGTGTCGATCCAATCTAATGCAAAAGTGGTTTTTATTCTAATTTTTGTCTGAATTTGAAATAGTGCACATTGTTGGTAAGTGCCCTAGTTTATGGATGAAGCTTGCCTCTTTATGAATCCATAGAAACTTGTATTTAGTCAACCTATAGATTCATTAACAAATATTTTATTTGGGTAGGAATTCCAATCTTTTGTTGGAATATTGGAATGGGATACCCTTACCACAATTGGTAACAATCTAGTAAAGTTTATTATTATGGACCTAGAAACAATAAGAGAGTATACTAAATATGTGGATTGAATTTGCATTTACTTAGATTTAAGTGAAGGTGTCCTTGGAACAATTGTGTTGGAGTTCCAAAATCATAGTTTGACATAACTTTTGGACTATAAAACCATAGTGTTTTTTTGCAAAATTTTCTTTGAGTGTGAGCTCATGGAGATTCCATGTTCAAAGAAAAAGTCTTCCAAGTCAAAAAGTGGTCAAATAGTAACCCACATGGTAGAAGGAATATGTCCTTGGAGATTTAGTAAATGACTCCACCCCATCCCTTAAGGTGGGAATTGTGGACAATGATACAGATTCCTAAAGAATCCAATATGCTACTATTAGTGTCCATGCTAACTTATTAACTAAAAGGACAAAGGGGAGTTATAATTGGATGATTCAAATTAATAAAGGGGATCAATATATTTCATCAAACTAGAAAATGCATTTTAATTAGTATTATTAGAAATCCAACATTGCCCAATCAACATACTAGGCGGACTACAATTTGAAAAAAAAACCAGATCGTTGTTAATAATGGAAGGATGATATATATTTTTTTTTCACAAAAACGGTAAGATTGAATAAACAAAATCATCTACCAAGTATAGTCTATAAGCTTTTACATGTTGAAATCATCTGCTGATTTATACAAAAAGCTTTGAGAGCATCTAGAATGAAATTAGAGTCCTTTATTGTCTTACTATAACAACGAATTTTACTGGCCAATATTTGATAAAATATTCCTAATATTAGAAATATTTTGCAAAACATATGTAATACTTGCTAGTTTGAGTATTGGTTTCCTTTGAAGGATTCTTCGATTTTGAAATTTCCACAACTCCTTGATAATCTGAATCTAAGAAGAAGTGATTGGATACATCAACAGTCATGATTGTATCTTCATAACAACAATAGATTCTCGAATAGAAAACCTTTCGTAGCAACAATTTGGAGTCATTTGAAGGTTCTAGAGATAAAGTATGTTGCGGGTGTCCTGAAATGACCCTCTTATGGAGTTGTAATATATGTGCAGGGTTCAAGTCTCTTACCCCATGTTAAATTAGTTTTGTACTGCATCCAAAATGGATCTACTTAGTTACCATATTTATTTATGGATTCTCTAGAATGGAGAATATGGAATTTGGGACTTATAGGGTGCACTTGGGATAAAATCCTAAAATAATACGTCAACTAACCAAATACAATAAGAAAATATATTTTGAACAGTAAAGACACATTTCTATGAGACTACAGTCCCATCCTAATCAATTTTATATTGTTTTATTAATCAATATAACTGATTGTAGTATACTTTCAGGCTTCAGCATCATGCTAGACAAAAGGATTATGACACAACACAAAGGCTTATTTTTTTCTAGCCTTTGATACCTAAAATTCATTTAGGAAATAAGACCCTCATTTTCTCTTTTAACATTCTAGAATTAATGAAAATACACAAATTAGCTGTAATGGTACTAATGGAATGACATAAAGGAAAGGATATTTATTTACATTATAAAAGTACTCTCTTGGAATTCTTGGCCTACAAATACATTAGATATATTTTTAAAAATATTTGTGAAAAGACTGGATTCTGCAACTTACTAACTCATAAAAATCAAAAGTTTCTTTTTTAAGTGATTCAATCATATAAACAACTTGATAAATAAAACTAATTAAGTTAAGTTTATAGATCAGATAGAACAAAGTTAGCCTGAATGTATGGTAATCATCATCATCATCTAAATGTGCGTGTGTGCACATGCATAAATACCAAATACACAGTTCAATCAAATAAAGGAAAACATAATTATACCTTGATTTGTGGAACTTTGCACTGTCTTATTCTTCTTTACCTTTCAAATCATTCAACATACTTAAAAAAATTTCTTGTTGCAATAATTTCATGTTAGGACCCATCAAATAAAAAATTTCTTGTTTATGAAAATAACAAAACCAATCTAAATAAGTACAATACTGTTAGAATGTAAGTTACAATACTATTCAACTATTCAAGTAAAGTAATTGGTAATAAGAGATCACCTAAGAAAACATGAAGAACCACAACACTATGTATATAAGGCGATCAATCGCATCAAAAACACCATTTTTTGCCTCTAAACTATGAAAATGTTTCCCAACGCTATATGTAACAAGTTCCAATGGATAATTCAAATAGAAATAGTACTAGAATTTAAACACTACAATTATACAAATAACTATTTTTAATGTATACTTCCTTACCATTCATTGAGCTCCTCTCTGTTTCAAGAATAATTTAATATTCTCTACTAAACAGGACCAACCACATGAAGGTGGAAGCTCTTATGGCCCCTCTCCCCCCTCACATCACTCTCAATTCCCCAAACTCAATGCATCTACTTGCAAATAACAATTTACTGCAAATTAATTCACTCAATAGTTGAAATAAAACTTTCATTAAACCATTCACGAAATCATTCAACACACCATTCAATCATTCAATAGATGAAAAAAACATTCATTAAACCATTCATTTATTCAATAGACGATAAAAACATTCAGTAAACCATTCATTAAAGCATTCATTTAACCATTCATTCATGAAATAGAGGAAAAAACAATGTAAATTTTTTTATTATAAATAAGAATTACTAAAATTTTCTTCAATCACTTCCTTTTTACATTTCTTTTCTTTATATATTTAACGAGAAGCGCATCTTCCGGAATCTACTCATCGGTCTCCGTAGTAGACTACTTGCAAGGTTGAACTTGTGGCGAGGGACTCCGAATTGCTACAATACTGTCAAATTGTTTCATTAATTTTTTGTGTTTTTAAAAATATAAGTAATTCATTTAAAAAACATTACAAAAGTGTTTTTTACTTGGCATGGGCACATCAGCATGTTCATCATTATCCTGTAAAGGCTCAACCTGTTCAGTGTTACCTGCATCTACATGTTCTGCAGTTGAATTGTGCAGTATTAGAATTATTGTTCATCATCTGCAATTATCTATACAAAACAATAGCATATTAATAAATTCATTATCAGGAATCGAAGCATGATCTTCAACTGGTTGCTGTACATCCTCGACATTAACAAGATCATTACTTTCCTGCTCAAAACATAATAAATAATTTATGTTCATTTTTTATAACAAATAAATTGCATGAGAATTAATAAATTTTCATTAAACTATATAGTTTTTATATACCTGTGCACCAGATGGATCAGCAGAAGATCGTGTAGTATGTCTAGACAATCTTCTTCGACGTTCAACAACGACTTCAAAGCTGTGTTTAAATACAAGCTTCATTTCTTCTTTAGTGGGCAATTATTTGAATCAGTCGGCATGCATATTTGCATGACGTCATTAGTTTTACGTTTTTTTCCAGAATAAAACAAAAATAATTTTCTATATATTATTTGGATGCAGTAGCGGGTTTTTGATACTTATAACTCGGGCCGCCAAATTAGAATAACCACCAGGACCAATCTTGTGTTGACCAATTTTTTCTAGTCTTGCCTTGGTGGCCTTTGATGTGTCCAACAACCTAATCAAGTGTTGAATTACATTAGTTGATGTTCCAAATTCAAATAAAAAATAAAAATAATAAGGATTACCATTATATTGTGGAATGTATTACATACCTCCCTATTCCTAATGGTATCTTTCCTTCTTTTCTTAGGCCCTTCTCTTTTCCATATTCCACTAAGGCTTTCCACTCCCTTGATGTAATCATTGGAGGGCACTCATACATAGGGTTATTTTCTAGGTGAACCCTATATTGGTCTCAGACAATCTTCAGATGTTGTCCAGCCTTCTGCAAGACCTTCGATGTATTGAAGGTATCTTTTCCGAACAGACTGACCAGCCGATTAGTCAGCTCATCCTTCAAAGATGTTGGCTGTCTGTCCCACCTTATGCTAATGGTGGGCCTGCGGATCTCCAAGGCCAAATCATTTATATTTTTATAAAATACATCATTTCCTACAAAACAATCATGCCATCATTAGTCAACATTAAAAAACATTATC
This sequence comes from Pseudotsuga menziesii, assembly GCA_001517045.1. Classification (NCBI taxonomy): domain Eukaryota; kingdom Viridiplantae; phylum Streptophyta; class Pinopsida; order Pinales; family Pinaceae; genus Pseudotsuga; species Pseudotsuga menziesii. The sequence goes on along the minus strand of LPNX010875796.1, from coordinate 122,632 downwards.
GATATATTATAAACAAAGTATAAAAACTAAATTGAACAATCTATAATTACCTAGAATCTTCTCTATCTTTATTGGAAAGAGTTCATTGTTCACCAAAAATTTTGTTACTATTGAACTAATGCTAGTAACACAAGAATATCCAAGAAATGCTGCTTCAACATCAACATTAGTATCAAACCTTGCATCCACCCATTCTTCTGCAGCATCTGTTGTGGGTCAGTCAGCATCGGCTGCACCCTTTGCTGGCCTCAAGGGTGTCGCAGAGCGTGTTGCCGACTATTTAGTGGACAAAAAGGGAGTAGTATGTGGTGTACATGGAGTGGTTTGGTCACTGGGACCAACAAAGCCTTCACCACCAGTGTCAAACTGCATAATTTCTTGTAAATACAAACCATTGTATTATAAGTTCAATCTCATATAAAATTTAAAATTATAAAGTTCCAAATGAATTTACATTATTATTCCAGAACTTAATTTCAATTGTTGACATCTATGGATCAACAATTGAATTTTTGATTTGATCTCTTCTATTTGTGGAACTGTCAATGACAGAAGAACCAGTTCCTCATTTTGTTTTTCCATGATCTTCTGTAGCACCTTCAATGGGTCTACAGACGTACTAATTTCCTTATCTTTTATCAACTAGTTGACATCAAACTATAAATACTTTTGAGTTGGTGTTTTGTAAACTGAATCCCCTGTCTGCAACAGAAATATATAAAACATTGCTTAGTTTTTGAAGCAATATTCCGTGCAAAAGATTGTATTAAAAAAAATTGTCTATCATGATAGATTCATAGAATTACATCTAGGTTTACCTGATCCCTAGACGAGGGTTTGGTCTGGTCAACAGCTAGGGACTTTCCCCGATCATCCACATGCAAAAAAAGTATAGAACATTATCATAATGAACGCAATATGTAAAAACTCCAAAATACATAACAAAATAAACATTATGCTACATGTTTTATATGTGTACTATTATGAAGTATTTAGAAAGTAGAATTACATTTAGGTTTACCTATTGCCTCGAGGCTCTAGTCGTCCGATCAACAGTTAGGGACTTTCCCCGATCATCAACCTACAAAAAAAGTAGACAACATTATCATAATGAATGCAGACATAAAAATGAAAAAATACATAACAAAATAAACGTTATGTTACACGTTATACATGTGTACAATTTTACAGTATTTAAAATGTAGAATTACATTCATGTTTACTTGTTTCCCCAATGCTACAATCATCTGATCAATTTTTGGATGGCTTCTCTGATCAACACTCTGCATGGAAAATAGATAATATTATATAAATGAACCGAATATACTATTGAAAATACATAACGATAGATCTGTTTGTCCTTCCTAAATTTTTACAATGGCAATTTCGATGTATACCTTCCGCCTTAAGGTAGGTATAATAACATCAAATGTGAGGGATGTTCCCCAGCTAAAATAACCCTGCATCAAAAACATACTATAAATTAGCTAACGAAACCAAAATACTCATTAAAACAATTTTAAAACATAACATTTTGTCACAAACTTCGTGAATGAATACTATCGACAATCTTAAAAAATCAAGTTCCACGGATCACAAATTTCTCAAACGGTGGTTTGTCAAAGAATAAAAAATTCCTACAAACTGTCTGTCGAAGAAAAAATAAATTCCCAAAACAATTCCTCAAACCTTTTGTCGAGGAATAAACAATTTCTGCAAACTGTTTGTGGAGGAATATTAAATAATTTCTGCAAATCGTTTGTCGCTTCTATAGAAAACATGTTGGAATGTTAAAAAATGTTTATATTTATAATTCGATGGTCGTCGGATATTTGAAACCATGAACCTAGTTACCGTTACAAGTCATCCTTTTTCCAAATGCAAAAAGTGTCATGGTATCGTCGAAAGTTTGACGACGACACCTTCACTTCTCCTCAAAAATCCGATGACCTTCTCTTCCAACGACATCACAAATTCGACGGGATGATGTCGCAAATCTGATGAGGTAACGTCGCAAATCTGACGCCCATGTTCATAAAAAAACCTACGAGGAGTAATGTCAGAAATTTGACAACCCTGCATGATGACAAAAATATTTTGGAATATACAGTACTTTTCATCATTGCAATCCGACACAATCATACTTTACGTCGAATGTCGTTAGACTCTGTCATTAGATTTTGGGCTCAAATGTTGTTGTGTAATCTCTTTCTCTTATTCCACTGTGTTTTATTCCTCATCCTCTAAAGTTTAAACCATCTTTTTAAACCAAATAAAATTCACTCTAACGATGGGAACATTTGAAACAACAAAAAAAATATTTGATAGACACATTCCAAACAACAAAAACAAGCTTTGATAAACACATTCCAAACTACAAAGACAAACTTCTACTAGGGCTAGAATGTACGTAAATGGTGTTAAATATATATATTAACACACACACTCAAGAACTAGTTGGGAATATTAGAGGAAGGAAGGAATTCAATCCCAACAGCAACAGGAAACAAAATGAGTACTATATCGCCAAACACTCTTCTTCACAATACTAGTCGACGATCACAGGTCATGATAGCTATATTGAAGTTAGAAAAGCACCTCAGTATGGGACTTGGGACTCTTATATTGAAGGATCAACAAATATCTATGATTTTTCTTATAGGTGTCGATATGGTATTTATTCTACCTAATTCGTAATTGTATAATTAGGAACCTAACTTTCCTTTGGCATGCGCTTAACGGTTTGGTTCAATGGTGCAGTAGGGATAAATATGGTCAAGAGAAAATTCATGAAATTTCTTTGTTGGATCTCTAAAGATCAAGGTGCATGGAACCAATATTACAGATATAAGGTAGACACTTTACAAAATTTACACTTCATTGTCAAAATTGCAATTTTTCATGACATAAATAAAAATGACTAACGTAAATGACTAGTTCATAATATTCTAGCTAGTCATTTTTTATGTTCTGACTAAATTAGTCACTTACATTAGTCATTTTTAAATCTGTCACTTATTATCTAGTCATATTTGTTAACTGTTGACTAAATTAGTTGTTAATTTTAGTCATTTATAGTTTGGTCAATCAAAATTGCTCATATTCAGTAGTAAATCACTTGAAAAAACTACGGTGACTAGAATTTTTAGTCACGTAGTCACTAATTCATCATTTTGTACTAGTGATCCCACCTATCCTTTATCTATTTTGGTTTCTTCCTGGATCAATGAATATGCCGTATCTCGATATAATCTACTATGGTTGGGATGACCTCACAAATTCATGTGTTTTTTTGTACACATGAGGAATCGATGGAAGTTTGAAGGTGTTCAAAGGACTATAGTGCATTTTTCAAGGAGGATATAGAGATGGATCGTGTGTAGCAAATAAATACATATGGTGAGGTTTTAATTGAAGGTCACTCTGTAGTTACTTAGGTCGAGTTTTCCTCTTATAAATTAGTCGTAAAATCATTTTTTCCATCTCATACGACTCCAAAATATGTGGTAATAGACATTCTTCCACTAGTTGCAGCTATTTTATAGTCTTCTGATTCAGAACCTCAACATTCTCTAGTTATCTCCAAATTTGGGCCATGTCAACAAAAACACAAGTGTATTAAACCCAAGTGTTACGAAGAAAACTTTCTATGGCTTGGGGTGCCACAATAGACAGAGTAACCGCAGAAATCAATCCCTTCCCATATGCAAGAGAAATAAAACATCTAACACTAAAGGATCTCAAAAAATACCTTATCCTGGATGGTTGATGTAGATCCCCATTGAGCTTTTCCAATCTCGCTTGTGTTAGCAATTTTCTCTCTCAACAATTAGCAAACAAGACAAGCATGCTATATAATTATGTTAGACCTAATCTAACATGTATAATCAATCATGTATAAGCAATTAAAAGAATCCATGGATTCAATATTCATTTAAATTCACATCATTGGACAGGAAAATATATTTCTATTAATATAAATCAGAGATTACAAGAATGGAAACCTCTATTGGCACGTCTGCAAACCGGAGAAAATGAGTCCTCAACCTGGGCCTCCACCACTTCAATCCTCCATCTCTCAATAGCAAGCTCACAAGAAAATGAAAGCTTGGGAAGAATAGAAAGTGCTCCAAGGGACAAAGTGTTATAATAATCAACCCATAGGTATCTACCTTAAACATTAATTAATCCATTTTTGTCTTATTTTCCTAGTTTCCATATTCCACCTGATGCAAGTTGTCCTCCATATGTCCAAAGTGGTCAAACTTGCTAAAATTGAGTCATGGAGTGCTTAGGAATCCACTTGGAATCAAATATGCTTTATTCCTGGCCTTCCTAGCACATGTCTGCTTTTTCTGCTTTATTGCCTGCTTTTGCTGAGTTGTAAGGCAATTAGGAAAGTTTGACTAGGTGAAGTTAACTTGTTTTTTTTACTCATCATCCTCCACTCTTTTATCCTAATAAAAGCATGTATGAGTTTTCCTTCCATCATCTATTAGCTTTCCTAATTTATTTTTCCAATTCGTGAGCTCCTAGACAGATTTGGAAACTACTTTATGCACCTATGGGGGATTTGCTTAGATTTAGTAAGCCTGCTTTTGACCAAATTCGAATGGAATCCTTACGCATTTGAATATATCATGTAATTATTTTATTGTGGAAGCCTATGAATTCATAGGGTTGGCTATTGTACACTTATTCAATACAAATTAGTGTTCTGCTCCATATTCAGTCTCCTTTGTGTGTAATTTGCATGTGTAAATGGCAATTTTTGTGAGTGTAATTGTTCTAACACTTGGGTTCAATTTCTACATGGTATCAGATCCTTTTTAGATCGATTTTTCTCCTTCCAATTTGTTATTGCAGGTTCGACATCATTGACTGGGAGCATTCTGCTAACTGAAGGGGCAATTTCTGAGCTATGGATCAATCTTAGAAGATCATCTTGACTCCATTTAACTTCTTTGAATGGAAAGAAGAGATGGAGATATTTTTGAGAGAAAAAGGCCTCTACATAGTGACTATGGCAATAGAAGCTGAGCCCAATGTAGTTGCAGAGAAAATTAAATGGCACAACAGGAGGGATGAGGCCTATGGTCTCCTGTGTTTAAGCATATCCAGAGACCTCCTTTTCCATCTTGATGGATTAACATCACCAAATGAAGTATGGGAGAAGCTTGTTGATATTTTTGGTAATATATATGAGATGAGGGGACATCAAATTGAAAATGAATTGATCTCCCTAAGTCCCAACAGCTTCGAATCCCTGCAACTCTACTTTTCCAAGTTCAAAGCCCTTATTTTGCAGCTAAAATAGTGTGGAATCGAAAAGAATGAGGAGAAACTACTTTTGGCCATACTCTTGAAGCTTGGACCTAACTATTCAGTGTTTGTCTCAACTTTCCATGCCACAAAGTTGACAACTCGAGCCTGGAAAATGCCTAGCCTTGCAGATTTCATGGAATCTCTCACACAAGAACAAGATAAATTGGTGATGATGGGCACCATCAAACCTTCCAAAGACCAAGATCTGGTTGCTGGAGATTCAAGGGTCAATTCAAAAGGAAAGAAGAAAGCTAAGAATCCACCTAAGCAAAAGAGAGACAAGAACAAGTCTCCAGAGGAGCCCCAAGGTTCCAAGAAGAACTTCCAGAAGAAGAAGAACAAAGAAGAAATGAGCAAGTGCACATACTACAGTAAGGGAAATCATCCTGAAAGCTCCTGCATGAAGAAGAAAATTGACATGCTGACCCAACTCCTGGAGAATAATGGCATCTCCCTTCCTGATAGCTCAAAGAAGAGGGAAGGAGGATCAAATTTAGAAGACAGAGAGAGAGTTCATGCATTGGTTGCTGGCACATCAAGCTCACCTAGTTTCATCATTGATTCTAGAGCTTCAAGACATATGGTTTCGACCAAGGAGGAATTCACCTCACTTGACATGTTAAAAGGTCCACCAATAGTACTAGGAGATGACTCTCTCACTAAAATTTTGGGCAAAGGGAGGATTGATCTTGACCATGGTAAGTTCAGCAATGTATTGTATGTTCTAGGTCTTGCCTCTATCCTCTTATCAGTGTATCAGATGACCCACACAGGGTCTCCAAAGAAGGTCATATTCTCCCCTGATGAAGTTGATATCACAGAGATCTCAAGTGGTAAAGTCATTGCAAAAGGAGTTGCAAATCACACTTCGAAGGTATACATGTTCTCACACTTCCTACCCTACTCAAACCCCTCTTCTCTTCTTATTCATGCTAATGAGGAAAGAAAGCCTTGGCATGAAATATTTGGCCACCTTAACTATAAGTATATTTCTGATCTTAGTGAAAAATAAATGGTCATAGGGTTACCAAAGATTAACTTTTCCAAAGGAGTCTGTCAAGGTTGCATCTTAGGAAAACACCCAGAGCATAAATTTGAGAAAGCTAGTCATGAGAGAACCTCTAGACCTCTTGAGTTGATCCACAGTGACGTTGCCGGCCCATTTCCTCATATGTAAATGAGTCAGGATAAATATGCATTGACATTCATAGATGAATTTTCTAGGTACTGCTGGGTTTACTTCCTGAAACACAAGTCTGAAGTTTTTGGCCTCTTCAAAGTCTTTAAGGCTTTGGTTGAAAACCAGTCTAGGAGGAAACTCAAGGTCCTCATATCTGACAATGGTGGTGAGTATTTCAAGTCTGATTTCATTCAATATTGTGTAGATTTAGGTATTAATATGCAGCATTCTATCCCTTACACACCACATCAAAATGGTGTTGCTGAGAGGAAGAACAGATCACTGAAAGAGATGGCAACCTGCATGATGGAGGCTAAGACTTTGCCACCAAAGTTTTGGGCCAAATCTATAAAATGTGCAGCCTATATCAATAATAGGGTGCCTCATAAACAACTTGATTGTATGACTCCTTTCGAAGCATGGAGTGGGCACAAGCCATATGTGACCCATTTAAGGATTTTTGGCTCAAGGGCTTGGCTAGAATTCCAACAGAAAAGAGGAAGGCTTTACAGCCCCAAAGCCAAGAGTGTCTATTTTTTGGGTAATTTGAAGATTCAAAAGGGTACAAGCTGATTTATTTGAGCACAAACAAATCCTTTATTGAAATGAGTGTTCAGTTCCAAGAAGAGCCTTTAGCAGCAGTGGAAGTTGGAGAATCCTCTTCACGACTAGAACCATTGAATGTAAGTGAAGAGATAGTTGAGTTTGCTGATTCTGATATGTCTGATAATGATGATTTAATTGCATATCCTAACAATCCTACAAGACCAAAATGGGCAGAAAATACCATTCATGTAGCTGGAGAACTGGCTGGAAATCCTAATGATCCTAGGAGGACTAGATCTCAGTTTGAGAGTGCTCTGTGTATGAAAGACCCTTTGTTTGTAGAGAAATGATATCTGATGGTTGAATCAAACCCATATACATATGAATATGTAGCACATGATCCAATATGGAAAACAGCCATGAAAGAAGAGTTCATCTCACTCCAGAAGAACAACACTCGGGAGTTGGTTGATCTTCCCCCAGGGAGGAAGCTAGTTCTGTGTAAGTGGGTTTACAAAACCAAGTTTTCTAATGATGGCTCACCTTTGAGATATAAGGTAATATTGGTAGCCAAGGGATACTCATAGGTACATGGCATATACTACAATGAGACCTTTGCACCAGTGGAAAATATGGACTCCATCAGGCTAGCCTTAGCCATTGCAGCTTCGAAGCAGTGGGAGGTACATCACATGGATGTGAAGTGTGCTTTCCTAAATGGAGATATTATTGAATATATTTAGATGCAGCAGCCTCAAGGATTTTCTACTAATCCATATCTTGTGTACAGGATAAACAAGTCATTGTATGGGCTTAAGCAAGCCCCCGGGGCTTGGTATGCCAAGATTGATAGATTTCTGCTATCATTGAATTTTTTTCGATGCAAGTCAGATCCTAATGTCTATTTGAAGCTGATTCATGGTTCTCTAATGATTATTGTCTTGTATGTTGATGACCTTCTCATTACAAGAAGCTCAAAGGATGAAATTTCCTCCTTGAAGGATGCAATGAGCCATGCATTCTCTATGACTGATTTGGGGTTATTGAGCCAATTCTTGGGGCTTGAGATTGCTCAAACCAAACATGGAATAAAATTACATCAGTCCAATTATGCCTTGGATTTTCTGAACAAATTCAACATGAAGGATTGCAAGCCAAGTGTTAGAATATAATCCATAGGGATTATATATTGTAAATAAATAAAGAAAGAATAAGAAGCTGAACAGTTACGTAGGAATATGGATAGGCTGGTCGGAATATCAACCACCACCTAAAATGTATAAATATATGCATTGGAATTGGAATAATATTGAATCGGGAGTTATACCTAACAAGTGGTATCAGTGGCTATCTGCCATAACTCCTGCTGTTAAATTTCAGTCCTGGTAGCCTGTGTGCTTGCCAGTGCATTGCCAGACCTACATTTTGTCATTTGTCCATTAGTTTCAGGCTGCCTGCTACTCAATCTTCCAGTCATAGGCATTTCTTCTGCCAGCCTGCATACATTCATTGTATGCGTTACAATTCCTTCACGTTGAGTTTTTAGAGACTCCTCCATTTTTTATTGAGAGTCTTCCAAATGGTGCGGCTTCACTGTTTTGGCTGCCAAGTTTCTCTTTCCTGTTCATCGTAGGGTTTGGGTATTTGTCACTGAAAATTATGATTATTGTGGCCGTTCTAGCGAAACTCATCACAGTTGGTTTTGATTTGCATAATTTACATGTATTTGGTCCTGTGTTGAATCCATTCTATGGCATGGCTGAGTATTCCAAATAAATATTTTTTTCTGTAGGTTTTGTATTGAAGGTTTATTGTATTGACAGTTCATAAACCCTAATTCCAGTGCGTGAAGCTCATTTTCCATTTTCCTTTAAGAGATCTCCCATGTATCGAGTCTCTATATCCCATCATTCAAGGCCACTGAAGGTGAAATCCTCGTACGAAAATCTAAGCCACGGCTTTTATCAGCCAGATTAACCCTAATCCGTGTTAGCATTTCAAAGAGACACAGCCGACAGATAAATACGTTCAATTGTCCTTGAACACATAGGATTAGGTCTTGGGAATACTATTCTCCTATACTAGAGTTGACTGAGTGTATAGTATTTCTCAAAGACATTACACCAAAATCACTGTCAAGAGCTTCTGGCACGCATACCTGTTATATTCCTCTCATCTGCTACAATCTACGTGAGAAGGATCATAGTGATTGAAGTGACTATTTTCATTTTATATTCTGAGCTTACGTGGAGAGTGAATCTGTTGTATGAGCCTGTACATTGGAGTCCCTGTCGAAAGTCTTGTGAGGCGCCAAATGTTGTATTGTGGAGAAGTACTGCTGCGTGTTGGAGACTGTTGCGTGTTGAAGACTGTTGCATGTTGGAGACTGCGTGTTGGAGACTACTGAAGACTGCCCTCATTCACCTTGGAGACTGCTGCATGTTGGAGACTGCTGAAGGCGTTGGAGGAGTCGTGGAGGCTGCCTACGTAAAGACTAGTATCTGCTAGAACGTGGAGGTATAAAGGTGATGAGTATCTACGTGGAGATTGCTCTCTTCAAGAGCCTACAAGTTTTCTAAATACCCATTGCTGCAGTGAAGATTCATGCCTTTTTGAAACTGTGTGAAGGTAAAAAGCTGGATATTTTTGTTGTGCTGTCTCTGACAATTGGAGACTACATAAAACCTAGATTTACCCTAGATTTTGGGTGAAGTTTGGAGTGAAAAAAAAAACTATACTGTACGTGGATCAACAGAAGTTTTGCAGAGATTATCTATTGCATTTGTATTTGTGGAGTTTCTTTCCCATTTGAAAAGTTGAAGTGCTGCAATTTACATGAAGTATGAAGAGTTGTGTCTTCTATTTTTCCAAAAGCGTTGGAAGCTTCTTGCATATATGTTGAGTATATGCAGCGATATGCGTTGAATATATGCTGTGATCTATGCTGTGATCAATGGTGATAATATTTATGCTGAAGACTGCATGAATACTGCGTGGAGGTAAACTATTGGAGCTATAACTGTTTGGACCATTACTAAAACTGCCCATCTTATTGACAGCATATGTTCTGTGTCATTGTATCATTTTTAAAACTTGAAGTTGAAATATTAAGATTGTAACTCACCTTGGCAGAGACTGTAGACCTGCAAGGTTATTATTTTCCTATTTCTCTTTGTCATTATTGTAAATTACACTAACAATTGAAAAAAAAATGCAATCTATAGCATCTGTAGTTGGTGTCACTCTCTCTGGCAAAGAGAGAGGCAGAGGAAGAAGAAACTTCAGAGGCAGAGGGGGTAGAAACAACTTCACCAAAAGATCAGATTTGTAGTGCAAGCATTGTGGAAAGACTGGGCACACATCAGATCAGTGTTGGGCTTCATGGGACTCCATCAAAGACAAGCATAACCAGAAGAAACATGACAGTAAAAATCAAGATGCTAGTAAATATTCTGATTCTTGTATTGTTGCACATTGTAATCTTGGAATTAATGAAATGAATTCACTTTCATATTACAAATATTGTTGGCTGCTTGATACTGGTGCAACATCACACATGACATTTAGAAAAGACTGTTTTGAAGAACTTAATGAAACAATAGATGGCATAGTTTACTTTGCAGATAAGTCAAGTCTTAAACCAAAGGGAATGGGCACCATTCGACTGAAGATGCCTAGATTCCCTGATTTCCTGTTGAAGAATGTTCTCTATCTTCCAGAGTTGCAGAGAAGCCTGCTGTCCTTGGTGGAAATACGACAGCAAGGCCATTCCATCCACATGTTTTATGGAATCGTTGAAATAATAAAGTCCTCTGACAACCAAGTCATCATGACTGGATACGAAGATGGGAAGATGCTGAAGCTAAAGGGTTCATCTGCAAGAGTTCAGAACTATGCCTACCTCTCTCAGCATGGAGAAGGTAATATGTCATCTAGCTCATTGGGGGATGCAATATTTGGTCATCTAAATTATAACAGTCTTCGTTTGTTGAGAAAGAATGGTGTATATGGTTTTCCCACCATTCCCAAAGAGAAGAACAAATGTGATGCATGTATATTAGGGAAAGATAGTAAGCTGCCATTCCATGAATCTAATTTCAGAGCAAGTAGGAAATTAGAATTAGTACATTCTGATTTATATGGCCCAATGCCAACTCCTTTAGCAAATGGGAATAAGTATTTTATGACATTTGTTGATGACTACTCAAGAATGTGCTGGATTTACTGTTTAAAGACAAAATCAGAAGCATTTCAAACATTCAAAGACTTTCATGCATTGATAGAAAAACAAGCATAATAAAAAATTGGTACACTTCGTACTGATAATGGGAAAGAATACACTTCAAATGCTTTTGAAAATTATCTTTGCCAACATGGAATTGCACATCAGACTATAGTTCCCTACAATCCTCAACAAAACAGTGTAGCAGAAAGAATGAATAGAACTATAATGAATATGGTTCGCTCAATGATGTTTTTCAAGAATGTAAAACTAATGTTTTGGGTGATGCAGTGAAATGTGCAGCCTATTTGAGAAATAGAAGTCCCTCAAATGCTCTTGATAACAAGACTCCACATGAAATGTGGTTTGGCCATCTCCCTTCAGTTAGGCATCTCAGAGTTTTTGGTTCCACTTGTTATGCCTTGATTCCAAAGGAGCAAAGAAACAAGCTTGGTGCTCGAAGTAGAAAATGTATTTTCCTGGGGTACGAAGAATACTCCAAGGCATACCGTTTGTATGATGAGGTAAACAAGAAATTTGTTATTTCCAAAGATGTCATTTTTCTTGAGACTAATAAAAATGACCAGTCTATTGAGAGATAGCTTGATCATTTGGAAAGTTATCCTCATTCAAATACATATTCTGAAAATGAATATGAAATTCCAAATCCTGAAGGGGGAATTCCTATTCTGGATCAACCTTTGGAATTTCCATATGAAGCACCAACTCCCCCGCATGAAGAAGTTCTTGCTACTTCACTTGAACAAGAGGTTCAACTGGATGATGTGATTGACAGAATTGAAATACTCTCAATCAATGATGAAGCACCAGCAGCTGATCAACCAAGACCATCACGGAAGATTCCTAAATGGGCCACAAAGACACTTGAAAGTGTCCATCCGGATGAAGTTGGAAAGACGGGAACGAGAAGTTCGAAAAGACATGAATATGGAGGAGGAGCAGATAATTTAGGTGATGACATGGATGTATCATTTGATTGTGAATTTAATTTATCTGCTAACTTTGAACCAACTTCCTTTGAAGAAGCTTCTACTAGAGCTGAGTGGAAAGAAGCTATGCAGAATGAGTATGATGCACTCATGAAGAATGGAACTTGGAAGCTGGTTGACCCTCCAGTTGGAACCAAACCAATTGGATACAAGTGGGTGTACAAGAACAAATACAGATCAGATGGATCACTTGACAAGCACAAAGCGAGGCTTGTAGAAAAAGGCTATGCACATAAAGAAGGAATTGACTATGAAGAAACATTTTCTCCTACAGCAAAATGGGCTACCATCCGAACCTTACTCTCTTTAGCTGTTCAAAAAGGGTGGAAAGTTCATCAAATGGATGTGAAGACTACTTTATTGAATGGAGACTTGAAAGAGAATGTCTTCATGTCTCAGCCAGAAGGATTTGTTGTGAAAGGAAAAGAACAAAAGGTATGCAATCTTGTCAAATCCTTGTATGGCCTAAAACAAGCGCCTCGTGCGTGGCATGAAAAGTTAACCGAGCATCTTTTGAAGTTAAATTTCAAACATTTTGATCTTGATGATGCAACACTGTTTATAAAGAAAGTTGGAAGATCTGTTTGTATCTTGTGGTGTATGTAGATGATCTTTTGATGACAGGGAACAATGAGAGCTATATAGCATCCATAAAGAAAGATTTGAAAAAAATCTTTGAAATGACAGATATGGGACATCTCCACTATTACTTAGGAATTGAAGTCACTCAACATCCTAAATATATTTTCCTATCTCAGAAAAAATATGTTGGAGAACTACTAAACAAATTTTGCATGACAGAATGCAACCCTATATCTACTCCAATGGAACAGAAAATGAAGCTCACATCAAGCGAAGGAAAAGAATTTGAGGATGCGACCAAGTATCGACAACTTGTAGGAAGCCTTATCTATCTTACAACAACTAGACCAGATATTTCTTATGTTGTTGGCATACTTTCAAGGTTCATGCATAAACCTTGTGAAGGACACTGGTCAGCTGCAAAAAGAGTTCTAAGATACTTGAAGGGGACTCAAGACGTTGGACTCAAGTACTCTAAAGTGGATGACTTCAAACTTATTGGGTACTCAAACTCATATTTTGATGGTGATAAGGAGACAGAAGTATCAAATTCTGGATACACTATGAGTCTTGGATCAGCAGCTGTCTCATGGAGATCACGCAAACAGTCAGTTACAGCAGATTCAACAACAGAAGCAGAATATGTGGCTGTAGCTGAAGCAACGAAAGAAATAGTATGGCGCAGGAAGATGCTTGAAGATTTGCAAGAAAAACAAGAGGACTCCACACCATTGTTGATCGACAATACTTTTGCAATCAAGCTGGCTAAGAATCCTAGATTCCATGATCGAACCAAACACATCAACACAAAGTATCATTTGATTTGACATCATGTAGAGGCCAAGAAAGTCCATCTTCGACATTGTTCCACAAATGATCAAATTGTAGACATCTTCACCAAAGCGCTTGGATGAGAAAAGTTTGAAAGATTCAGAAACATGCTCGGACTTACGAACACCCCTTCGGATTAAGAGGGGGATTGTTAGAATATAATCCGTAGGGATTATATATTGTAAATAAATAAATAAAGAATAGGAAGCTGAACAGTTATGTAGGAATATGGATAGGCTGGTCAGAATCTCAACCACCACCTGAAATGTATAAATATATGCATTGGCATTGGAATAATATTGAATTGGGAGTTATACCTAACACCAAGCAAGACTCGCTTCCTTTCAGGAGTTAAGCTTGAAGAAGCAGATTCTTCACCTATGGTAAACAATACACTGTATAGGCAACTGATTGGGTGTTTGTTGTACCTTACACATACTCAACCTGATATTTCTTATGCAGTAAGTGTGGCTTCAAGATACATGGATCAGCCTCATGAGATCCATTGGAGAGCAGCCAAAAGGATCCTTAACTTTGTTCAGGGAACAAGGACTCATGGGATCTTCTACAAAGCTAAATCTGATCTTGATTTGATTGGGTTTACTGACAGTGATTGGGCACGTGACAACACAGATCGAAATTCAACATTAGGATATGTGTTCATGCTTACTGAAGGACCAATCAGCTGGTCAAGCAAGAAATAGAGTGCCATTGCACTCTCATCTACAGAAGCAGAGTACAGAGGAGTTGTAAATGCAGCAACTCAATGTTTATGGTTGCAGGGGTTACTTGGTGAGTGTGGTTTCGAATCAGAATAATCAACTACTATCTATTGTGATAATCAGAGTACTATTCGAATCTGCAATGATCCAATTCAGAAAAAAGAACCAAACACATTGAGATCCATATGCACTACATCAGACAGCTTGTGCATGATGGCACCATTCACCTACTCTTCTATTCATATTCAGAACAAGTAGCAGATATCTTCACCAAAGTTTTTTGTGATAAGACATTCAGTAATCTCAAATCATTGCTAGGGATTGCTGATCATGGTGTGAAGCATGAGTGATGACAATATTTTCAAATTTTGTTTACTGTCCATGTTTAAGGGCAGATTTTTCCCATTGGGTTTTTGCCTCTTTCCTTGGTTACATGGACATGCAGTATGTAAAGGGTGACTAAGCCTTGTTTCTAGGCCCTATAATTTTCTAATATTTTACTCATAAGTCAGGATTAAGGGGGGGGTGTTAGAATAATCAACCCATATTTAGCTACCTTAGACATTAATTAATCCATTTTTGTCTTGTTTGCCTAGTTTCCATATTCCACCTTATGCAAGTTGTCCTCCACATGTCCAAAGTGGTCAAACTTGCTAAAATTGAGCCATGGAGTGCTTGGGAAACCACTTGGAATCAAATCTGATTTATTCCTATCCTTCCTAGCACATGTCTACTTTTTCTGCTTTATTTCCTCCTTTTGCTGAGTTTTAAGGCAATTGGGAAAGTTTGACTAGGTGAAGTTAACTTGTTTTTTGTCCTCATCATCCTCCACTCTTTTCTCTTAAGAAAAGCATCTATGAGTTGTCCTTCCATCATCTATTAGCTTGCCTAATTGATTTTTCCAATTCGTGAGCTCCTAGACAGATTTGGAAACTGCTTTATGCACCTATGGGGGATTTGCTTAGATTTAGTAAGCCTGGTTATGACCAAATTCGAATGGAATCCTTATACATTCGAATCTCTCATGTAATTATTTTATTGTGGTAGCCTATAACCTCATAGGGTTGGCTATTGTACACTTATTCAATACAGATTAGTGTTATGCTCCATATTCAGTCTCCTTTGTGTGTAATTTGCATATGTAATTGGCAATTTTTGTGAGTGTAATTGTTCTAACACCTGGGTTCAATTTCCACACAAAGGGATGCAGACTCAAGTATGATCAAGATATGGAAACAATGGACTATATTTTTCTTGCTCTTCAATTCTTCCCCTTTCAATGTATACAAAGGATTCCTTATATAGTGCTTCAATGGGGTAATGGAAGGTCAAATACGAGCTATATCAAGGCATATGGAAGGCAAAGAGACAAGTGACTCAGATCCACATTAAGGAAAACTCCAAAACTATTTGGCCTTTTGCACACATCCCAATGTATGTGGGTTTAAGGGTCATATCTGCGTATATACATGAGAATGGGTTCAAAAGTCGCGTATGGAAGATAATGCATGTTTTTAGGAATGATATTGGAAACATCAAAGGTACAAAAATGGTCCATGGGGTCCAAAGAGTCTGCAGAGGGACAGGGAAGGTGATAAATATGTGATCTACCATGTGTTTTAAAATCAGCTGTAACATATGCCCACTAATGTGTGAGGTCAGAGGGGTGATTATTAATTCTTGCACATGATCTAGGAACTAGGAACCAAGATCATCAAAGAATAATTAACAAAATACTCATGAATTGGAAATAGCTGGATCCAAAATAGGTATCCTCTCTGTATATTTTATAAACAATAAAGGATTACAATTTCCATGCATAGCAATGGCTTAAATCCATGAAGAATTTGAATACCTAAGGGATAATTCGAATTCAGTGAGTGAGTCTAGCTTAACTGACTCTTTTCCATGCAATCTCAATTAGTTAACCACTTGACCAAAACCCTAATTGACTCACCAAACCCTAACTAAAGTTGGAGTGTAATAAATGACTAAATCTCAACTGAAGGAGATCAAACACATGTCATAGCAATCCAACCATCAAGTGCTAGTCTTGCATGACTCGAATGAACCCTGATGAGGTTAACTGGAGTTGAACTGACCATCAGAAGTTGGTGGAGGCGCCTTGTTGACTCCAGTTCATTAAATAACAATAAAATAATCATTAAATAATATATTTAATGAATGGAGGCGCCTTATCTGACTGTAACTGATTGGTTGAACTGATTGTAACCACCAGTTAGCAGTTAGGTGCATTAATGTCACACAGATCACCCCTGGAGTGCTCAAGTTAGCCTCCTTGACTGTAGGAGAAGGATAAGTTAGCCTCATTGACTGTAGGTAGGTGTGGGAGTGACTGGGATGATGGTAATTAATGCTCCACTGATGTCAATTAAACTTAGGATAGTGGTTTAACTAGGCCAATTTGACCGAAAGAGTGAGTATGATGGTAAATGTCTCCAACACCCCCCCTTAAGCTATACTCAAGAAGAGTTAGAAAACATAGATGCATAAAATGCTAGGGCCCTGGAAACAAAGGCCATAGGTCACCCTGTACAATAAATTAATTTCTTAATATAACTAAGGAAACGGGGAAAACCTCATGGGAAAAATACCCCCCCCTCAAACTAAGCAGTAAATCAAGAATTGGTTCTTCTATGCAGCAGCATCCTGAGACTGTGCATGTGAAACTCTGAATCCTAACTAAATGAATATGTCTGGAGGAATCTTCCACTTTGGAAGAAAAACAATGTACTCAACTGAATCAGAAATATAAACAGCTGCACGGTGAAAACTGGACCCATGTAGAGCAACTGAAATCATCTGAAGAGAGAGAAAAGGTTCTTGAGGATTCAAACCATGTGTGGAACACTCAATAAACTGATATGTTGCAGCCTTGAATAGAAAACCATGAGTGGTAAAATCAGCCCCAATGTTTAGGAGCAAGTGTCCATGCGGATGCAGAATGTCTTCATCTTTACTTGTTCTGTGCGGAGATGAGCATGTCACCAAAGGTAGAGAATCCCTGGGACTCTGGAGAGTGAATGCTTGAGCTCCATAATATGATATAGATTCATAAATATCTAATTATTCACAAAATAAAATATCAGCAACCTCATAAGAGGAAACTAACACCAAATCCCCAGCAGCAAAATTGAAGAAGAACTGCGGTACTTGATTTTTCACACCGGAATTGGTGAGAGCAGCTACAAGCATGACTAAAAGCTCTTGAATTTTAAAATATGAAAAAAATAATATCAGATCAGAATGTAAATCATATCTAAATAATTTCACAACAGATCCAAAACTGTGAAATGAAATCAAATCCCCAGCAGCAGTTTTGTAGGAGACTTGCGGTACTTGTTTCTTCACACCGTTGATGAGAACAGCTACAAGCAGTACTGAAGGTTTATGAACCTGAAATTTTGAACCAATAAATATCAGATCATATCCAAATAATATCATATCATATCCAATAAGTTTCATATCAGATCCAAAATTATGGTCAACCGAGACGGTAGATGCATAGTTGTCTTTTTCTTCAAAATTCTGAATTTTGGTGCATGCAATCCTGCAGGAATTTGCTGGAACATCTAGATCATGGGGAGCGAATGGATCACTCTGGTAATCTGAAATTTCTTCCAAAATATCCAAGGTATCACATATTTGCACACCATCAGCAACATTAGAGGAAGAAAAATCAAATTTCTCCTCACTTTCGGAAGCAATTACTGGTAAATTTTGCACAGAATTCAAAGGAAAATCACCAGTGAATGTTTGCATGGAAGTGTAGCAGCATTTTTCTTCAATATCAGAGATTCTAATGTCTTCTTCTGTTTCAGCAATATGAGAAGATGAGATATCAGAGATCTCATAAACTTCTGGAGCATCAGGAGAAGGAGTCACTTCATGGAGACTTTCTTCAATTCGAATTGAATGTGTAGAAGATTATGCTTCATCTTCATCTTGAACAACTTCATCAGAGAGAATAGAGGCTGAGAATTTTGAGTAAAGAACTCTTGTGGTGCTGGATTTGATCTCCAAAGTACTATTATGATCCTCATTGTGCTTGCCAAAGGTTTTGTCCAATCTTGTCCAGAGATCCTTTGGGTATTCAGCAGAATCAATAACAAAGTACAAGTCATCATCAAGGGCTAGAGCTATTGATCCAAAAGCTCTGTCAATGTCATTTAGCCAGTCATTCTCATTCTCATAAGTCTCTCTTCCAATTCCAATAGACACCTCGTAGAGACCTCGTCTCTTGAGATATGCAATCATCTTCAACTTCCATTCCGAATAGCTTGTGAATGGGGTGAGAGGAGGGATTGATGAGTCCATTCAAAGTTGTACCTGTTAAGACCTGCAAATCAAAACAAAAGGGGCACCGTAAGGTTGGACAGCCTGCACATTTTAGGCTTTCATCACACCCAGCATAGTCAATCAAGCGAGCTTGATCAACAAGTTCTTTACTTGGGATATTGAGTGGTAAGCCTTGGCTTCTGGTGCAGTGCCAGATTTTTGAGCTATTGCTCAAATTTCATGGAGAAATCTGTCAAAAAGCTTGTTCTTGAGAGATTGATATTCGTCCCGCCACATGCTCTGATACCATATTAATTCTTGCACATGATCTAGGAACTAGGAATCAAAATCATCAAAGAATAATTAACAAAATACTCATGAATTGAAAATAACTGGATCCAAAATAGGTATCCTCTCTGTATATTTTATAAACAAAAAAGGATTACAATTTCCATGCATAACAATGGCTTAACTCCATGAAGAATTCAAATACCTAAGGGACAATTCGAATTCAGTGAGTGAGTCTAGCTTAACTGACTCTTTGCCATGCAATCTCACTCAGTTAACCACTTGAACAAAACCCTAATTGACTCACCAAACCCTAACTGAAGTTGGAGTGCAATAAATGACTGAATCTCAATCGAAGGAGATCAAACACATGTCATAGCAATCCAACCATCAAGTGCTAGTCCTGCATGACTCCAATGAACCCTGATGAGGTTAAATGAACCTGAACTGACCATCAGAAGTTGGTGGAGGCACCTTGTTGACTCCAGTTCATTAAATAATAATAAAATAATCATTAAATAATATATTTAATGAATGGAGGCGCCTTAACTGACTGTAACTGATTGGTTGAACTGATTGCAACCACCAGTTAGCAGTTAGGTGCATTAATGTCACACAGATCACCCCTGGAGTGCTCCAGTTAGCCTCCTTGACTATAGGAGAAGGCTAATTTAGCCTCGTTGACTGTAGGTAGGCGTGGGAGTGACTGGGATGATGGTAATTAATGCTCCACTGATGTCAATTAAACTTAGGATAGTGGTTTAACTAGGCCAATTTGATTGAAAGAGTGAGTATGATGGTAAATGTCTCCAATAGTGATCTGATGGTTGAAATACATTATAAGTCCGTCCCAAAAGTGGAGTGATGAAGAACCAGGAGGAAGAACCAGCCATCCAACAATACAGTACAAATATCTCTACATATGATTGTAAGTACATACAACAGTCTCGGATACATAAGAGTACAATGGACATGAATAGGCATGATACAAAATATGACATGTGTGGCCATCGCCACGTACAATATAGATAGATCAGAATCTCCATGATGAAGATATACAAAGGGTCATGATATCCATGAAAGTTGAAGATATATAATGGATCAATATCTCCATAATGGTTGAATATATTTGACATACACTGGAAGCAATTCATGAGAGCTGAAATCTCATGAACACTGGCATGATCAAGGAGGTAGCATATCTAGAATGCCACCAATCTGGAAAGTATTCTACACAATAAGATATGAGTACATGTCCTACTATGTGAATAAAGGTGTCAAGGTTGAACATAGTAGTCCATCGTATGATTACCAGTCATTGATTATACTGTTAACAGATGTGAGATCACCCACCGATAATGAAAATGGGAATCAAGGTACTAGAGTCCAAACTAACAAGTGTGAATAAATGTGTTGAGTTCTAACACTTGAAAGAATCCATCGATCAGGGGACATTGATGTATTCCCAAAACTGTCGATGGCGAGAGAACCTGCCACTGATGACTACAAGTCTCAAGGCACTCAAAATGACTCTAGACTCCTATCCCAAAATAAATGATCTAAAGTCGATGGGATGAAATCTGCTGGAAGGAGGGCATTAAGGCATCCCCCATCATCCAACATGAGGTACTCAGCAGAGCTATATAATGTGGAAGGAATCGATCATAATGTGCACAAACCAGGACAAGTCCCCAGTATGGTCACTAATTCTGTTACAAAGAAAACTTCCTATGGCTTGGGGTACCACAACAGACAGAGTAACCGCAGAAATCAATCCCTTCCCATATGCAAGGGAAATAAAACATCTAACACTAAAGGATTTCGAAACATACCTTATCCCACGGGGTATTCACTTAGTGAAACTGTAATGTCCTAAGTCTAGTGTACATACCTGCACACTTTAATTCTGTAATTTTTCTTAAATAATTCTAAAATTTAAGGGGTTCACACAGAGCCTTCTCAGATTGGCAAAAACAAGGGTTTCTTCTAGGAGATTTTGTAGAGGACAAGAGTGATCAGTGGGAAGCAAACAAAGAGATTTTATACATTTAATTTCCTCTCCCCTAACATTTTTATATCTGTTTCCATTTAGTTTTTAGAATCCATGTCGTGGAAACCAACTACCATGCTTCTAGGCAGCCAAACCGTGCAACTAAGGAGAGTAGTTCTGCATGTTTCAACCAAAGGCTTAGGGAAACTTGTAGAGGTTTTTTACAGACTTAATTTAATATATAAAAATGTATTTAAACATTTTTTTGGGGTTCTAGAAAGTTTGAGGCGTTTAGGGTGAATTTGGGGATTTCTTGCAATTTTGGTCAAGAGAAACCCTGCGCAAAGGAGGATCCAAAAAAGTGGTATGATCCCAAATAAAAATGGTTCTGAAGGTATTTAAGGTAATTTGGGTCTTTCAGTGACCTAAAAGAACTAATGGGGCTTATTTTTAGTTAGCAAAACTCATTTTACATTAAATTTGGCAAGACTAGTCATTGAAAGCTAGCAATCTAGCTAGGGTCTGAATTTAAGCAGTTAATTCATGTGAAATTAATTTATAATATACATATGAATTATTAAATAGATAAATAAAATACCACTGAACATATAAAATCTCTTCATAAAGTCCCCCAACCTTTCATATTTCTCATAGCACTCAGATTCATCAATTTTCCCCCATACATTGATAAAATAAGCTTTTTTGAGGAAACTGAAGACAATTCTTTATGGAAAGATATGTTTCAACCTAATATATATAAATTACAGATTAATATGCTTCTACATATTATAAATCATATACTAAACTGACCATTACAGGTAGTCTCCAAAATAAAGGGGCAAGAGGCCCAGAACATGACCGACAAAAGCGGTTGTGAGCATAGGTGAAGCATGGGATTCACTGGATTTTGACTTGAATGTGTTGGAGGCCAAAAATAACTTTGATCATACTTCAATTTATGCAATTTAGTGCTCCATACCTACAATAGAAGAGAAATGGATATGGAAGAGAAGGGAGGAGGTGTTTGGGGATCATCACCCAATGGTCTAAGGCACAACACTCAAAGAGTATGCTCATATAGCATAACCACAATATCAAAACATCCAAACTAAATCAATGGGCTTGAATTCACCTTTTATAGAATTCTGGATGACCTGCTTAGTAAGTTGAGGCCAATGGTGACCAGTGAGAGCAAGTCAACCCCATGGGTGACCTAACCCTAGCCACAAAAGTGCCCCCTTTAGGAAATTAGGAAACTAGGACCATGTGAAATTGTTTCCAAGTCCAAATAATCCTTCACAATTAGAAACTACTTCCTCCCTTAGTCAAAAGATGCCTCTTTTGAGTTATGATAGCTTTCTTCTTTTCCTGGGTCATAAGGAAACTTTTTATTTCCTTCAGAAACTTTCCTACTTTTCCCTTTGTCTGCTTTTTACTGCTTTTAGGCAACTTCCATTTATTCTTTTGTTTTCTTTTTTCATGGAATTTCTTATTTTTACCAAGGAAAGTTGACTAGCTTTCCCCATTGTGCCCTCCTAACATGGCAGCCTTAATTCGACATCATTATTGTGCATAATAAATAAAATTGCTGAGATAAAATTAAATACATGCCTTAAAACAATTATTAGCAAAATTTATCCTATGAGGAATAATTAATATCAATTTTGAGCCCCTAGGAACTTAGCACGGTCAACACTTTTTAATGGTCAATTTGAGGGGACATGACAATCCTCCCCTCCCAAATCTTCTTGTCCTCAAGAAGAAGCACTCCAAAGTGCTGCAAATTTGTTCATCATGTAGGAGAAATGAAGCATGAATCCATTTTTCAAAAAGGTTGACTTTTTCCATCAATGCATCCTATAAAGTTTCTCCAAAACAAGCAATGCCAGGGTCCCATTGCTTGCATTGCACCCCGTTCAGTGATAATGCATTCCCACATAACTTATCAAGCAAATTTATTCCTAGATTCCATTTCCTCAACTGTAAGTATCCAAGCATTAGAATCCACCATACAAATTTATCATCACAGGAAATGACATTCATGCTGTGGAAATCATACCACTGCACTGAAAACTGGAAATTCTCAATGCAAAGTTGGAAATTTGTTAGACTTCCCCACACAACATAAAGTTCCTTATGTGCTTGGTGCACATCAGCATTGAATCTCACAATTATGTTGTTGCAAATACATAGGTGTGAGTCCCATGTCCAACTCTAATGAATATAGGCATCATTCAAGAAATAAGGATGCCCAAACTGCTCACAATAATATGATGCATCACAATTATCTCCACAAATGCAAGTAGGAAAAATTAATAAGTGTCCCATCATCCAATCTGAGAGGGTACTGACACTCCAACCAAAAGTTACATGTGAATACTTCCAATGGATCAACTCTCTTCCACTGGTCATAGGGTACAAGAATCCATTCAACTATGTGTATTTCCTCCACCAAAACCACTTGATGCAAGATTTTTTTCTCATCAATTACTCTTGGCAGTTTGATTGCTCAGCTACCTTCCACTGCTCATGAGCAAAAAAATTTCTGCAAGAAGACTCCATGTGTGACATGTAATCTTCCACCCAATCCACATGTGGTTGAATGGCAGGAAGTGATAGCAATATTTTCATATTTGGCTGATGTGAGGGTGATGGTGCATTCCACAAGTCATCATGAATAACTAGAAAAGCCTCTAGCTCTTCCTGTTTAACCACCAAGGAAAATTCCTTCTACCAAATTTCATTCTCTCTTGATGAGGATGAAATGGAAATGTGGGTAGAACTATGAATCATATCTCTGCAATAATTATCCACCCAACTTATGGCTGCCCCATCTTCATCCTCATATGAACCTCCCATGGGGAAGAGATTCTTTTCAGGAAACAATTCCAATTTTTTCTGTAAAAGGCCAAGTGCTTGGTTCTCATCAAACTTGTCTATATAGTCCTCAAGCACAAAAAAATAAGAATGCACCTCATGTGCATGTGTATGGAATGTATCCAATAGCTTCAAATTAAATCCTTGTGGAAACCCACATGCCAAGGCAATGTCGGTCACAACAAAAACTTTATTGCAGAAATTAAATTCTTCATCTCCCATCTTCTTCACTTTAAAGGTGTCTCTATCCACCCAATAAATGGATGAATAAGGAATTTTATTTGCTGATCCATAAGTAATGTGATCAGCCATATTTATGGTAGAGAAGAACACTTCATCCTTCCTCTCAACCTCAATGAGTGCTTGGCTAATATTCTCTTCCTCGTAGCTTTTTACAAGCACCTGCAAATCTAAGTGCATTTCATGATCCACCATCTCATGATATTCCTCCCTCCATTCAAGAATGCAATAATCCTTGTGAATATGGCTGAATGGTGTGTAGGAGGGTAGGTAATACCTTTTCAACTTCTCATGAAGTTTCTCTATCTCCATCTTGGATTCTTGGAGTGCACATTGAGTGCTCTTCAAGGAATCTTGGGTGGTCAATAAATCTTGTGTGAGATTGAAAATTTCTTCTCTGTCCTTCAAGGATGCTCCATGCAACACATCAGAAACCTCAATCAAATCATATCTATCAGAAATCAATTTTAAGAATTCTCCTTGCATTGTAGACAATGCCTTCTGCATATCCTCCTTGGATTCAAGAGAAGATTGATCTTCCAATGAAGCAGCTATCCAACACTGGTGTGCCACTAAAGAATGTGTGTCTTGGAGAAGGTGTAAATCCTTTTGAATATTATTTTCATCCATTTTCAAAGGCCAAGGAAATGAGTGGGGATCTTGAGGAAAATCACCCCCTTCTTCTTTCCTGCAATTTTCTTGCTGTGACTTGTACTTCTCTTTATGAATCTTTATTTATTCTTTCCCACCTGCAAGACTAGATGGATCATAGATATCCACAATGGTGATAGTGGGATTGTTATTCTCAATGAGTTCAAGCCTCTCCTCTGATGTGGATGCAACTTCATAATGCTGCAAGAGAGTCCAAAATTCATAACTTTTTGCATCCATTTGCACCAGATTTTTCTCCTTTAGATTTCCTAGTTCACACCTAGCTGGTGGGAGCTGGTCTTCCACTTCATTGGGAAATTCAAATAATGATTTCAGATCTGATATTTCCTCTTCTTTTGGATCTGATCCAAAATATTCCTTCACCATATTATCATCATTGACAATATCACCCTTCTTTGCACTGATTGTGTGATCACCAACAGGGAAAATAGGACTGAATTTATCTCCCTCACAATTGGAATTCCTTTTGTAGTCCTTAAATGCAAAGGAATACTTTTTATATTTACATGGATCATATGGTTGCAGGTGTATAGGGCTGCTACAAAAATCAGAAATTTTATTATCCTTGTTCTTAACATTACCATCTTCCTGTATGGATACTATGGTGTCCTGCTCTTCCACCAAAATTTCTGCCTCACACCCGAGCGGTGTGGCCTTGTTTTCATCTTCATTATGTGGCTTAGAAGGTGACTATAAATATGATTTGTGTACTTCTTTTGTATCTAATACAAAATATGTCTCACCACCCATACATGAGCCAGAACCTCGAGCAGTGATCTGGAGATCACCCACCAAGAAACTTGAATTGCATTCCTCTTCAACCTCTTCTCTTATGCAACCACCTTGTGTTGATTTGTACTTCACCTCTTCGATCTCTGTCTCCACTTTGTTTCTCTTATTATTAAAGGATATAATCTTGGTACTCATGTCACAATATTTAGAATATCTATTTGAATAAAAACCAAACAAACTCTTAAATCTCGAACATGCCGACGGCGTGGACGAATCTTCACCTTTGGTTATGTTTTCTTCTTCTTTTCTCAGAGAGTTGGAACAACTTGGTTCCTCTTTGGATAGCTTGCTACTCATGAAAGAATGATCATAATCATGCTTGGTCTATAATCCATACTTGAAATAAATATAATCTCTAAAAGAAAGGTTTGCACAAATATTCCTACCCAAATCTAGATAGTCCTCGTAGCAGTGAGACATGTTCTCACATGCTTCAATAATCTCTGTCAAGTTTTTCTTAACCATTGGAGAATACAATATGATATATTCCCCTTCTAATGTCCAATAGTTTTAATCATATTCATTTTATGGTAGGCCTCCATCAACATAGAGGATTTCTTCTTCTTCATATCTTATGTAGTATTCTTCATACTGCTCATCATAGTCATCCCCATTGTATGACATGGTTGCAAATTTCTTCAATGAGAGATTTCTTTCCACAGGATGATCCAAGGAAAGAGATATAATACCAATATAATGTCATCAGTTTGGTGTACATATCTGAACACTTCAATTCTGTAATTTTTCTTAAATAATTCTGAAATTTAAGGGGTTCACACAGAGCCTTCTCGGATTGGCAAAAACAAGGGTTTCTTCTGGGAGATTTTGCAGAGGACAAGAATGATCAGTGGGAACCAAAAAAATATATGTGAGACATTATATTTTCTCTCCCCTAACACATTTATATCTGGTTCCATTTAGGTTTCAGAATCCGTGCCACAGAAACCTACTACCACGCTTCTGGGCAGCCAAACCGTGCAACTAAGGAGAGTAGTTCTGCATGTTTCAACCAGAGGATTAGGAAAACTTGAATAGGTTTTTTAAAGCCTTAATTTAATATATAAAAAGTTATTTAAAATTTTTTTTAATGTTCTGGAAATTTTGAGGTGTTTTGGGTGAATTTGGGGATTTCTTGCAATTTTGGTCAAGAGAAACCCTGCGCAAAGGAGGATCCAAAAAAGTGGTATGATCCCAATTAAAAATGGTTTTGGAGGTATTTAAGGGAAGGTGGGTTTTTTAGTGACCCACAGGAACTAACAGGTCTCATTTTGAGTTAGCAGAACTCATTTTATATTAAATTTGGCAAGACTAGTCATTGAAAGCTAGCAATCTAGCTAGGGTCTGAATTTAAGCAGTTAATTCATGTAAAATTAATTTCTGACATACATATGAATTATGGAATAGATAAATATAATTTCACTGAACATATAAAATCTCTTCATAAAGTCCCCCAACCTTTCATATTTCTCATAGCACTCAGATTCATCAATTTTCCCCCATACATTGATAAAATAAGCTTTTTTGAGGAAACTGAAGACATAATTATTTATGGACAGATATGTTTAGACCTGATATATATAAATTAAATATTAATATTCTACTGCATATCATAAATCATATACTAAACTTACCATTACAGGGAGACTCCAGAATAAAGGGGCAGGAGGCCCAGAACATGACCGGCAAAAGGGGCTGTGAGCATAGGTGAAGCATGGGATTCACTGGATATCAACTTGAAAGTGTTGGAGGATGAAAATAAATCTGATAATACTTCAATGGATGTAATTTAGCACTCCATACCTGCAATAGAAGAGAAAGGGAGATGGAAGAGAAGGGAGGAGGGGTTTGGGGATCATCACCCAATGGTCTAAGGCACAACACTCAGAGAGTATGTTCACATAGCATAACCACAATATAAAATCATCCAAAAAAAATCAATGGGCTCGAATTCACCTTTTATAGAATTTTGGATTACTTGCTTAGTAAGTTGAGGCCAATGGTGACTTGTGAGAGCAAGTCAACCCCATGGGTGACCTAACCCTAGCCACAAAAGCACCCCCTTTATGAAATTAGGAAAGTAGGACCATGTGGAATTGTTTCCAAGTCCAAATAATCCTTCACAATTAGAAACTGCTTCCTCCCTTAGTCAAAAGATGCCTCTTTTGAGTTATGACAGCTTTCTGCTTTTCCTGGGTCATAAGGAAACTTTTTCTTTCCTTCAGAAACTTTCCTACTTTTCCCTCTATCTGCTTTTTACTACTTTTAGGCAACTTCCATTTATTCTCCTGTTTTCTTTTGTCATGGACTTTCTTATTTTTACCAAGGCAAGTTAACTAGCTTTCCCCATTGTGCCCTCCTAACATGGCAGCCTTAATTCCACATCATTATTGTGCATAATAAATAAAATTGCTAAGATAAAATTAAATACATGCCTTAAAACAATTATTAGCAAAATTTATCCTATGAGGAATAATTAATATCAATTTTGAGCCCCTAGGAACTTAACATGGTCAACACTTTTTAATGTTCAATTTGAGGGGACATGACAGAAACCATGGCATAGCATGTTCGTTCATGGCATATGAAACAATACCCCTATTTTCAAAAAATATTGGAAAATACCTCCCAAAATCATTTTTTTCTAACCCGCTCCCAATATGCCTTCCCAATTTAAAAAAACCCCTATTTTCACTATATATTGCATGTATCAATTTTTTCATTTACATTTTTTATACCCCTTTAGATTTCTACCTAGTATATTGACATGATAATCTAAATTCATTATTTTCCCTCACCATGCAAAATAATTATTCATAAGTGTGTAGGGTTCCTTAACAATGAACTAAGGCTACTCCCTGTATGGTCTTTCTCCTCTTTGTTCAATAAAATGAACTTTATGACCCCTCCCCCCCAACACAAAGATATGCACTCCTCTCCTTGATCTATGGGATATGATACCTTCTCAAGAGACTAGCCACCCCTTGTTGAAATACCTTGCACATGATACTGATGGAAACAAGGAGAACAAGAGAAGAAAATAATAATCCTCCTCGTTTATGATGATGCACTTCAAGTGGACATGCATGGACCATGAATACTATGAGTAAATGACCCATATTTGCCTCTCATTTTTTGGGTATAATCCACTATGGCCTTTGCCATAGGGTGTTCACTATTAGCCTGCATGATAGTATGTTAGTAGAAATTTTGAGTTCCTTACTTCTTCTACAACAAAACATTACTATTTAGTATTTTTCTTTGACCATAAGATTAATGGATTGCTTGAAAATTGAAATAGAGCGCCATATGTAGTAGCTTAAAACATTTTAGGTATTATCTCTAGGCTTTCCAAGGAATTTCGTCGTCTAGTGATCCAAATACTTGGATGTTATATGTAAGCCTATGGACAAAAGAAAAATATTTTGAAATCAAGCTCAAATCATAGAAAACAGACAGCTGGAGTTTGATAATAGTCAAGCATTACCTCAACAGCATTTGCCACATCACACAGCTTTTGCAGAGATATGCTTGTAAATAGCTTGGTCCCTACTACCATAGGTCTTCCGATGGTAAGGGTACCAGTTTTGTAAAAAACAATGCACTTAACCTGCATTAACATACATTCCAAATGACAATGTTATATGTAGTATTGGATAAGTTTATACACTATTTCATGTTAAAGTTAAACTTATGTAGGGTTTTGTTAACTCTTAGAATCTCTCAGATTGTTGAATTCAAGGTCACAATATGTAACCTGAAGTAGTGTTGTCTTTGGATGTCCTAGCAGGTTAGTTATGATGTCAGAAATATCATGTAATGACATTTACATGGAGGCCATTCTTCTTAAAGGAAGTGGATGTATGTTGACACAAAATTGTAGGTATCCCCTATTGTGAATAGCTTGCTCCAAAATATGTAGTGGCCACAAAATCAACAGTTTTGGAGAACACTAAGATTCAAATTTCAAGGGCGAGGGGAAAAAAAGAATGAATAAGCTCCTGAAGCTTTCTCCACAAAAATTGGAGCCATCAAAAAAGAGTTTAAGAATGTAGCTAAAGTAGGGTGTCTTCATTCCACTTTGGATTTGAAGTGAAAAAGTTTCTTTTGATATTCTTCCAGAGTTCCTTACATGTTTAACATTAGAGCCCAAACATTACAAACTACATAGAAGCAGAATAAACAAGAAAGGTTTACAATTCTTCCATATATCTCTGCTCCTAAAATCCTAAGGGGTTAGCTCAACCAATTGTCACCAAACTTGTTGGCCATTTGGCTAGTTCTGTTCTTGCAAGGGCCTGGTATGAATCCCCTTGGGTTAGGAACACTAGTCTACAGCAATGGATTTACTAGGGATACTATCCAAGAATGTGGGGAAGCATCCTTTGGGATTCCCCATGAGGGTTTTCCCTTGAAAAAAAAATCTATGCTCTTGAATGTCAATAAGAAGTACCCCTTTCTAAGATAGCACTTTTGAAGGACAAGAACATCCTTGAAAATTACCAATGCACCATTTGGAAGCTAAATGTTGACTGCAAGATCAGAAATAATACTTTTCTTCCCAAGACAATGGATGTTAATCAATCAGTCAAACAAAAGCATTTCACATATTTTTTCCTTCTAGTGCCAAGTAATATTTTGCTACACTAGTCTACACCAACAGATTTATTAAGGATACCATCCAAGAATGTGGGGAAGCATCCAAGGGTTTCCCTTGGAAAAAAATATCTATTAACATCAATAAGAAGTTCCCCATTTCTAAGGTAGCACTTTTGAAGGACAAGAACATCGTTGAAAATTACTAATGGACCATTTGGAAGGTACATGTTGACTGCAAGATCAGTAACAATACTTTTCTTCCAAAAATAATGGATGTTAATCAATCAATGAAACAAAAGCATATCACATATTGTTTCCTCTATTGCCAAGTAAAATTTTGCGACAACATTTCTATTCAAGGGAAAAATATTCACAACCTTTTATGATAAGCAAAATGGCCTTTGAAGGAGAACAAAAGGTGGACTTTGATCCTTTGTGATGGACAACTTCCTTAATGATCCAAACGAACAAGTAATATAATGTTCTCTAATAAGATGAAATCAAATATCTTATGAGCACTTTCTAAAGCATTACCACCCTTGATCAACACACCTTGGGAAGCAACTTTCCTTGTGGCAACCATTACTGCAATTGGAGTTGCAAGTCCCAAAGCATAGGAACAAGAAATGACAAGCACCGATATTCCAAACTGCAGTGCCAACTCAACTCCATCCATTGATGTTAGGATCCATGTTTTAGGAAAGATCCCAACTTCCCTAGAAATGAACCTACCAAGCCACGTTATACTAGCAGCTGCAACAACATGAACGCCATTGTTATCATCAGAAATCTAATTTTCCCTTATTAGACGTTAAATTTTCTTTGCATAATTTAAATTGCTTATCATGATAATATACTTACCAAGGGAACAATGAACCTGGAAATTCGGTCAACAAGTTTCTGTATAGGTGTTTGGGCAGCCTCTACAAGATGTACAATTTAAGACAATGCAGTTTCTGAACCTACATGCATGAATTTAACAAGCAAAAACCCATTCTCATTCATGGTTCCACCTATGACCTTATCCCTGAATCTCTTTGCAATAGGCCTGGCCTCACCTGTGATCATGCTCTCATTAACATGGCTCTGAAATTTTATCACAATCCCATTTGTCGAAAACTTAGTACCTGGAACAACCCTAATGATTTCATTGCGCTGGATAAGCTGACTACTTATCTCCAACTTTGAGTTCACATTTCCATCATCATCTAAAGTTAGCAGCATTGCAGTATCAGGTGCAAGGTCCAAAAAAGGTGACGGGTTCATTAAAATTTAAGGTGACGATAAATGGTACTACATAAATGAAATTGAATGGTGTATCACTATCTACAAAGTTTCATTTAGAAAAATCAAACAAGCTTAGACAAGTGTAAGTCTTATATTAGTTGTGTGACCATCCACATGAAATAGTATTACAGTGACATTCTTAAAAAAATGGATTCTCAATAATCCAAGCCTAAACTTTAATTCACTTCTTTATTCAATAGAGTATGTAGATCACATACCTTAGACATTGTGGTATAGCCTAAAGAACAACCTACCCTGTCACCTGAAACCTTGCAGTTTTGCTTCCAGTCACCCTAAAGCCTATTGATTACCTAGAAGTTTGATTTCTATCACCCAGTACTAGCATTCCTGAGCTCCTTGGTAATCTAGTTTATGTAACAGATGTCAAACAATGTGTTTAGCTAACAATGCCTAAAATTAAGAACATAACATTTGTAGGACATAAGGACTTTCTTGAAGAACTTAAATAAAGTTTTTAAGAGGACCCCCCCGCCACACACACACATACACTGTGAGCCATGCTTTTAATTTGAAAATAAAATTCAACTGAACATATTATTATCTAGACTCACATCATCTTCCTCATCCACTGTCATGTCATTCCCACGCCGTATATGACGATGAAGTAAACTTAACAATCTTACAATAGTGTCCACTGGGGCCAGATGTAAAGTATTCCTTGAATGTGCAGATGTGATTTCATTTGCAAGAAGTTTTATTTCAGAAAGAGGAAGCCATGCACCCTCCTCTTCACCTTCATCTTCTCCGAGAATTTCTGCTCTCTTAATATAATCATCCAACATTTCACAAAATCCTGCAATAGTGCCATATGCAAATATAACATTGCAACCCAAGATCCAAATGTTAACAAGTGGGCAGGAAAACAAGGAAATTTTAATAAAACCATGTTTCATTATAGCAAACCTTGATGATTGCAAACTTCTGACTTGCCCCTATCTACCACTTCTCCAATTGTGTCTTTTCTTATCATTCTAGACTTTCTTGTAGACATGGGTGTTTGCATGTTCTGAAATTAATAATCACTTTCAAAACTTTAGAAGAAAAACATCCTATTCATTACAAATTTTCTTTCCACAAAGAACTGTATAGCTAATTACTACAAGAATTATCACCTTCATTCTTTATCACTATATTTCACTATTTATATTACTCTGTTAATTTAATTATATTTTAAGCCATCTTACAAGTATTTGCAGGTGTTCATATATGCCTCAAACACAAAAATATTTACCTACTATGATAAAGTCTATAATATCCTTGACCTTGGCTAAGACTGATCAGAAAAGAAACATTACGAAAGAATACTGAAATAATTTCAAAATGAAGCCACTGTAATGAACCATTAAATCTCCACTACAAAGCTCAAGTTGATCATGGTGAGAAAAAACCTGCATGATTTTCAATTACAACTAAAGGCTGTCTTCTTACATTTTTTGGACTTCCTCTAGATTCAACAGTAACATTAAATATGGGCATAAAAGTTTATGCAAAAGATAATATTGATAAAACTTCTGAAATGTACAATTCCTAATGGTAATAAAATTAGACATACAAAACAATCCAAAATCTGTTGGTCATAGAAGCAACTTCTTCAATATAGAAACATCTTAGACATCTTCCAACCTCATGCACCTTAGTCAACTGGTTGCATTATTTTAGACTGATGTCTTTTAATGACAAAGTCTAGAGAAAAATTGTAAACTGCAAACATGTAGTTTAGATCAAAGAAAACACAAACATACCAAGGAGGTCTCTTCTTGAAGATTTGATGAAGCCTCTTTTGAAATTTTATGTGATTGAATGCCCCCGTGAGAATTTTCTTAAGAAGACCTTTTCTCAAAAGACAAATTGTGCCAACCATGCTCTTTGACTGGCCCTGTGATGCTTGAACAGTATTGAATTGAATAAGCAATAAACAACTTGATAAAAAAAAGACTACTCCTACAATTATAGTTTTACCAGTCATAAGATAAGTGTTTGGGGCTAAACCATGGTCCATGTATAATCTTAAAAAACAAATAGAGAAAAGAAAATGAAAAACATCTAAGAATTGGCATTCGCTAGTCAAGTAAAAAGAATCACCCAAACTTTTCTTTATATACCTCTAAAACAACGTACAGAAGCTATAACAACTACGGTCAAAGTTCGAAGAAATAATATTGATGTTCATAATGACAAAATTATGCCAAAGGTCAGAACTTCTCTATTTGTAATATCTTACTGCAAATTTTACCTAGTGAACAATTTGTCTTCTTCCCTGTTGACCCACTCTTTATTTTCATGTAACAATTTCAAACAATATGCCTATCTAATTCAGCATATGCATGTCAACTTGGACACTGTATCTGAATCAGTGCATATTATAGAAACTATTACACCATTCTCCAAATTGCTACAAATACAAAAGTCAGCCTGATGTGTCCAACATTCAAATCTGAGACACTCATCGAATACGAGAGTACAAGACAAGGCCTGAATCATTCCAAGATCGAATACAAGTGTACACACTCAGGATGATCTACATCTAGATTCTCAAGTGTATAGGAAAAGGCCTTAATCATTCCAACATATTTTAGTGTTTTTGACACTTTTGTTGAGATATTTGATCCTGAAGGTGAGCGTGCTACAAGAACATCATTTATCGGATCTATTGATTTATTCATTTGGATTTCTGGAGTGCACATGCTAAAAATTCTACTGAATCATTGGTTGATCCAAAAATGGAAGAACAAAAGCTACAGAGCGTGACTGCACCAGTGATGCCTTCTCCAAAGAAGCAATATGTTTCAAATTTAGCTTCAAGGAAAGCCAATTCAATCAGAATTCCTCCTATCAAGGCTTATGATGCACAAAAGGGTGAGGTTGAGCAATATGAATACAAGTCAAAGGGAATTTTTATCCATGGAAAATCCAAATCCAATGCATGATAGTTATCCATTTGAAGACAGCGTGGAAAAGGAGGTTCAAAGTGTTGACATTATTGATGATACTATCCAAAAAATCTAGAGAAAATTCAGGCTGATCCTGATGTCTTTTTTCACCAATGCTTGCTTGATATTCATGGAACAAAATATTCTTATGGACAGCCTATATTTTTCATAGAATAGGAAGAGGTAACTTTTGGAAATTTTTATGATCCAGTGGCAGATTATTTAGAGTCAATACTAAGTTATAAATCTGCTATTTTAGAGACACCATTTAATGAAAGTGAGTATAAGTTGTTAGATATTTTCTCTTCATGTTTTCCAATATTTTTTATTATATATATATTCGGAGTTGGAAACAAGTTTTGGTGGGTTGATGAAATTGTTTCCTGGTTACATTGGAAATGGAATTACAATTTGATTCATTAAATGGAAGGTTCCTCAAAGAAAGAGATTTGATTTTCATTGTACATATCAGTGTGTGAAGGATTGAATAAAGACTCCATATCCCAATGGATGTTTTGTAGAAAAGCAAGCAGTTTTGGTTACAGAAGGCACTAGTCTACAGGTTCTTGAAGCCTCACAGGGAGGACTTCATCGCGCAACAGGAGCCAAATGTTATAGCCTGTTTTTGTTTTCTATTTTTGAACCACTTGATTGTCTTAAAAATATGATTTTTCTTATTGTTTTTAAGTTTTGACCTTGGTTTCTTTTAAAATATTTTGATTTTAGCCTTATGTTTATAGTTGATTTAACAAGTTTTATTTTTAATTTTTTCTTGATTTAAGTTATTTCATGGTTTTTATGGGCTTATAGGATGCATATATTTCTAAACGGTTCTAAATAAATATCATAAGACATTACTTAAAGTTATTCACCAAAAAATAGCACTTGGTTTAGAGTTCTGGTTAAAAAAATCATAAAACAGGGATTCCTGTAGCAGTAGCCAAAAAATGTTACACTAGAGTGCTACAAGAAAGTCGCGAGTGCCAAAACAGTCATTTTTCAGTCTGATTTTTTCAGGGATTTTGTTCCTGAGGTGTTAACCACATCAATTATCACATTTGATACGTGTCTTTCTAGGCTTATCCTTGAAGCAGGTGTATGGTCATCGTGTGAGGGAGATCGTGGCAATCATATGCAAGTTCATCGAAAATGATGACAGTGAGTGGAACGAGGTCGAATTTTTGGGATTATGTTCCTAAGTTGAAGAATACGAAGGCATTGAAATTTGTGGTGGAGACATATTGCTGAGAAATTAGAGTTTTGACAGTTGAAGGAAGAATTAGGGCTTCCAAGCGGTGACAGTTCGAAGTGATCTGGACAACTAAAGACAGCTGGAACATGCAATTCGACACCTAACCTTTCAAGGGATTGAATTCTAGTGCTTGTATTAATCTTTTGAGCAGGTACCCCGCGTGACATTTGATAGGGTTTGTTAAATTTGGGGGTTTTTTTGATAAAGCTTATAATCTCAAAAATTATAAGAGAATACATGAATTTGCTCACTCAATAGACTTTGAATGATGAGATATTATTCCATATATCTAAGCATTCATCATTTAAGTTAGTAAAGTTCAGAGTAGAACTATTGGAGGTACCTGAATCTGTGATTAGGTCAAATTGTTGAAACTTGGTACAAAACATTTCCTAAACTGGTGATAGGGAAGAGTGTGAGAGTTTGAAGATAAATAGACTTCCAAAACTGTGCAAATTTGAAGATAAATAGACAGTCAGATTACTGGCAAGTGCTGCAAGCCATACTGAAAATGAAGAAGAGTGGAAAAACTAATAGGGCCGAGCCCACTAATCTCAGTTGGATAGATAAATTCCCAGAATGTGCTGAGCTATTTGAAAATGCAGGATGGTTGATATTTTTCAATAAAATTGATGGATACAATGCTAAGGTCTCCCATAAGTTTGCTCAGTGTTATGACAAAGACACTGTATCTTTTGATACTTTGAAATTCAAATTGACTAAAGAGTTGGTAGCTGAGGCAACAAGGGTTAAAATTAGGAAGAAATTTGGTTTAAGAAAGTGCCATTCACCTTTAATGCAAAAAGGTACCTACTACCTGGTATAGTTCCAAATTGGGGTAAGGGTTTGCCCATCTATAACTTCAGGCCTGAATGGGTAGAACCTATTAAGGTTTTACAAAGTTATATTACATGTGAAGGAAGGTATGCCTTCACTTTTAAATACCAATTCAGGTTTCTTCAACACCTCAGTAATGAAGCAAAGATGAACCTTCCCTTCTTCTTACTAAAGATCCTGTAGAAGATGTCTTGCAGAATCAAAGAACACCAAAATTATACTAGATAGTCCATTTCTCACCATGGGCTTATCAAACTCATTATCAACAGTGTTTTGCAGAGTAAAGGAAAAACTTGGGAATATTTCCTTTTTTGGTCAGGGTTTCAAAATAGTCAAGAAGGACAGTCTAATAGGACACAAGTTGATAAAGGACAGACCTTGATCAGAAAGTTGAGATAGAAGATAAAGGTTAAATATGAAGACAATATTAAATTGGAGGAAGTTGCAGAGCCTACAAAAGAAGATTGTGAGTCTAAACAACATTTAAATGACATTGAGAGCAAAGATTTGCAGTCTGATAATAAAGAGACGGAGCTTGTTCAGGATGATACACCAGCAGAGACATTTGTTGCTGAAAATATTGTACCTACAGAGAAAATTTCAGATGAAAAAGAGGATATTGAAATCCAAAGATTATTGAGAATTCTGCTCTGTTTTTCCTGTTTTTGGTTATTGAAATTGAATGCAGACCACGAGCTGATGGAGATGAATTTTAGAAAAAAAAAGAGGTTTTTGTTCATAAGATACTGATTCACAAAAACCACTCTCAGTTTTGCAACAGATATCAAGGTTTGAAATATTCAGTTTAATCTTTACAGCCTATTTTTTTAGGGTTTTAAAAATATTTAATATTTTCATGTTTTAGTGTTCATCTTGCGGGGAATATTATGATTGATTGGAGATGAATTTGTAAAAAAAAAGAGAGATTTTTGTCCATCACAGACCCATTCACAAAAACCTCTCTCAGTATTTAAACAGGTATCACGGATTGAGAGATATGGAATCTTCTTTGACACCTATTTTTCAGAAATTCGTCATATTTACCAGGAATCCGATTTTGCTATTTTTAGTCAATTAGTTAAAATTTAGTTAATGTAACTGATGGGTAGTTTAAAATTCGACCTAATGAAGGGAATATAGAACTAATTCTTTGTAAATATAAAATATGGACAAGGGTACAGGAAAAGGGTTCGACTTTTTGGCTGGCAAGAGGAGGTCTTCAGACTTGTCCATAAGCTAAGTAAATGACTCTTATGTGTATATGAAATACTGATTATGAAAAATATGCTCCATTTACCCTTCAGTTTGTTCTCTGGCTTCATTTATAGATTTTTTTAGCTACTCAGTTGGTAATTTCATTACTGGTTTAAAGTTTTTATGCTTGTAGTGCTTGCCATTTGTGGATGAACTTCAGTGTTGTTTTCTATTGGATACATGGTTATTATGTTATGCATCTCAGTTTTTCTATGCTTGTGATTTAGTCTTTATTTGGGTTATGAATGCATTCCCTCTTGTCATCAAACTTCACAACCAGAAAACCTTAAAAGAAACCCTAAACACCCTATTTTGTTTTATTGAGATATTTGAGATTATGTTGGCTTGTTTTCTTGTAGTCTGGAAACAATTTCTGGCATAAAAATCTTTGGCGTCGTTGCCGGGGAACGAAGTTGAAAACATATTTTTTCCTGGGATACTTATCATTTCACTGGTTTTAAGAGGTGAACTAAAACCAGCATATCTTAAAGACTACTTTTCACCAGTTTTTTATAGTGGCTACTAGGGGAATTGGAACTAGAAATAGACCTATTTCACCTTTGCAGTTGGGTGTTGCAGACCCAAAACAGACACTGAAAATAGCTAGAAGTATTAGAAGGTTTCAGTCATCCCCAGATTTATGCAACCCTAATTAATTTGAACTACTGTCACCCCTTCCTCTTTCTGAGGAGGAAAAAGAAAATCTATCTTGACAAATCGATTGGCGACTCCACTATTTCAAGATGCAGAGCCCGAAGTCCATGGAAGCTATTCTAGCTCAAAGGTTTGCACCTTTCAATTTTTCCAATATTCCAGGTTTTCCAAATCCAATACCTACTATGGATGTTTGGGGAGATTGTCTTCCATTGTTTACAGAAAGCAAAGAGGATAATCCTTCAGATCACCTCAAAGAAAGAGATTTTATTTTCAGTGTATATATCAGTGTGTGAAGGATTGAATAAGGACTCCATAGCCCAATGGATGTTTTGCACAAAAGCAGGCAGTTTTGGTTACAGAAGGCACTGGTCTACAGGTTCTTGAAGCCTCACAGGGAGGACTTCATCCTGCAGTAGCAGCCAAATGTTATAGCCTGTTTTTGTTTTCTATTTTTGAACCATTTTCTTGTCTTAAAAATATGATTTTTCTTATTTTTTTTAAGTTTTGACCTTGGTTTCTTTTAAAATATTTTGATTTTAGCCTTATGTTATAGTTGATTTAACAGGTTTTATTTTTAATTTTTGCATGATTTAAGTTATTTCATGGTTTTTATGGGCTTATAGGATGCATATATTTCTAAAAGGTTCTAAATAAATATCATAACACATTACTTAAAGTTATTTACCAAAAAAAATCACTTCGTTTGGAGTTCTGGTTAAAAAAATCATAAAACAGAGATTCCTGTAGCGGTAGCCAGAAAAAGTTACACTAGAGCGCTATAATAAAGTCGCGAGTGCCAAAATAGTCATTTTTCAGTCCGATTTTTTTGGGGATTTCATTCCTGAGGTGTTAACCACATCAATTATCACATTTGATACGTGTCTTGCCAGGATTATAATTGAAACAGGTGTATGGTCATCGTGTGAGGGAGATCGTGGCAATCCTATGCAAGTTCATGGAAAATGATGACAGTGAGTGGAACGAGGCAGGATTTTTGGGAATATGTTCTTAAGATGAAGAATACAAAGGCATTGAAAGTCATGGTGGAGATATATTGCTGAGAAATTGCAGTTTTGACAGTTGAAGGAAGAATTAGGGCTTCCCAACGGTGATAGTTCGAAGTGATCTGGACAGTTGAAGACATCTGGATCGTGCAATTCGACACCTAAACTTTCAAGGGATCAACTTCCAGTGCTTGTATTAAGCTTTTGAGCAGGTACCTCGCATGACATTTGATAGGGTTTGTTAAATTTGGGGGTTTTTCTAATAAAGCTTATAATGTCAAAAATTATAAGGAAATACATGAATTTTCTCACTCAATAGACTTTGAATAATGAGATATTAATCCATATATCTAAGCATTCATCATTTAAGTTAGTAAAGTTCAAAGTAGAACTATTGGAGGTCCCTGAATCTGTGATCAGGTTAAATTGTTGAAACTTGGTACAAAACAATTCCTAAATTGGTGATAGGGAAGATTGTGAGAGTTTGAAGATAAATAGACTACCAAAACTGTGCAAATTTGAAGATAAATAGACTGTGAGATCACTGAGAGGTGCTATAAACCATACTGAAAATGAAGAAGAGTGGAAAAACTAATAGGGCCGAGACCACTGATCTCAATTGGATAGATAAATTTCCAGAATGTGCTGAACTATTTGAAAATGCAGGATGGTTGATATTTTTCAAGAAAATTGATGGATACAATGCTGAGGTCTCCCATAATTTTGCTCAGTGTTATGACAAAGACACTGTATCTTTTGATACTTTGAAATTCAAATTGACCAAAGAGTTGGTAGCTGAGGCAACATGGGTTAAAAATGAGGGAGAACTTTGGTTTAAGAAAGTGCCATTCACCTTTAATGCACAAAGGTACCTACTACCTGGTACAGTTCTAGATTGGGGTAATGGTGTGCCCATCCATAACTTCAGGCCTGAATGGGTAGAACCTATTAAGGTTTTACAAAGTTATATTACATGTGAAGGAAGGTATGCCTTCGTTTTTAAATACCATTTCAGGTTTCTTCAACACCTCAGTAATGAATCAAAGATTAAACTTTCTTTATTCTTGCTAAATATCCTACAGAAGTTGTCTTGCAGAATCAAAGAAGACCAAAATTATACTAGATAGTCCATTTTTCACCATGGGCTTATCAAACTCATTATCAATAGTGTTTTGCAAAGTAAAGGAAAAACTTGGGAATATTTCCTTTTTTGGTCAGGGTTTCAGAATAGTCAAGAAGGACAGTCTAATAGGAAGCAAGATGATAAAGGACAGAGCTTGATCAGAAAGATGAGACAGAAGATAAAGGTTAAAGATGAATATAGTATTAAATTGGAGGAAGTTGCAGAGCCTGCAAAAGAAGATTGTGAGTCTAAACAACATTTAAATGACATTGAGAGAAAATATTTGCAATTTGGTAATAAAGAGACTGAGCTTGTTCATGTTGATACACCAGCAGAGACATTTGTTTCTAAAAATATTGTACCTGCAGAGAAAATTTCAGATGAAAAAGAGGATATTGAAATGCAAAGATTATTGAGAATTTCTGCTCTGTTTTTCTTATTTTGGGTTATTGAAATTTAATGCAGACCAAGAGCTGATGGAGATGAATTTTAGAAAAAAAAAGTGGATTTTGTTCATAATATAGCCATTCACAAAAAACTCTCTCATTTTTGCAACAACTATCAAGGTTTGAAAGATTCAGTTTAATCTTTACAGCCTATTTTTTCAGGGTTTTAAAAATATTTAATATTTTCCTGTTTTAGTGTTCATCTTACAGAGCATATTCTGATTGATTGGAGATGAATTTGTAAAAACAAAGAGAGTTTTTTTTCCATCATGGACCCATTCACAACAACCTCTCTTAGTTTATACACAGGTGTCATGGATTGAGAGATATGGAAGCTTATTTGACACCTATTTTTCAGAAATTTGCCATATTTACCAGGAATCCAATTTTTCTATTTTTAGTCAATTAGTTAAAAGTTAGTTAATGTAACTGATGGGTAGTTTCAAATTTGACCTAATGAAGGGAATATATAACTAATTCTTTGTAAATATAAAATATGGACAAGGGTACAGGAAAAGGGTTCGACTTTTTGGCTAGCAAGAGGAGGTCTTCAGACTTGTCCATAAGCTAAGTAAATGACTCTTATGTGTATATGAGATACTGATTATGAAATATATGCTCCATTTACCCTTATTTTTTTCTATGGCTTCATTTATATCTTGTTTTAGCTACTCATTTGGTAATTTCATTACTGGTTTAAAGTTTTTATGCTTGTAGTGCTTGTCATTTGTGGATGAACTTCAGTGTTGTTTTTTGTTGGATACATGGTTATTATGTTATGCATCTCAATGTTTCTATGCTTGTGATTTAGTATTTATTTGGGTTATGAATGAATTCCCTCTTGTCATCAAACTTCACAACCAGAAAACCTTAAAAGAAACCCTAAAAACCCTGTTTTATTTTATTGAGATATTTGAGATTATGTTGGCTTGTTTTCTTGTAGTCTAGAAACAATTTCTAGCATAAACATCTTCGGCACCGTTGCCAGGGAATGAAGTTGAAAACATATTTTTCCCTGGGATACTTATCATTTCACTGGTTTTAAGAGGTGAACTAAAACCAGCATATCTTAAAGACTACTTTTCACCATGATTTTACAGTGGCTACTAGGGGAATTGGAACTAGAAATAGAGCTATTTCACCTTTGCAGTTGGGTGTTGCAGACCCAGAACAGATACTGAAAACAACTAGAAGAATTAGAAGGTTTCATTCATCCCCAGATTTATGCATCCCTAATTAATTTGAACTACTATCACCCCTTCCTCTTTCTGAAGAGGAAAAATAAAATCTATCTTGACAAATGGATTGGCGACTCCACTATTTCAAGATGCAGAGCCTGAAGTCCATGGAAGATATTCTGGCTCGAAGGTTTGCACCTTTCAATTTTTCCAATATTCTAGGTTTTCCAAATCCAATACCTACTATGGATGTTTGGGGGGATTGTCTTCCACAGTTTAGAGAAAGCAAAGAGGATAATCCTTCAGA
Organism: Pseudotsuga menziesii; assembly: GCA_001517045.1. NCBI lineage: Eukaryota > Viridiplantae > Streptophyta > Pinopsida > Pinales > Pinaceae > Pseudotsuga > Pseudotsuga menziesii. The sequence continues at coordinate 80,164 of LPNX010875796.1, read as the reverse complement.
TCACCTCATCAGATTTCATCAATGTGTGGTCTAGTTAAATATATAGCATGAAGATGTGCTCATGAAGATGTTCATGTATTCACTCAAACAAGATGCCCAAGAATGGTATTTTTCTCTTCCTGCTACTAGAATTTCCTCACTGAAAGAGTTCCACACATGTTTTCGGAAACATTGTAAGTATGTGTTCTCAGCTGAATTCTTTTTCAAAGATTGTTGTGAGTAGGCTGATTTTCATAATACAATTTCTGATTCAAAAAATCATGATGATAAGTACAATCAAGGATTCAAAACATGTCATGAAGAAGTTGAAGTTTCAAAAAATTTTGAAGATGAAGAGGTAACATTTTCAGATACTGTTGTCAAGGAAGAATTCCATGATCATTACAATAATCAAGTTGTTGTTTTAGGTCAGTTAGAAGATTATTCAAGTGATGAGATCAGTAGAGATAGTTTGGAATATTCTCATAATGATTTCAACAGTCTTAATAATCATTTGAATACTAATCCTTTTGAAGATCAATATCTTGTTCAACAAACTGTTGGAAATCATTGTTGTGTTAAAGATCGGCTTTGTATTGAAGAAAAATACAAATCTTTAGCATCATCATTCGAAATTTCTCAGAATGCTCCTTGTTATGATGAAGAGATTAGGGTTCCAAGACAAGAATTCTGTGATGAATTATATTCTATTCCTTTTTGTTTTGATTCTAAAATTGATGAATACCAGGCTGTTCGCATTTTTTAGAGGTTGCTTATATTCATGGTTATGATAAATCTGTTGTTCAAAATCATTATGAAGATGCTCTCATTTTTAATAAATATGATGATGAAATTGAAAAGAAATACCCAGAAATGTGTGAGGTGTGTGATATGTCACAATATGATCAGCAGATTCAGGAATGCATTCAATCTATTATCCTTGAACAACCAAAGCCAATGCATGATAGTTATCCATTTGAAGACAGTGTGGAAAAGGAGGTTTGGAGTGTTGACATTATTCATGATACTATCCAAAAAATTCTGGAGAAAATTCATGCTGATCCTGATGTCTTTTTTCGCCAATGCCTGCTTGATATTCATGGAACAAAATATTCTTATGGACAACCTAGCTTTTTCATAGAACAGAAAGAGGTAACTTTTGGAAATTTTTATGATCCAGTGGCAGATTATTTAGAGTCAATACCAAGTTATAAATATGTTATTTTAGAAACACCATTTAATGAAAGTGAGTATAAATTGTTATATCTTTGCTCTGCATGTTTTCCAATATTTCTGATTATATATATATATTCAGATTTGGAAACAAGTTTTGGTGGGTTGATGAAATTTTTTCCTGGTTACATTGGAAATGGGATTACAATTTGATTCAGTAAATGGAAGGTTCCTCAAAGAAAGAGATTTGATTTTCATTGTATATATCAGTGTGTGAAGGATTGAATAAAGACTCCATAGCCCAACAGATGTTTTGCAGAAAAGCAGGCAGTTTTGGTTACAGAAGGCACTAGTCTATAGGTTCTTGAAGCCTCACAAGGAGGACTTCATCCCGCAGCAGGAGCCAGATGTTATAGCTTGTTTTTGTTTTCTATTTTTGAACCATTTGCTTGTCTTAAAAATATGATTTTTCTTATTGTTTTTAAGTTTTGACCTTGGTTTCTTTTAAAATATTTTGATTTTAGCCTTATGTTTATAGTTGATTTAACAAGATTTATTTTTTATTTTTGCTTGATTTAAGTTATTACATGGTTTTTATGGGCTTATAGGATGCATATATTTCTAAAAGGTTCTAAAGAAATATCATAAGACATTACTTAAATTTATTTACCAAAAAATAGCACTTGGTTTGGAGTTCTGGTTAAAAACATCATAAAACAAGGATTCCTATAGCACTAGCCAGAGAAAGTTACACTAGAGCGCTACAAGAAAGTCACGAGTGCCAAAATAGTCATTTTTTAGTCCGAATTTTTTAGGGATTTCATTCTTGAGGTGTTAACCACATCAATTATCACATTTGATACGTGTCTTGCTAGGCTTATCATTGAAACAGGTGTATGGTCATCGTGTGAGGGAGATCATGGCAATCGTGTGAGGGAGATCGTGGCAATCATATGCAAGTTCATGGAAAATGATGATAGTGAGTGGAACGAGGCAGAATTTTTGGGAATATGTTCCTAAGATGAAGAATACAAAGGCATTGAAAGTCATGGTGGAGACATATTGCTGAGAAATTAGAGTTTTGACAGTTGAAGGAAGAATTAGGGCTTCCCAGTGGTGACATTTCGAAATGATCTAGACAGTTGAAGACAACTAGAACATGCAATTCGACACCTAACCTTTCAAGATATCAACTTCCAGTGCTTGTATTAAGCTTTTGAGAAGGTACCCCGCGTGACATTTGATAGGGTTTGTTAAATTTGGGGGTTTTTATGATAAATCTTATAATGTCAAAAATTATAAGGAAATACATGAATTTGCTCACTCAATAGACTTTGAATGATGAGATATTGATCCATATATCTAAGCATTCATCATTTAATTTAGTAAATTTCAGAGCAGAACTATTGGATATGCCTGAATCTCTGATTAGGTCAAATTGTTGAAACTTGGTACAAAACATTTCCTAAACTGGTGATAGGGCAGACCATGAGAGTTTGAAGATAAATAGACTGCCAAAACTGTGCAAATTTGAAGATAAATAGACTGTGAGATTACTGACAGGTGCTACAAACCATACTGAAAATGAAGAAGAGTGGAAAAACTAATAGGGCCGAGACCACTGATCTCAGTTGGATAGATAAATTCCCAGAATGTGCTGAGCTATTTGAAAATGCAGGATCGTTGATATTTTTCAAGAAAATTGATGGATACAATGCTGAGGTATCCCATAAATTTTCTTGGTGTTATGACAAAGACACTGTATCTTTTGATACTTTGAAATTCAAATTGACCAAAGAGTTGGTAGCTGAGGCAAGAGGGGTTAAAAATGAGGGAGAACTTTGGTTTAAGAAAGTGCCATTCACCTTTAATGCAAAAAGGTACCTACTTCCTGGTATAGTTCTAGATTGGGGTAAGGGTGTGCCCATCCATAACTTCAGGCCTGAATGGGTAGAACCTATTAAGGTTTTACAAAGTTATATTACATGTGAAGGAAGGTATGCCTTCATTTTTAAATACCATTTCAGGTTTCTTCAACACCTCAGTAATGAATCAAAGATTAAACTTTCTTTATTCTTGCTAAATATCCTACAGAAGTTGTCTTGCAGAATCAAAGAAGACCAAAATTATACTAGATAGTCCATTTTTCACCATGGGCTTATCAAACTCATTATCAATAGTGTTTTGCAAAGTAAAGGAAAAACTTGGGAATATTTCCTTTTTTGGTCAGGGTTTCAGAATAGTCAAGAAGGCCAGTATAATAGGAAGCAAGATGATAAAGGACAGAGCTTGATCAGAAAGCTGAGACAGAAGATAAAGGTTAAAGATGAAGATAGTATTAAATTGGAGGAAGTTGCAGAGCCTGCAAAAGAAGATTGTGAGTCTAAACAACATTTAAATGACATTGAGAGAAAATATTTGCAATTTGGTAATAAAGAGACTGAGCTTGTTCATGTTGATACACCAGCAGAGACATTTGTTTCTAAAAATATTGTACCTACAGAGAAAATTTTAGATGAAAAAGAGGATATTGAAATGCAAAGATTATTGAGAATTCTGCTCTGTTTTTCCTGTTTTGGGTTATTGAAATTGAATGCATACCACGAGCTGATGGAGATGAATTTTAGAAAAAAAAAGATTTTTTTGTTCATAATATACCCATTCACAAAAACATCTCTCAGTTTTGCAACAGCTGTCAAGGTTTGAAAGATTCAGTTTAATCTTTACAGCCTATTCTTTTAGGGTTTTAAAAATATTTAATATTTTCCTGTTTTAGTGTTCATCTTGTGGGGAATATTCAGATTGATTGGAGATGAATTTTTAAAAACCAAGAGAGGAGTTTGTCCACCATGGACTCGTTCACAAAAACCTCTCTCAGATTTTGTACATGTGTCACAGATTGAGAGATATGGAAGCTTATTTGACACCTATTTTTCAGAAATTCGTCATATTTACCAGGAATCCGATTTTGCTATTTTTAGTCAGTTATTTAAAAGTTAGTTAATGTAACTGCTGGGTAGTTTCAAATTCGACCCAATGAAGGGAAGATAGAACTAATTATTTGTAAATATAAAATATGGACAAGGGTACAGGAAAAGGGTTCGAATTTTTGGCTGGCAAGAGGAGGTCTTCAGACTTGTCCATAAGCTAAGTAAATGACTCTTATGTGTATATGAAATAATGATTATGAAATATATGCTCCATTTACCCTTTATTTTTTTCTCTGGATTCATTTATAGCTTGTTTTAGCTACTCAGTTGGTAATTTCATTACTGGTTTAAAGTTTTTATGCTTGTAGTGCTTGTCATTTGTGGATGAACTTCAGTGTTGTTTTCTATTGGATGCATGGTTATTATGTTATGCATCTCAGTTTTTCTATGCTTGTGATTTAGTCTTTATTTGGGTTGTGAATGCATTCCCTCTTGTCATCAAACTTCACAACCAGAAAACCTTAAAAGAAACCCTAAAAACCCTGTTTTGTTTTATTGATTTATTTGAGATTATGTTGCCTTGTTTTCTTGTAGTCTGGAAACAATTTCTAGCATAAACACCTAGTACAGTCAATATGTCAACACAGTCATGCTGGGTAAGGATGCAGTCACATACTGCAGAGACACACAAGCATACTTTGCACAGTCATGCTTTAAAAAACATAGTCCACCCATAAAGTGAAACTCACTACCACACTAGGGAAGACCCCATAGTCCACACAAGAAAATAGGTTCATGGTCACCTCATGGTCACGCTAGGGAAGGACCCACAATCCACCCAAGAAAATAGATCATGGTCATGCTGGAGATGGAGACATAGTCTACCAAGAAAACCGATCATGGTCAAATTGGGGAAGGACCCACAGTCCACTCAAGAAAACATATCACAGTCATGTTCGTGAAGCACCCACAGTCCACCAAGAAACATATCACTTTCACCCTGGTGAATGACCCAAATTCCACCCAATAAAACAAATCATAGTAATGCTGGAGAAGGACCTCTCAAGGTATCACTAAGGAACAGGTTTTTCATCCTTGTTGAAGGACCCATAGTCCACCAAGAAAGTGCAAAGAAACAAATCATGGTCATGCTGGTGAAGGAGCCACATTCCACCAAGGAACAGACTCATGGTTACACTGTGGAAGAACCCACAGTCCACCCAAGAAACAGGCCACGGTCACATTGGGGGAGGACCCAAAATCCAACATATTCATAGTCACACTGGTGCAAAGTGACCACGTGGAAGGTGTAACAAGGAAATCCCAGTCATGGGGGTGGTGCAACAAGATATCACATGGAGCATCAACAAATATCGTGCAAAGATCATGCAGAGGGAGGGAGTTTAGTCATGCTCCTTAAGGTAAGGTATCAAAAAATTAATAAACATCACCTATGGACAAACTAAGATAAAGGATCATGAGGTGATCATGATTCAACCCAGGTGGCCACAACAAAACAAACAACAAACCCAAAAGGTCAAGGTGAACCATATAAGGTGGACATGCAACTCCTTTATAGGACCAACAAGACCAATAATATTTTCTCTCTGTCAAGGTACATTGTTTTATATATTTTTGTCATCACTGTATAAGATTCATTGGTTATAGAAAGTAGAACCAATCATACCCACTCCATACCACAACAGGTGCACAACAATGAGTTTTATAACAAGAGATTTCCACACCATAGCATCTTTCGAATCAACAACAATCACAATTTCCTAATGAGTTAATATGCACTCCACACAAACATGACAAAATTAAAGAACATGATATGCCATTTAAGAAAAAATTTAGAAAACACGTTTCAAGAAACACACATTAAGTAATATTCCATTTAATTATTGAAGTAGCAAAATAAAGCATATGAAAACTATAACATGGGCATGGGCACCAAAATTTGACAAACCAAAACTGGTTTCATCCTTTTAAAAGTAATATTAAACATACTTGTTGAACTACCCAACAGTTCAGCAACCCTCAAGAACCATGCTTCAAGAACGCTTAGAGAAATATTTGACAATTGATAACTTCACATAGATTTATCCCAACCGTTTGGCATCCGACCATTCACCGCACCTAAAGATAAGATAAATTAAAATGAGTATAAAATGAGTATGGAATTTATACAAATGAATCAACAATAATACAAAAAATACTACTTCATAATTAAGTTATAAGATAGTAGTACAAAATATAAGATAAATTAGAATGGTTTGAAAACTTCACCCTATTTAAATTTTTAATGAAATCCTCAAAAATTATGTGGTCGCTTTCTTCTAACTTGTATGTGTCTTTCTTGATATTGTATGATAGGTTTGTCTTTGCTATAACAGATTCAAGTTGTATGAATAGATGATCTGTTGAATCATACTTGTACATGTATTTCCCCTTTATTCTATTGTAACAACAACATTGAAGCTCAACATCTTCAGGCCTATCCAAAAGATCAATGTCATTATGGTAATCAAACACCATATTACCATCATTCTTTCTTATTCTTTGAACTCTTCCAATGTAGCAAGTCCCAGAAGAAACATCGTGCTTTGTACTTTGAGATACACCTTTTCTTGTAGTACATTTAGCTATAGCTATAGACTCACTCTCAAACAACACCGCACAATCTGATCCAATTCCAAAACCAATTGCAACACCCTTTTTGGGGTCCCTCTCATCTCTCCTGAAGTATACTCCATTCCTCACTTTATTCAATCTATCTTTCGATAATGTCATATTTCCATTTAGTTGACTTACCAAAAAAAATTTGTACATGTCCTTTCCATCGAGTTCCACCACTGGTTTGGTAGTTATGTTTACATTTTCATCAACAGAATCTAAAATTCCATCCAACTCGTGCCTCCAATCACTTTCCATCATTTGCAATTCACTATCATTGAGTACCATAAAATTTGAAGATTGGAATATGGATGTGGAATGACCAAGTGGAGAATTATCAACTACTTCATCCACATCTTCAAATGTTGGAACATTGTGATCCTCTATCCATGGTTTAAACCACCAAGAATCTTTGGTGTGTCTTTTTGGTTGCATGCCAAGACCTTGTAAAATTCCCTGTGCATCCTCCAATCCTATCTTGAGATCTTCTATAATTTTATTATCAGTGGAAATTGAATCATATTGTGACAAAAGATCACCTTCCTCTACTGTTTGTTGATGCAATTTGTTCCAGATACTCATTTGTTTCTTATGAGATTTATTGAAACAAATCCCTTGGGGATTCGATTCTTCTTCAGCAATTCTATTAAGGGTTCTAATAGCGTGAAGTAAGTTAGCAAAATCATATTCCCTCTCTACTCCAACCATGCCATCGACTTTGCTGAAGAATTTCTCACATACATTTGACCCAGTCAGGTGCAATGCACATGGTAAGTTAGAGTATTGATCACGAAATAATCTCATCAACAAAACCACAAAGTGGCAAGAAATTTTCACATCTTGATATGCCTCTCTACTAATGAAATTAATGTTGACATTAGTATTTTCCTGTTCTCTGACCCAACATAGCCATAAAATAAAGAAATGATGGACTCTTGAAGAATTTTTCACTCTTTCCCAAAGAGTTAAACTAGGAGACAAAAAAATATCAATATAGTCAGCAACGATTGCTAGATAGGTCTCTGTACCCAATGTCCTCTCCGTCCTGCCACCTATACATCTCATTTTCTTCAAGCACCTCTAGACATGCCTTGAAGCAATGCATTGTGATGAACCCTAGTTTTTGCAATCAATCCTCTCTATATCCTCAATTTTAAGCTTTTGTTCATCCACTTTAAAATCATTATAAACCATTCTTACATTGTTAAAACTAATCAAATCTTTTCCAACAATCAGATCTCGTCGACCACTAATCAAAGGATTCACTACCATTTTTCCATTCTGAATGTAATCCTGGTCATGAAGTCCTGTTACTTTAAAGCCATCATACAACCCAGTTAGCCTCCACCCTTCCCAAGGAATTTGATATCTCATGCATGTTGTTGAGTAATAATCCTTCAGCATAAACATTCTTCTCCTACTATCCCCATCTGAGGAATGACCAATAATAGGTCCTAAAAAATATTCCACATGTTTCTTCCATAGGTCTTATACATTTTCCCATTGTCGATGGACAAAATTTGCATCAAACCTGTTGCACGTTGGATGAACAACCACAACCAAATGAGGAAGCTTCTCATGTAAAGGGTTTGCAATAATAACACATGCATAATGGCCAATCACACAATTCTTGAAGGCATCTGTAATAATCTCATAGCCTGTAGCGCCCTCACCAACTGTCACCAAGAAATATGATTGACACTTATGTTCTTCTTTCTTACCAGAAAAACCCACCAATGTATCACTTTTTTCTACCCACCTTACATATTTTTTCACAACAGTTTCATCTTCAACAAGGAATATGGGAATTGGGCCCTATATTCCTGTTTCAGAAACCCTCTTGCAATGAATATGTCTGTATGTACCATTAATACTACATTCAATACCATGATAATTTAGTGTTCTCTTGGTATGTTTCTCTATGGCCCACATTTTTCCACCACACTGGTCATCCATTAGAACCTTTGTGTCCAATCTCTCCCCTCTTCTCTCAATATAGGGATCCCAATACCCCCAACATAATAATATTGAGGGAGGTATTTTTCCTAGAACAAGATGAAAAAACACATTGGTTAATGATCTATTAACTGCTACTAACAAGTAATAATAAATAAAGTAATGTGCATATTCAAATTTAAATTAAATTAAAACTTGGGTAATTTCCACACCTGAAGTAGAAGGATTTGGACTTGTAGAAGCCCCATGTAATGGTGATGGTAGTGATGGGATCAAGAACTTAGAAAAACTTTGTTGGGAATTTTCATTGGTAGGCTTCTTCGGTCTCCCAACTGTTCCACTCCTGAACACAGGTGTATCATGTGAAGCCTCAGCTGTAGTATTAGTAGTGTGCTTCTTTGATTTCATGTGTTCATTTAGAGAAATGACAATATTACCACTTTATAGCACCAAAGAGAACCATCTATTGCATCGTGTACATTCCACTCTTACTTTTTTCTTGTCCTCGTAGTTTGCAAGTGTTTCTTCCACCACCTTGAACAAATTAGGCTCTTGCATTTGGTTGAAATCATGTAGAAGCTTGATTGCTTGATCAATCTCAAGTTGATATCTAGCCACTATTGTTTGCTTTTCTCTGTTACCTGAAGGAATTTCATTAATTCCCAACATTGAAATTTGACTTTGATGGGACCATGTTTTCATATGATTGTTTTTGAAGTTACGAATTGTTTGCGCTGCCAATGATACTTCCCCTGTTCCATAATCAATGCCACAGATTTCACAACGGATCTTTATATTAGGTTTTCCATTTTCTAAATATACCTTTAGTGTTAGCTTCTCATTGACAAACTCTTCCATTAAACTATTCACTTTATGTTCCCAAGATGCCAATACATTACGATCAACCACAACTTGTTCCACTGACTCGGACACATTACCAACTCTTGGTTGTTTATGCATAGGTTCCTCCACATTCCCTTCAATGTTTTCAAAGATTGGCATTCCTCCATTACATTTGATTCCAATGTATCAGCAACCATCGTGCATACTTTCCTCTTAATGCCTACATTTGTTGTTGTAGGTTTCCTTCTTTCCTCTTGTTTTGCATTTAAAGGACATCCTGTTGAGCCAATAATAAAATCAAAAGGATATTGAACGACTTCATCATTCACAATTTCAGAATGGATATCAGCATATGTACAACCTTTTTGACAGTGGACTGTTCCAAGGGGACAATTCTCTTCACCAATAAAAATTCCAAAGTCCACAACATCACTTGGATCCATCTGCATTTACATCCATGTATACCTTTTAGTTGGGTAAGAAATGAATAAAACTATAACATTTTTTTCAAAATTTTGGATATAATAAGGCTAGGAAATGAGGTGAGTGCATCCATAAATAAATGAAAAAAAATTAATTCAAATTTACACATCCATATTAGTTCATTAATTAAAAAAAAGAGCTAGGAAGCAAAGTATGCACTTTCAATTCAAATTTCTAAAAAGGATGAAGAAATCTTACTATTGGGATGAAGCACCTTGAAACAAAATGTATTGTTAATGTCTTATTCAAATATCCCTCCCCAAACTGAAGAGTCAGCTTCAACGTACCTACAGAAGATCAAAAGGTGATCAAAACAAGAGATGAAAAAACATAGAGGCGATCAAAGGTCTTTGTTCTTTTTGGAATTTAGTCTTGTTATTTTTTATGGAAATGCCCCAAGCATTACAATCCACTCTAGGAAATGATAAAAACATCTTAATTGACTAATATTCCCAACCTACAATCCTAAGCCCTATTCTACATGGTGTTTGGGCTTGGGGTAAGAAAAAAAACTTAGTAATAAGTGAATTCACCTAATAAATGCAGAATGGTCCAAGGAGAGATAAATTTGTTCAATAGTCACTCACAAAGCTCAAGTAAACCATTTTGGAAACTTCCTACATAAATGCAACAACTCTTAAAGTCACTCCCTAGATCTTTGAGATCAATTTTGCATCCAAATGGTGAATATTACGTAGTTGGTAGAGCTTCCACAACTCAACAACACAATGAAATTGCAGCCATAACACTTTAAGCGACCTAAATCTCTCACATTAGTGTGAATAGGTATTGTAGCTCTAATGACAGGTAACAAAGAGAAATCAGCAAGATTTTGGAAGGGAGGCATTTAATTTCACATCATAATATTAATATGCATACTCCTTTTATCATCAACATTGTAGACCTAGTCAAACTGATGTAGAGAGTGTTGGAATTACTCTTACACAAGTTTTTAGCGATGTAAAAGATATGTGATGACACATCCTTTGTTAACATAACATTGGAGTGGTCAGCTTTCGGTAAACAAGGCACATATACTATAGAACACATAACATGTTTTATAAATGTTATATAATTTGAAAAAAGTGAATTATCAAACTTCATGTAACAACAATTAGTATTAAATATAGTTCTGAAATTACTCTTCTTGTATTAAATAATTTAGCTATGTAGAAGATATGCTATGAAATATTCTCTATCAACATTGGATTGGTCACCTTTTAGGTTGTAAGCAAGTGGCATATAATTAGATGCATAAAATGTGTTTTTAAGGTTATAATATGCCAAAAATGAATTATCAAACTTCATATAAAGACATCTAGTTCAGAGACTCTTCTAGATAGCTACATTGAGAGGTTAGATAACCAACTTCACCACCAAGATCAAAATACCAAGGAATACATCCCATCTTCATCCTGAATTCAAAAGATGTCTACAAGGGAATACAAGAAGAACCCAGTCATGGTTTATCCAGGGAGGCACTTATGGACCTGCCAAGAAACTTATACAAGAGGAGATCAACGTCTACCTCAGACATCCAAAGGATGTAAAAAATCTAAATTATTTCATACTCTTGAAAAAATAAACATCTAAGATGTCAAAGAGAGAAGGTCAAGCTCAAATTAAAAGAGCTTCATCGATCCATTCCCCACTATTTCACCTTCACATATTTCAGTGAACTGTAAGAGGCCAGATGCCATAGAGAGTGCCTCATTAGATAAGCCATCTGCCTTCTTGTTGTATTCTCTATAGACATGAGCAAAATCAAGGGAAAGAAAGGATGATTCGAGATTCCTGATATTTTGACACCATCCGTATTCCTGATTCTTGAGAAGAGTTATCATTGTCACCAAAGCAACTACTTCCCTCACTTTGGGTTTAATCCAACACATGGAGGGCTTACCTAAGAGCAACTAAGTTGTAAAGTTAAATGTAATTTCAGAGAGACTTAGGTTTCTACATCAACTATGAATGATTTCTTGCTGTAAATCAAGTTGATGTTAAATAAATGTTTTCAGAAATATGTTAGTTGATGTTAAGTTGATTTCAAAAATGATGTTAAATGATTTTAGAACTTTTTTCAATGTTATTTATTACTGCATAGTTACAATTCGAATATTAATTAATGTATATGTAAATTCCCTCAAACTGCAGATCTAAACTATTAATTCAATTACCACTATAAAACCTATGAGAAATGTGTCTTTTCAAATAGATATGGTCCATTTTGCAGATTTTGTAAGATCTTAGCTCTGTCTAATACCAACATTTAGAATAGTCATGAAATTCTACACAAAGGAAAAACATTGGCTAAGATAGCTTGCTTCTCAGCATTATTGTAATGTAAACTCACTGGATGTTACCCTAGGTTAACTCTAAGAATGTTGTAAGACATTATCCCTTTCTTTACCAAATACCAGCATTTAGAACAGTCATGAAATTCTACATGAAGGAAAAACATTCGTGAGGGTAGATTTCTTCTTATCTATTAATGGAATGTAAATTGACTGAATGTTACACTAAATTAAATCTATGAATGTTGTAAGCAGTGATTTCAAATGAGAAATTATAAAAGAAGAAGGATAATAAATAGAGAAGAGAAGCTAAATGACAATGAAGATCAGGCACTAGCTACACACACCAAGAATGGAAGATTTAGAAGGAATTAATCTTCAGTGCAGGGGAAGACTCTCATCACTCTTTCCCAAGCTCTCTCTGTTAGTAGAGTGCACCTCAGTCATCTTCAAAAAAGGGAGGATCACTTATCATCAATGCATCAATGCATCAAGAAGATAAAAAGAGAAAAAGTGAAAAGGATAAATTCTAATCCCTCAATGCATCATGAAGAGAAAACACATTCCACTTAATGAAGTATCTATGATGGAAATTGAGGCTAATTTAGGAGGATCATTCCATTGTTTTGGCATATTTTAAGGAAATATGGTTTCTTGGTACATGGATCAAATACTATCTTGCACATGTATCCATACTGAATCAACCATTTAAGGATTTAGTTGGATTAACCCCTTGATTTGAGGAATGTCCTAGCTTTAGAGAAAACATCTAATAGTCAGCTCATGTTCCAAATATTGGGGAAGTTATTATTTGAAGAGTTTTGATGAGGCTTTGCCATTATAGAGAGACACCTTCCATGAATTTTATTAGCATGAATAGAGAATGCCCTAATCTCATCGAAGACACTTGGAATTCAAAGGAGGGAGGGATGCCCATCTTTTAGAGGTCATTAATTGTCATTTACACCTAAATGTGTAGATCTAGTAAATATCCATCCCTAGTTTTGTTGCATTCCCTCTTGATATTATACTAAATAATGGTATTCATGCTTTTCTCTTTGAAGCTATATTCAGAAAGGATGGTATGATGAAACATTGAAAGGAATCACAAAACATCTCAGCATAGGGAATTCCATTCCATGCAAATTTCCTGTCAATTTGGGAATTCCACACGAATTCCATTCCATGCAAATGGGAATTTCCAAATTGCAGTGACAACAGAGATTTTCCAGCAGGGATGATTTTAAGGAACCATACTTATTTAAAAGTGTATAAATATTGGCAAATATTACCAATTCTTAAAACGCCACCTATAAAATGATTGGAGATATTTTTCAAAAAATATTTTAATTTGCAAGGATTCTATATCATTTATATAATAATTTAGCGATTTTTAGGGCGAAAAAATTTTACCCCATCAAAATTGGGCGAAACAAGCCTTCAAAAAATGCAAAATGGCGAATCTTTTTTGGGAGAAAAACATGGTAAAATAGCCCACTGGGCTAAAATTCGCCCCTAAAATTATCCCTGTTTCCCAGAAGTTAGTTTGTGCTTGTTTGAATACTTTGGCTGTCAAAATATAAGAAAAGCAATAGATGGAAGATTAAATGTTGGAAAGAATGCAACTAGCATTGAATTCTCCTCTATGCCTGCTGGCACGTATATTAATTACTGAATATCATCCATCTCAGTGTTAAATACCTCTTATGTCATGTCTTTCTTTAATGCTGATGTGTTTGTGGCATACAGACTATGCATTTGACAAATGAAATGCAATCGAAATCTTGCAGTATTTAGTTTCATATCCCATTGAAACACCCATTTAAGAGTTGATCAAATTGATTAAATTTAATATACAAGAGCATACCCAGATGTAGTTTATTCACCTAGGGTCTACAAAATCATTTAAGGAGGGAAATTATTTTCTTTAAACCTAAGACCATTGATGAGATTAATTAAGGGTGGGTGTTTTTTTACCGTGCATATAGGGTTGGCGTAAACAGGGCAGCATTTATTAATCTCCCAGTAGCCCGTCTTCTCTTCTCCCAGCCACCAGCAGTGAATTCCTTCCTCCCAACTTGAACTTCTCTTCTACTTGCTTCCAGCCTATAAAAAAAACACCAACACAATGTTCTACTCCCTACTTGTTTATGGCTAGGATAGTATACAAAGTGAACTACATTATTTTTAGGTCCTCTGTTATTCATTTAATCTTTTCAATTGACTTTTGTATTTCTAGATTGTAGAAAACACAGGCACATAGCTAAAATTTACCATAAGTTTAAAAATTTGTCCAAGGAACAATTTAATAAACAATGGGATTGAGAAGCTACTAGTTTTCACTAAAACTCTTCCAAAATAGTTTGAAATCTTCTTTTACATGAAAACACAGGCATCCTAAAACTACATCTTTATGAACAAGGTTCAAACAATGTCAAATATGATTATTTGGCCAACTATGAAATCAAGGTTAGATTTTTATTTGAAGTAAATCCCACAATCCTTGAGATATGCTTATTCAGAAAGTGTGCAGCATTGAAATTACTCATTTAAATTGACTTTTGCATAATTATTTTTTCCTAGTTCTCTTCTGTTGAAACCCATGCTAGACAAAAGTGGTCTCAACTTGTGCTTGATTGATGATTGAGATTTCAAACAGTTTACCAAATACATTTTGATGTCTCTTTTATATACAAATGAAATATGTAGATGATGACTCCACTACATTTTTGGGAAATAGGAAGGAATTCAAGTGTGTTGGCTGCACATGCTTAACATTATGGAAAGGAAGTTTTGATGGTTGTCCCCTTTGAGGGAACAGATTCAGCAGAGGTGCTCTTATTTACTTCACTAGAACAAACTTGTCATACTTTATTTTTCCTTTTTATCATCTTATATCACAAATTTATTTAAATCGAGTATTCTTAAAAAAAGGATATCATTTCTAGAGGCAAAGTACTATAGTCTCCATGATTGAAATATCTCTCCCATAGCTTGTAAAGGTAGAAGAATGGCATGTTGGCTCACAAAGATGTCAAGAGTGCAATTTATATGCTACATAGTTGCTTACAAGTTATTTCTTCTTTAGTAATTTTCTGCATTTCTTTTTGTAAATATTTTTTTGAGAATATAGGATGTATTTTTCAAAGAAATAAGGTAGGGAATGTTAATTTGCATTTGCAGCCTGTTCCATTACATTCATAGGCAGAGCATGGAACATAGAAAGGTGTTGATGACAGATATAGTAAACGAAATCTAGATGGTATTCCAAATGGAAGATCTCACACATACATTTCATTCCTCAATTGCTCACATTTACTCATAAAATTTTGCAATTATAACACTTGCTTCCTTGTAATTGACCTGTGGAAATTTCTATCTTCTTCAGTTTGTGTGATGAGTATTTCTAAAAAAGTTAGTATTTCATATATTGCATTTGAGCTAATCTTTCAGCTTATCCACAATTAGTGCCAAAGCTCTTGAATTCTGTATACATGACATGATTGTCTCATAAATTCTATCTTATCTCAACTTCTAAGGATTATATCTAATAGTTTCCTTGAATATAAAGGTATGGTTAGAAATTGTTGGAATACTTCTTGACTAAGGTGAGTGACTTCTCAAAGTATGAGGTTTTCCTCATTATATTGGATGGCCTTACAGTACTCCTTTTCTCCATGGAAGAAATATTTAAGCAACTCTTGCACTTTGGGTATTCCTGTAGAACTTCCATGTTAACCCAAAAAATACATCACTCAGCTCTACATGGCCTACACCACCCAATGCACGATCCTCATTTCACCCCATTGGACCCCCACACCCTCAAAAAGGCTTAAGAATGAGCAAAAGGGCTTAAAAACCCCAAAAAAGAGCCTAAATAGTTCTCCTAGGGGCTAAAGCCTCCAAAAGGGGGATAAAACCCCTAAAAGGAGATAAAAACCCCAAACGGAGCTAAAGATAGGGTGGAAGGGGCTAAAATCCCCCAAAAGGGGCTAAAGCCCCAACCAAGGGCTTAAAACCCTAAAAAGCCCCAAAAAAGCTATAAATAGAGGGGTGGGGGTCACTCTCAAAACACTTCTCCCTTGCATACTGTTATGCTGCCCGAGTGGATTCCTTGAGACCCTTTGTCTCTCAAGCCACCCACACTCCCTCTCCTCCATCTTCCATTGAGCCATAGCTCCCCCATCCAAGAGAGGTGCATCTACAAGCCAGAGCATGTTTGCCCATTCCATCAAGAGAAGGTATACCAGTGTTATTTTCTATATTTGCTTTAGTATTTTATTTGTTTTCTAATCCATGGTTTATTTGTTGGTTTGTTTCTACCATGTTTTTGTAGGTATTTTGGTTCTAACATTTGTTTGCAGGTTGCTGGAGCTAAACCCTAACAATATTTGCAGAGGGGTTTCCAGCCATTTCTTTTATTTCTGTTCTATTTTGCTCTCTATCCATTTTTCTTGCATTTCACCATTAGGAACCTACCCTTCCATCTTATATACAGAAGGTAGCCATTCCTTCCCTATAGCAAGGGAGAAATCCTTGCTACAGAACTGGCGACCATACCAGGTCGATCCCACAAGATCCCTGGGTCTATTTTTCAAAATTTCAAGTTTTAGTTTAGTTTTTTTCCCTAGGTTAATTTTTCTGTAAAATCTAGTTTAAAATTCTTGTTTATTTACATTTTCTATTACTGCCAAGCCTCCAAAAGGAAAATCCGAGTCCATTTGGCCACATTACAGGTTACTGTCAGTCGGATTTGACTCGGGTCAAAAAGTTTCACCTTCGGGAGTAGGTCGCACTTATCGGGCCCAAACAAGGGACCAAGTCACTCATTTGGGCCTGACAGGTGTGACCAGGTCTCCCTTTTACCCCTGAAAGGTGTGAAGACCTTCCAAAAGACAGCCCACTTCTGTCTGCAAAATCTGAGTGACCCTCTTGCCTATTTCTGGAAAACTTTGGCAACCCCCTCGCTACATTTGACTTGAAACGTGCGATCTATCACTCAGAATTGGGTTTTTAATAATTAAGGACTATATGTGTGGCTCAGTCGCCTCTATCCATCTGAATTGTTTCATTTCTATTTTTGTTTATGTTAATGTCAATTTCATTTACAAGACAAAGTGTAAACTAAATATTTAATGGGTTAATGAATATAGTTTGACTAAAACTCACTTAAAATCAACAATATTGCTTATCCTTCCTCCTCTACCCAGTCATCACCCTTCAGGGTATTTTGGACAAGACGAAGGGCATAGCTCGTATAGTAATAGGCACTTCACCCAATATTGTTCAAAACAACTAAAAATGGGTGACTTGGAAGGTACAGGGGGTAGAGAAGGAGGGCTTCTCATGGCACTCAGCGTCCTTCCAGTTGACCAACCTTACATCTAGAAGGTGACCTGTGGATGTACGGATGGGCTTAGTCCCATTGTGTTGAGAGCTCGGCACCTTCTCCTGGTTGAAGAAGAATATAGGTGTAAGGTAGTAACCTAGTCAGGCTATCACAATTAGGATAAAAAATGGTATATGTCTAAAAAATTTCTGATTTCGATTTACTTATTTCATCCACAATGATATGAACTCTACAGAATATTCTAAACTATTTGTAGCCACCAGATAACAGAAAAACAAAAAGACATACACATCATACCATGTAAGTCAACCTAACTCAGTTCATGATGCTGAGAGAGCCACTAAAATTTACAAATTTACACTAAGTTAAAAATCTGGATTCTTTAAGGACATAAGTCCATGACTCCCTCAACCATGGGAAGCACTTAGGCTCAGCCCAAAAACTCATTGTGAGGAGTACCATGGGAACCCCAAAGTAGCTGGCCATTGAGAGGAATTCCCAAGCGAAACGGGCAACGACCCCCACCGATTGAGTAGAACGCCCGTGAGGAAAAATCCAAGTGCTATCTTCTGGCAATCTTGGTGGCTGAGTGACCACCTATAGCCAATAGGAAGACATTGAAACTGGGGTCCAAAAAATCATCTCCACCAATTTGATACACAAATTTAACACAATTGATCCCTCATGCTCTTCCTCATGCCTAAGAGGTGAACCACCACAATTTGGGTCATTGAACTGACATCATCAAGACCATTCTCAATGACCTCCCACACCATCAGAAGGCCACATAGCCTCTGATTCAGATTCAGACCCATATCAGTCTGAACCAGACCTGCACACTGCACCATCAAGCCCCATGGTTGGTGTAAACCTATATCCATTTTTCAGCATAGCCATAGCTAGTGGACCCATGTCCACACCACAAAATATCAATAACAACCCTGTAGGTGGCCCCAACATGGTCATGCAAACCGTCATCAGTCAGCTGCCACCACCCATAATGACCAGCCAAGCTGTCCCACCTGCAACACATGGGGGCAGTGGTCCTTCCACCTACACTACTCCTCCTATCATACATGGGGGTAGTGGCCCTTCCAACCACATTGTCCCTCCCACCACACTTAAGGGCACTGGCCCATCTACAATGATGCCACAAGTACCCCCAGCCATGCAGGCGCATTATGCATGTGCAAACCCCACCACCAGGGCTGCCCCATCTCACATCAACCTTGGTTCAAACCTACCTTTCATGGCATTTATCAACTTGCCTGATTTGGCTTGGTTAACAAATGACCCTATCTACCACCAAACATTTTGGCCTCCCATGCCAACCAAACTGCCCTCAAATATTCCCAAGTTTGAAGGGAAAGCAGGGAAGTTCCCCGAAAACCACATCATCACGTTTCACCTATGGTGCTCATAAAATAGCATCGTAGATGATTCGATCAAGATAAGATTATTCCAATGTACCCTCACAAGTGCTATAGCCAAGTGGTACATTGAGCTACCACAAACCAAGTACCCAAATTTCAACTCCTTGGCTTTCATGTTCCTGCAATATTTCCAACTCCCCATCAGATATGATGAAGGGGTGGAGATCTTGTTATCTTGCTGCTAGAACACTACGACCAACATAACCAACCACATCCATGAGTGGTGGTGACACCGTAGTTTGTGTAATATCCAACTTGATGAAAGGATCTTCCTAGATTGGTTCCTCAAAACCTTTCTCCCACCCATAGCAAAGGACGTTGCATCCAAACATCCCCAATCCGAAGAGGAGGCCATCTTGAAAGCCTAGTAATTTGATCTGATTTATGCACAATCTGGGTACCTTTACACTATCATTCCAGATGCTCCCCATGCAGGTACCTCCTACCGGGATGCATCGGGTAAATCCCATGCTGCAGATGGAATCATAGCCTTGGTCTCTCACCAACCACAGCACCGTCTGACACCACCTACAATACCACCACAACCAAGCAACACTGCAAGTGTTTCCTACCAAAACCAAACTATGGACTATGCAAGAATGGTGTCCCAGTCCGGAGCCATGACTTCTTACACACAACCTGCGCCACCGCAGTAGGCTTAGGCCTTGGCTTGGCCAACACAGCAATATGCGGGGAAAATTCCCACATTTGTGGTACTGCCACCCACCCAAATCTACTATGTACCACCAGTGCAAGTGGTTCAAGCCTAGGGATAATTTTAGGGGCGAATTTTAGCCCAGTGGGCTATTTTTCCATGTTGTTCTCCTAAAAAAGATTCACCATTTTGCGATTTTTGAAGCCCTGTTTAACCCAATTTTGATGGGGCAAACTTTTTTCACCCTAAAAATTGCCAAACTATTATATAAACGATATAAAATCCTTGGAAATTAAAATGTTTTTTGAAAAATATTGCCAATCATTTTATAGTTGGCGTTTTAAGAATTGGTAATGTTCACCAACATTTATACACTTTTAAATAAGCATGGTTTCTTAAAATCATCATTGTTCAATCCCCTGCCCCTGCTCCACCTGATCCATTGGGATAGGTGTTTGCACAAAAAAATCGTCCCAACCAGCCAGCCCCCAATAATCAACAAGGGCAAGCTAGGAATAACCGACCATGGAACCAAGGAAACAATCAACCACAGGGAGGTGGTCAACAACCAAACCCACCCAACAATGTCGCGGTAAACCAGCTAGCCCAAAATCCTCCATGACCAAATGCACCGAGACGCAACACCTTGTTGCATACAAACCAACCATGCACACTCTGTGAGGTCTACGGGCACTACACATTCAAGTGTCCCTTCATGGGTCGTGCTAAGCAGTCCACCACCTGCTAGCTATGGAAACTGAAGAGGTCAATCTACAAACTAGTTGAAATCAGTACAGAACCAACACCAAACCCGCTGACAAATCAGCGGCGTCGACGTCTAAAACAATCAATGCACCTCTTCAATTACCCCCATTCCTGCACCCCCCCATACGTCAGGTTGCCAATAATTCCACGGCTAGAGCTGCTATCAGCTATAGCATCATGGATTATTTGGTCTAAACACCAACCACCATGTCCGCTCATGAGGTACTCAAAACATGCCCAATGCAACGAAAAGCCTTACTAGCCACCCTTGGGGCCATAAACCCCTCTGACTCCAAGTTGCTCACATTTGACACAGAGAATGGAGAACCGTGCATTCCATCAACCATTTCCTTTCAGATCCCAGTGTCTATCTAGAATTTGGTTGTACACTGGTGCAAAGTGCACGAGGGGGCATCTACGTGCATTATGTCTACCCTAGTCTGGCAGAAACCTGGATCCCCAATTCTGCAACCATCCTCCACAACTCTGCGGGCTTATGACGACCATCCCACTAAACCCGAAGGAATCGTCCCCCATGTCCCCATCACATTAGCTGGGAAGATAGTTCTAATTGACATAGATGTTGTCAACGCACAATTGGACTATAACCTTCTCCTCAGAAGAAGTTATATGTATGCCATATGAGTCGTCGCATCAACTATCTTCCGTCTCATTGTTATATTTTTAACATTAAGCTAGCATTATTAGGATCTTTTAACTGAGAGAATAAAAAGAACAACAATCAAACACAAGAGACAATGAACATAGTTTTTTTCCTCTGGGAAACCATAAATGGAGAAAACCCTGCAACTTCCTCATAGATAGAATCAACACCAAATAGAAAATCCCAAAACAGTAAGATGATCTCTCGACAACAGTAACCTCTTTCTTCCTAGCCCTGGTGTCTTCTTCTTCCTCAGTTATGTGCTACAACTGAGTGTGAGTGAGTGTGTATCAAATAGAGAGGCTAGCTCTCTATTTATACAAATTCCTGACTTGACTAAACCAAACTAGGGTCGACTTCACTAGGTGAGTCTAATAACCCTAGTGACCCGAAACTATGGGGACTTTAACCCTTAGACAATAGGAGGGTTACCCACAATAACATGACATGACTTGTTTACATTATAGATCCTCTTGATCGGAACATTAGGACATGAGATGACTCAATTACATTACAGACACATCCTAGAATAAACATCGGGGTACAAGACATAAGATACATAGGCGAATACATTCTGAAGTTACAAATACATCAACACTCCCTCTTAACTAGGAAGGTATTCTTTCTACACAATTTTTAGCACTGGTCTTCTTCTCTGTATCGATTGGATCATCTTGTCGTCTTCATCTTCAAGTCTTCTTTGTCTTCAAGCCTTCTTTGTCTTCATCTTCAAGTCTTCAAGTCTTCAAGTCTTCTTCTAGGTCATCTTCTTCTTCAAGTCTTCTTCATCTTGGGATCTGGATCATCACGACTACTGGATCATCACTGTTGGATCGTCATCACATCTATATCATCACTTGATCTGGATCATCATTGAGTTTGGATCATCATCATATCTGGATCATCATCATGTGCTATCTAAGAATGCTGCTATCTCGATTCTTCTCATCACAGGAAGTTCTACAGAGCCAGCCCTATAGGCCTACCCTTCATGTAGGTCTTCATCAATGCTTATATCTGACACTTAAGTCAGAATGGCCCACCCAACTCTTACATCTAACCTCATCTTATCAGAAAGGCATGCCCAACACTCACATCTGACCACATCTTGTCAAATAGGCCTAGCACTCACATCAGACCATGTGTATAGCACTCACATTTGACCATGTGTAAACACATCGCGCCAGAATGGCTCAGTGATTACATCTAACCTCATCTTGTTGGAAAGGGTTTGCACTTACATCCGACCCCATCTTGTCAGAAAGGCACAACACTCACATCTGACAATGTGTAAACACATCGCACCAGAATGGCTTAGCACTTATATCCAATCTCATCCTGTCAGAAAGGCTCTGCACTTACATTCAACCATGTGTAAACACATCACATCGAAAGGGCTCTCAGTCCCAGACTAAAGATTCCTGGTAACTAACCAGGTGCATCCATTCTCATAGAGAATGGCATTAGCCCTTATATCTGATCAAGTGGGACACGTGCCTCAATCACATCAGAATGGCCATGCGCTCACATCTGATCGTGTAAGACTACATCCTATAGTCATATCAGAATGACCCTCAGTCCCATATTGAGTATTCCTGGTAACTGACTAGGTGCCTCCATTCTAAGAATGGCATTCAGCCCTTACATCTGATCATGTAGGAACCAATCCTATAGTCATACAAGAATGGCTCAACACTCACATCTGACATGGAAGGAACCTAAATCCTCTCACCATGATAGAATGGCTCAGCCCTTACATCTGACCATGGAAGGAACTTAATCCTCTCCCATGTCAAAAAGGCTCTAGATCTCATCATTTCCCCTTGGAGGGGACCTCGATATAGAGAACACCAAGCTTCTCCCTGAAATACTCAAAATTCACTCTAGCCAATGGCTTCATCAATACATCATCTATTTGTTCATCCGTCACAACATACTGGAGATTCACTACTCCTCTCTGTACCATATCCCTGATATAGTGATACTTGATCTCAATATTCTTCAACTTGTCATGGAACACAGGATCCTCTGACAACTTCACACAACTCTGGTTGTCGCAATATATACAAGTAGCATCCATCTTGAGATCAAATAAATTAGATAGTAGCTTCCTCATCCATACTGCCTCACAACTAGCTAAACAAGCTACAACATACTTTGCTTCAGTTGTACTCAGTGCCACACAAGATTGCTTCCTGCTAAACCAGGAGATCACACCTGATCCCATACTGAAGCAACATCCTGAAGTGCTCTTCCTATCGATGGCATTACCTGCCCAATATGAATCAACGTAACCCTCCAGGTTAATCTTCTAATTCACCTTGTACTTGAGCCCATAATCAACTGTACCCTTCAGGTACCTCAGAATATGCTTTGCAACAATCAAGTGAACATGTCTTGGATCTATCAGGAACTTTCTCAAGGTGTTCACAGCAAAGCAAATATCTGGTCTCGTGTTCATCAAGTACATCAAGGACCCAATCATCTGACGATACATCATGGCATCAACTGCTTATGATGAAGCATCACTCAATAGCTTCAGGTTCGATGCCATAGGTGTGGTTATGGCCTTGCAGTCCATCATCCTGAATCTCTTTAGAATATCTACTACATACTTCCCTTATCCAAGGAAGACTCCATCCACATTCTGCCACACCTCCATGCCTAATAAATAGTGCATCATAACTAAGTCCTTCATTTCAAACTTAGTAGCAATTTTCCGCTTCATATCAGCAATCAACCCATCCATACCTATTACAAAGAGATCATCCACATACAGCAGGAGTATCACTGGGTTGCCATCTTCAACCTTGTAGTAAAGGTTGGAATCTGCTTTACTCTTGGTAAAGCCCAAACTAGATAGGAAACCATCAATTCTACTGTACCATGTCCTAGGTGCCTGTTTCAAACCGTACAGGGCTTTCTTCAATCTGCACACATGAGACTCCCTACCATGTGTCTCAAAACCGAGTGGCTATTTCACATACACTTCCTCTTCTAGTACACCATTCAAGAAAGCAGTCTTGACATCCATCTAGTGTATCTTCCATTTCATCACTGCAGCCAGACCAAGTACTGATCTGATGGAAGTGTATCTGGCTACAGGTGCAAATGTTTCTTCATAATCTATTCCTTCTTTCTGAGAGAAACCATGAGCCACGAATATTGCTTCATATTTCTCGATGCTACCATCTGCAGCATGCTTGATCTTGTAGATCCATTTGGAAGTTACAATGGACTTCCCTTCTGGTCTTGGGACAACATCCCAAACATCATTCTTCATGATCTATTGATACTCTTCGATCATAGAATCCTTCCATTCTTTCCATTATGTCGCTTCTTCATAGTTGGAAGGTTCTTTATCAATAATGTCACATAGTAAGGCTACGTAACTAGAGCAAGATCTAGTTCTCTTTCTTCCTATGGGTGTTTCCTCTAAAGCTCCATATCTTTCTGCACCTTGGATAATTTCACGCACCCAAGCAGGTTTCCTCTTATGAGAATTCTTCTTTAGAGGTTGATCTATAGGTTTTTGAGGTTCTTCAAATTCTTGATCTTCTTCTTGAATTTATTCGTTCATGATTGTGTCATGAATTCTGGGTTCTCTTGTTTCTTCAAGTTCTTCAGCCAGTTTCTTCCTGGATTTTATGTAGGATGAATCTTTGTCAAATGTTACATCTATGCTAATGTCAATCTTCTTGAACCCTGGGAAGTATATTCTATAAGCCTTCGAGCTTTCAGAGTATCCCACAAATATACCCTTCTTTCCTGAAGGATCTAACTTCATCCTCTTTTCTTTCGGAATGTGTATGTACACAGGACAGCTGAATATTCTTAGATGGATGACTTATGGTTTCTTGACAGAGAAGAATTCTTCAGGAGTCTTTTTCTCGAATACTCTGTGTGGAGTATGGTTCTGTACATGTACCGCTATTTTGGAAGCTTCTTACCAAAGATGCATAGGAAGATCTTGATCATGAATCATTGCTCTTGCAGCTTCCATGATAGTTCTATTCTTCCTTTCTGCAATCCCATTATGTTGTGGATTATATGGAGTGGACAACTCCCTCTTAATCCCTGAGTCTTTGCACAACTCTTTGAATTCATTTGATGTGAATTATCTTCCATTATCTGATCAAAAAGTCTTGATCTTATTTTTAGTTTGGTTCTTGATCAAGGCTTTGAATTCCTTGAGCTTGCTAAATACTTCATCTTTATTCTTCATGAAGTAGATCCATGTCTTCCTAGAAAAATCATCAATAAAGAAACATAATATGCATACCCACTTAGTGAACTGGATGACATTGGACCGCATACATCGGAATGGATGATTTCCAAGATTCCTTTTTCCTTGCTCTTGCTACTTGGAAATGTATTCTTTGTGTTCTTCCCTTTCGCACATCCTTTGCATACACATTCATGTTTGGTCTACATTTTTGGGAGACCTTTAATAGATTTTCTTGTAAGAGGTAGTGCTCTGTAATGCACATGTTCAAGCCTTCTATGGCAAATCTCATTTGGTTCTACCGAGTCATGAACCAAAGCTTGTTCTAGTTGGCCCTTCAATTTGTATAGTCCTCCTTCTTATTCTCCAATCACTACTGCATCATCAAAAGACTTTCCTTTTGGCCACATGAGGACTTGGCCATCTACAAATGCAACCCTCATTCCTTTTGCATCTAATGTAGATATGGAGAGGAGGTTCTTCTTTATTCCAAGTACAAACAATACATCTTTCATCTTGATAGACTTTCCAGAGTCTAGCTTATAGGAGGATTCCCCACTACCTTTTACTAGATACTGGTAGTCATCTCCAAGTTTCACCTTGTGAGGTGATTCATGTTCAGATAATTTCAAAAAGGATTGCTTGAATCTTGTCATGTGCTTGTAAGCACCACTGTCTATAAGCCAATCATTACTGCCATGTGTTATAGTTCCTGTGAGAGCGGAAATCAGAACATATTCTTCATCACTTGAAGAATCATCACTATCTTGTATGTTTCTCTTTGTGGAAGGTTCATCATCCTCTACAGCATGAGCATGATGTCTTCTTATTGTGAGAGCTACTTTTCTTCTTAGGACAATATCTAGCAAAGTTTCCTCTTTCATCACATGTATAGCAAATGAACTTAGACTTATCTCTAGGATTTCTATAGTTATTCCTTTGATTAGAGTACTTACTTCTGTGATGGTTGGATCTGGTTTTCTTGGATTGTACTGTGAGAGCTTGATCTTCACTTCCCATCTTCTCTTCTTAAGCTACTATCCAAGCTTCATCTTGAGAACATTCTTCCCACAGTATGCTAAACTTGAATAACTTCTTTCTGGCACAGATCCCTTGAATGAAAGAGTCCCATGTCCTAGGGAGACCATTTAGGGTGATCATCACAATCTCTGCATTCTCCACCTCTTCATCTACTGCTTCCAATTGTTCCTTGATCTGAGAAACCCTTGTAAAGTAAGACTGGATGGTTTCTGCATTCTGGATCTTCACATTCTTCAATTGGTTCCTCAAGGTCATCTTCCGGTTTATGTTCTTTCTTTCAAACAATTTAGTTAGGGAATCAAACATAGCTTTAGGTGTCTTGAGGGAGGACACCTATGGTATGAGGTGATCCTTGATAGAATCAACAATGATCCTCTTTGCCATAACCAACTTCTTTTCATGTAATACCTTAGCCTCATCTCCCTCTGGAACTGGAACCTCCTCATTGATGTAGGAGTCCAACTCATTCTCTTCCAGGACCAGGGAGATCCTATACTTCCAGGATCAGAAGTTATCAGCTCCCTCAAGCTTTTCATCAAGATTGGTATGATGTGATATCTTAACTGAGAACCTCAAATGGAAATACAAAATATTTAGATCTTACCAGGTCAATATGTCGAATCTAGATTTGGAGCTGAAATCCCGCAGTGCTAGTTTAGGAGCAGATTAGGTTTTTTCTTTTCTGGAGTTCTATCCAATGAAATTCTTTGAATTTGATCACTAACTTCAATTTTGGGGAGGAGATCAATCCAGGCCTGGGCTCACTAAAAAATTCCTCTTCTATGAAAATCCCTAATTTCCGACAGCAATGTCGGGTCCAAAATTGAAAAACCTCAGAATTGGATTCCACTTCGACAGAAAGATGCGTCCTAAGGAGGAGAGTTAATCCAACCTTATTTTGTTGACAATATGTGGAGGAATATCCACAAAGTAGGAATCCCTGGTTCCCGTAGCTGCACAGTGTCTTCTTCTCAGGTTAGCTCTGATTCCATGTTAGATTTTTAACATTAAGCTATCATTACTAGGATCTTTTAACTGAGAGAATAACAAGCACAACAATCAAACACAAGAGAAAATGAACACAGTGTTTTTCCTTGGGTAAACCATAAATGGAGAAAACCCCGCAACTTCCTCAGAGATAGAATCAACACCAAATAGAAAATCCCAAAACAGTAAGATGATATCCCGACAGTAGTAACCTCTTTCTTCCTAGCCCCAGTGTCTTCTTCTTCCTCAGACATGCACTACAACTAAGTGTGAGTGAGTGTGTATCAAATAGAGAGGATATATCTCTATTTATACTAATTCCCGACTTGAATAAACCCAACTAGGGCCAACTTCACTAGGTGAGTCTAATAACCCTAGCGCCCCAGAACTGTGGGGACTTTAACCCTTAGGCAATAGGAGGGTTACCCACAATGACTTGACATGACTTGTTTACATTATATTTCCTCCCGATAGGAACATCGGGGCATTACATGACTCAATTACATTACAGACACATCCCAAAATAAACATCAGGGTACAAGACATAAGATACATAGGTGAATACATTCTGAAGTTAAAAATACATCAACACTCATGATGTTCCCCCAAGAAGGGAAAATCATGACAATTGACCAACTGACTTATCACGATCCGCAAGGGCTAATGTCACCCGCCAATGTTATCCCTATGATCAACACCATTGATCCACAAGGGATGACCACACACGCGAATGTTATCCCTGCGGTCAACACAATGGTTGACAACATACCAGCCTCCCCATTGTTGAATGTGGGCCCTGGGTTGTTTTTTGATACCACCGTGATGACTCCTTTCCCCTTAGTGTCACCACCACCGAAACCAAATGAGACTATGAACTTGTGCATGCTCTCATCCAACACCACTGAACCCAAACAACAACTACATCTGTAGCCCCAATTGCAACCACAACACCATCTGGAGCTGCAACATCAACAGTAGCCAAAACACCATTTGCATCCGCAGCTGCAACCACAACCTCATCCCCACATACAACCATTAGGGAGTTATCTAGACTCCTCTCTAGTCCATACAATTCCCTTCCTCTTTCCCCTGTCTGGTGTCATGAGCAAGCCAGTAATGGCCACCTTAAACTTACCCAACCTCACATTGGGAATTCCTATGTGGTATCTTGATCCACTAGCTCAACCACCAATGCCCCAGGTAGTCTTAACCCTCATGCAACCCATTGTGATTGAGTCTCATCCTCCAACCGTCCCACAAAAACCAACCACTGCACCTGCACCCGCATCGCCCCACCCAAAAAGGGCCAGGGGAAAGAATGTGAAAGCCACCGCAGAACCTCAACAGACCCCACCTTGCGCCATCTGCGAAGAATAGGGCCATCCAACTCAAAGCTTCCCTAATATTCCCATAATCCATGCACATTTGGACGCCATGGATACAAATGAAAACCTCCCTATGGTTGAGCTTCCAAGCACGCCAACAGTAAGAAACAAGTCACTGAGAACAAACCATGCTTGCACCCTCTATGGTTTGTATGGACACTATTCTCACCACTTTCAAGACTTTCTCGAGTTCTGAATGGATTTAGACAACCTCTGTGAACATTCCCTTGAATCTGAGACCACCCTGATCGATGAAGTTGACCCTCGATCACCTTCTTCGGACACCATGTCCATTTACATGATGTCTAGTTCTACCGACCCGCTCGTCTCCACCTCCAACGACAGTCCATCAAACTTATCTCTTCGTTTCTTCCACAATGATGAGGAGATACTTGAATCCTTGACCAACTGAGAATACCCATGGGACGACGTGCACCATCACTCATTCTTCCTCCCTGAAGAATTTGTGTCGCAGTCTGACCAGTTTTCTGTGGAAACCAAAGATTTCATTCATGGGAAAGTTGACTGGTTCAAAAACCCCATTTCGGCACCAGACACCTTATAAGAAGGGAACATGGCCAACATCTAGCCAACCATTAAATTCAACATCTTAACCAAGTTCCAACCCCGAGTTTGTTGAAGAAATCATGTTGGGGGCATCCTGCTCCCCGAAAGAAGTTGCTACCTACAAAGCTCTCTTCCAAGAATTTTGTGACATCTTTTCCTGGTCTTAAACTGAAATGCTCCACTTGTATCCATCCATCATGGAACAGCACATCGACACATGTCCTGATGTGGCCCCCGTATGTGAAAAGCAACGGCCCATCCATCCTTCCAAAGTGTCCACGATCAAAACTGAGATAGAGAAGCTGCTTACAGCCGGCTTCATTTACCCCATTGCCTACACCACTTGGGTTTCTAATCATGTTCCCGTGAATAAAAATTAGGGTACCATCCTCGTTTGCACAAACTTTCGTGATCTCAATGGGGCATGTCCTAAAGACAACTTCCAAACACCCTTCATCGATCAGATTATTGATGCATGCACTAGACATGAGGCCTTTTCCTTCATGGACAGATTTTCCAGGTATAACCAAATCCAGATCCAGAAAGAAGATCATTACAAGACTACATTCACAACCCCTTGGGGCACATTTGCATATCGAGTCATGCCCTTTGGCCTAAAAAACGTTGGAGCCACCTTCCAGTGTGCCATGACATATTGTTTCCATGACCTAATTCACATCATCTTGGTCTACCTGGATGACCTTACCTCTCGATCACCAAAACAAGCACAACACATAAACGACTTACGACAAGTCTTCCTACGTTGTCTCAAGTACAAAATTTGCCCAAATCCCCTCAAGTGCATTTTCTGTGTCCCAGTAGGCCATCTACTCAGATTCATCGTATCCCATAAAGGAATAACGGTAGATTGCCTCAAATTTTAGGTTATCCTTGATCTCCCTTCCCCAAAAAATCGGCACCAACTACAGAGCCTCCAAGGAAAGGCCAACTTCCTTCATTGCTTTGTACCAAAATATGCAACAAAATACTATGGATTCATCCACCTGCTCCACACAAAAATCCCCTTTGTTTGGGATCAGGAAGCATAAGAATTGTTTGATGCACTCAAGCAAGCCTTGGCTTCTGCACCATTACTCTTAGCACCAGACTTCACCCGATACTTCATTCTCTACGTGTCGACCTCGAAAAATGCCATTGTTGGAGTCTTGGTTCAAGAAGATGATGCTCGCCATGGGCACGTGATTTAATACATCAGTAAGAAGCTAACAGGCCCCCCACTATGATATTCACCCGAGGAGAAATTATCCCTCACTATCATCTTCTCGACTCAAAATTTGTGCCACTACATCATTGCAAACCATAATCGTGTAGTAGTTGATTCAAACCCAATGCAGTTTCTCTTAAGATGCTTCCTTCTACAAGGTTGAGCAGCTAAGTGGGTAGTCATCCTCCAAGAATTCGACTTAGAATTCATTCCCCCCAAAAGCATAAAGGCACTCGTGCTGGCCGCGCCTGTGACCGATCTGCCCCCATTAACTACGTCATCGCCCCTCAAGGATGATCTCCTTGATGATTTCCTATTCGTCATATCCACAAAAGACCCATGGTATGGGGACATCCTTCTTTATTTATGAACACAGAAATTTGCAGCGCACTTAAACCACGAGGATAGGCGATGCATCCGACATCAAGCCATTCGCCACTTGCTGATTGGAGATGTTCTGTATCGTCAAGGAATTGATACCATCCTATGTAGTTTCTTCACCCAGACCATCCTCAATGACTGTCATAGTGGAGCCTATGGTGGCCACCTTTCAGGCTTGGCAACCACCCAGAAGATTCTATGCGCCGACTATTTTTGGCCCTCTATCTTCATCGATTGCATAGAGGAAATCAAGCATTTCCACAGTTGTTAGCTCTTTTCCCCAAAGGCAAGAACCCCCCCTGCACCATTACACCTTGTAGTCACAGTTAGGCCCTTCTACAAATGGGAAATCGACTTCATGACAATCAACCCTATCTTGGCCAACGGTCATAAATACATCATTATGGAAGTCGATTACTTCACTAAGTGGGTTGAGGCCATGCCCACATTTGATTGCAAAAGTGAAACAGTAGTGCACTTCTTCTTCAACCATGTTATTTCATGATTTGGTGTTCCTAAGCAATTAGTCTCAAACCATGGAGCACACTTTCAAGACGTTGTATGGGATGAGTTTTCAACCATGTTGAAATTTGAACATTAGTACTCATCTTCCTACTACCCCCAGGGCAATGACCAAGTTTAAGCGGTCAACAAAATCATCAAAACAATCCTCCAAAGGATGGTGGGAAACCATAAAACCAATTGGCATCACATGCTATTCTCCACCCTATGGGCTTATTGCACATCCACAAAAATCACAACCAGTTTCACTCCTTTCCGCCTAGTACATGGCATTGAATCAGTACTCCCTATAGAGTTCCAAATCCCATCCCTCTGCCTCATGGTAGAACTCCTCCTTGATACTTCGCCTTTATAAGAGTGACTCCTACAACTCGAGCAAACCATAGAAGACCATCGATCTGCCCTCCAAGCCATTGAAGCAGTGAAAACATAGACAAAGGCCCACTATGACTCCCATGTCTACCCTTGCACCTTCAGTGAAGGCGATATGGTTCTAGTCTATGACCAACCCAACGATAAGTTCGATAAAGGAAAGTTTGAGTCAATGTGGTATGGCCCATATGTCATCCACCGTTGCCTTGGAAAAGGGGCATACACCCTTATTGACTCTGATGGACAGCTCTTGGAGAACCCCCGCAATGGGCTCTACCTCAAGAGATTTTATGCTTAACATCACCAATGAGTTGCATCATTTTCTTTTCTTGTTTCTTACCAAAAGTCAGGGGCAGCACCATTAGCTACTAATCCAAAGTCACTCGGAATTGGTTCGAGACACCTCTCACAGCTCCGGGCTCAAATTTCTATCTCCTTATAAGACCATCGTCTCATGTTTAACAAACAAATTTCAGGACCGCTCCCCAAAAGTTACCTCAATTTATGAGCCACAGCATGACAATGCAAGCATCTATGGACCTCTACTTGCATCACTCTTTCCTATCGCTACTCACGTGGGTTCTCGATAAACCTCCCGTTAAGGAAATCATTTTTATTTTAAGCATATAGCCATCTACTTCGTCCACCGCACCATATGCGGATCTATGGACCATTATCCAGAAGATGAATGATTTCTTTTGCATGTATTTGGCATATAACTACCTCCGGACTTGCACTCACATCACATGTAGTCAAGCCCATCCACCACAACTCACACACAGCTCTCCTGACCTTTGTTTGAGAGCCACCTCGGTTTGCATGCCTCTGTCGCATCGACTCACGTGCCTCTACCATGATCTATCCCATGCATGTGTTGGTATGTTTGAGAGCCACCTGCTCCGTCCATACTGCGCGGATGACCTTTGGACTACTGTCCATCGTCCTGACATGGGGCACTTCCTGTGCCACCGCAATCAGTTGACCATACTAGAGTTTCGTTTAAGCTCTTTTCTGACTCCTAAAAGAATGAAAATATTGTTGAGCGCAACTGCTTCCTTTCCCGCTCGTTAAAGTATAGGAAAGGGCGTCTACATCGTCTTGTTTATCTCCTTTTGTGGACTATGTAGACCATCAAATGAAAAGGACCACCTTGGCATATTCAAGCCAAGACCGTTCCCCTCTGCATACTTTTATGCTTTCTTGGGCAGAGGGACCGCACTTTATGAAAAAGATCACCATGGGTTGGCATTAATCTATTTTCCATCCTTCTAATCAAGAAAATATTGCCAAGAAAACTTGGTTTTGTTCATGCTCATAAAAGTATCTGAATGACCGTCTAGTCAGTACAGGCTTAACCTTTTCTAGCCTAATTGGAATACCAATGGTAAAGAAGTCTCTCATCCCCTACAGGATGGGCAATATCTCCTATGTATACTTTTATCCTTTTTCAGGCATGGGAGAATACCAATGAAGAAGAGCCCCCACTGGAATCTTCTTCATGCTTTCATACTCTCTAAAATTGAAAGCACCATCGAGCATTTACTTTCTCAGGCTCGCCAAAATTCCACAAGAAAGTACCACAATGGTGTCTTTAGACACCACCCCATAGATAACAGTTTGGTATCATTCCCACTTTGGTTCACCTTTGTTCATAGTACTCTGCAATGTGTCTTCCTTGGATCCCATCAGTACCAAAAGTGTCTATCTCCCACAAGTATTTCTCATTCGCAACGACATTCCCAATATTATAGCTATGATCCCATTCCCATGAGTCAGTTTCATGTGCTTCCTAGTCCAACCTGCCGTCATACTCTGAACAAAGGAAGTTTGAGTCTACTACACTCCCCCTGCCCCTATTCAACTCTTTCCCTTCCCCCCCCCCATTCATTGGGTCAGTCCACAAATTGTCTCACATATTTTGGTTATCTCCCTCATGCTTCTAGTTAAGGAAACACCATTGCCTTGACCAGGGGAAGGTCTCCCTTTGTCGATGACAACACACATATTCCAGAGGATAGACCCAGAGGTCCCTATATCTTGGTTTCATTAACCTCATTGACGAGTTCCTTGGACCACTTGAGACGATTCCTTAGTGCCTGTCGGGATGGTTGTTTCTCACATGCTCAACTCCAACTACATCATCGCACCATTGAGATTGATACAGGGTATTGGTCCGTGCAGTATTTGGTTGAAGACCCCAGATGTCACCTGACTCTAGCACATTGATGAGTCTATTCAAGGGACCTAAACAGGTTATGTCCCTTATTATTTTCAGGTTACATTGGAGACAGTGTTCAGAAGCCCCAATAGTGCTTCTATGTAGATTTATGATTGATGCAGCATAATTGTACCACAAAGACTATGACTCTCCATTAGTGAGTTCATACAACTATGTACTGTCCTAGATCCAGTAGGCTATTAGTCATGAAGATATAGCATTCCATGAGAATGCCATGGGTCCAATGTAGCAGTTCTTCAGATCAGTATTGTATTCAACCTCTAATTGAGGCAACCATTATTATATCATCAGTTGTACATGATCGACTCTTGCATTATAGAGCATAGATCACATTGTTCTTTTGACATTATTACGAGCATGGGGATGCCTGCCTCATCAATATACATGTCACACATTATTTGTATCTCACCCATTGATGGGAACCATATTAATATAAAAACCAAAAGCCACCATGCCCCAACCTAGGAAGCACCACCTCTCCATAGAAAATCCTATGATGTCTGTCGGCCATACGACGAGCTCCTGCCCTCATACATCAGGGGGAAATCTGTTAACCTAAAAAATCCCTCACTAGGCTCTACATGGCCTACACCACCCAATGCACGACCCTTATTTCACCCCATTGGACCCCC
Organism: Pseudotsuga menziesii; assembly: GCA_001517045.1. Classification (NCBI taxonomy): domain Eukaryota; kingdom Viridiplantae; phylum Streptophyta; class Pinopsida; order Pinales; family Pinaceae; genus Pseudotsuga; species Pseudotsuga menziesii. The sequence continues at coordinate 45,387 of LPNX010875796.1, read as the reverse complement.
ACACCCTCAAAAAGGCTTAAGAATGAGAAAAAGGGCTTAAAAACCCCAAAAAAGAGCCTAAATAGTTATCCTAGGAGCTAAAGCCTCCAAAAAGGGGCTATAACCCCTCAAAGGAGCTAAAAACCCCAAAAGGAGCTAAATATAGGGTAGAAGGGGATAAAGCCCCAACCAAGGGCTTAAAACCCTAAAAAGCCCCAAAAAATCTATAAATAGAGGGGTGGGGGTCATTCTCAAAACACTTCTCCCTTGCATACTGTTATGCTGCCTGAGTGGATGCCTTGAGACCCCTTGTCTCTCAAGCCACCCACACTCCCTCTCCTCCATCCTCCATTGATCTATAGCTCCCCCATCCAAGAGAGGTGCTTCTCGAAGCTAGGGCATGGTGGCCCATTCCATCAAGAGAAGGTATACCAGTGTTATTTTCTATATTTGCTTTAGTATTTTATTTGTTTTCTAATCCATGGTTTATTTGCAGGTTTGTTTCTAACATGTTTTGGCAGGTATTTTGGTTCTAACATTTGTTTGCAGGTTGTTGGAGCTAAACCCTAACAATGTTTGCAGAGGGGTTTCTAGACATTTCTTTTATTTCTGTTCTATTTCGCTTTTTGTCCATTTTTCTTTCATTTCACCACCAAGAACCTACCCTTCTATCCTATAGACATAAGGTAGCCATTCCTGCCCTATAGCAAGGGAGAAATCCCTGCTACATTCCCACTAAGAAAATTTTGTGAATTTGGGTTTTATAATTTGTCATTATCAATGGATTTTTGAAACAGATAAAATGTTCATTGTTCATTTGCCCACTCTCCTAATTTTTTAATGTTGGTCCTGGTTTTCATATAGATGAGGGAAGACAACACTCTCTTAGCTGTGTTGCATGAACTCTGAAATCCCTTTAGGATATGTTGAGTTTGTATTTTTCCCAATTATATAATGGAGATGATTTCCTGTCAAACCCATATACAAGGTTCACTCAATATTTTTAAGACATCCAACCCTGTTAATTTCCCAATGGTTTTGGTTGTCCTTCTTTGAGAATCAATGTAATAAAGCAGGATGGATAATAACAACTTTAATAATTTGATAGCTTGTGAGGTATTATTGGGTGGCATTGAGCTTTTATATAAGCAAGGCGAAGGCTTTAATTCCTCCCAGTGCAGGGTGGAGGTTTGGAGGGTTTTGAACTATGCTAATTTTCCTATGGATGAAGAGATCTAGAAATTGGGTCCTATAGCACGAGCCACATAATCGTTGGTTATGGGAGGTTTCTTATCATGTAAAAAAACCGGTTACATTCCTATTTTCCAACGCATGTCAATGAAATCATTTCTCCATTAGTAGATGGCAATAGTTAAAAACAGAGCTTATCATAATTCTGAGTCTGTTCTGTTTAAAAGGTAGTTATATTTAATTTTTGTTTTGATCACATTGTTGTTTCTAGCATTCCATATTCACTCCAAGATGGTGTAGCCTGGCATAATGGTAGGCAAGATTTGTCAATTACCCTCTATTTATATGTATATTTGGATCCAACCAAGCCAAAAGTAATTTCATTTTTTTTTCTAGCAAAAGAAAATGTAATTTTGCTATCAACTATTTAGAACTGCAAACATATAGTCAAACTTAACTAGTGTAAAGCTAGTGCTTAGAGAATGGAAATATACTGATGGTTCCAGAAGCCTTCACAGTCGTAACACATCAAATTCTCAGCATTGTTTACTTGGATCTTCAACTTTTCATTCACCAACTGGTAGAAAGCTTAAAATAACTGTAGTGGAAGGAAGCAACCTTGCTGGAAAAGACATATCTCAAAAGAGTGATCCTTACGTTAAGCTTCAGTATGGGAAGGTCGGGTTCCCCAATTTTTGAGTTAGATATTTTTCATTTTCTAGAATTAGACTGATCTACATATTGGTGGATATCTACAATGTTTCATGTAGATGTACTTTGTAGTTGGTTAGCATTAACTTTTTTTAATATAATCACAGAACATTCACATAACAAGATCAATTTCACAAGGTATCAGCCCCATATGGGACGAAGAATTTGAGTTTAAGGAGATTGAAGCTGATCAGTATTTGAAATTAAAATGCTACAATGTAGACTTTCTTGGGGATGAGAGTATGGGAAGCACCCGTGTGAATTTGGAAGGAATGGAAGAAGGAGAAACCAAGGATGTTTGGATCCCCCTTGAAAAAGTTACAACAAGTGAAGTAAGACTCAAAATTGAGAAGAAAAAGTAAGAGCAAGACACTGATGTGAGTAGAATATGCAATAAAAACCTCATCAGTATGTAATTCCATGTCTAGAACCATCGCTGTATTGCCATCAAATGTCTTAGAAAATGACATTGTGACCTCTCTATTAAAAACAGAGAAACTTGCTGATAAATTCCAACCAACCACCCGGCTTGCTGATATGTACTCAGTTGAGTAATCACTCAGCTATGTGGAATAGAGCCCCCAATAAACAAAAGAATTAAAAGGCATTTTTCATCAGAGGATTAAACACAGTATACCTTACCTCCAAGAATGCTATGCAGTGGCTCTCCAACATGCCTCCTCCAACACTGCTATGCACCAGAGAAACCCACCACAAACCCACGACCAGAAAATGGTGAAAAAATGCTATACACCAGAGGACCAACAATGCTATGCACCATGGTGGAAAAAAATGGTGAAAAACACTATGCACCAGAGGTCCAACACTGCTACACACCAGAAAAAACACCCTCATTATCCATAAAACACGATGGTGAAAACCCAAGGACCAACACTGCTACACACCAGAAAAAATGCCCTTGTTATCCAGAAAACATGATGGAGAAAACCCAAGGACCAACACTGCTACGATTTGAAAAAATGCCCTCGTTATCCAGCCAGAAAACATGATGGAGAAAACCCAAGGACCAACATTGCTATGATTTGAAAAAATTCCCTCGTTATCCAGAAAACAGGATGGAGAAAACCCAAGAAAAAATGATGGAGAAAAACCACAAGAAAACCCTATGCAGCATACGCAGGGTGCACACAGGCTTATGGTGGAGGCGTGGGCATGATTTTGAAATAAAATATCCCCTAACATATTGCATATTTATATAGTTGAAAAAAAACCTTTTTACCCCTAATATACCACCAATATATTGGCTTGTAATTTTTTGATTTTTAACCCCCCCAATATGAATAGATGTGATATCATATTGGTCCCTAGGTGATGCCCCCATGCCTTATCCCCAGTATGGTCACCAATTCTGTTACGGAGAAAACTTCCTATGGATTGGGGTACCACAACAAATAGAGTAACCATAGAAATCAATCCCTTCCCATATGCAAGAGAAATAAAACATCTAACACTAAAGGATCTTGAAACATACCTTATCCCAGATGGTTGATGTAGATCCCCATTGAGCTTTTCCAATCTCTCTTGTGTTAGCAATTTGCTCTCTCAACAATTAGCAAACAAGACAAGCATGCTATATAATTGTGTTAGACCTACTCTAACATATATAATCAATAATGTATAAGAAATTAAAAGCATCCATGGATTCAATATTCATTTAAATGCACAAAATTGGATAGGAAAAGATATTTCTATTAATATAAATCAGATATTACAAGAATGAAAACCTCTGTCAGCACGTCTACAAACCGAAGAAACTGAGTCCTCCACCTGGGCCTCCACCACTTCAATCATCCATATCTCAATAGCAAGCTCACATGAAAAGGCAATCTTGGGAAGAACACAAAGTCCTCCAAGGGATAAAGGGATGCAGACTCAAGTATGATCACGATATAGCAACAATAGACTATAGTTTTCTTGCTCTTCAATTCCTCCCCTTTCAATGTATCCAAAGGGTTCCTTATGTAGTGCTTCAATGGTGTAATGGAAGGTCAAATCCAAGCAATATCAAGGAATATGGAAGGCCAAGAGACAAGTGACTCGAATCCACATCAAGGAAAACTCCAAAACTATTTGGATTTTTGCACACATCCCAATGTACACGGGTTTAAGGGTCATATCCGCATATATACACGAGAATGGGTTTAAAATTCGCATATGGAAAATAATGAATGTTTTTAGGGATGATCTTGTAAACATCGAAGGTAAAAAAATGGTCCATGGGGTCCAAAGAGTCTGTAGAGGGACAGGGAAGGCCATAAATATGTGATCTACCATGTGTGGTAAAATCAGTTGTAACACCAAGTGTCTTAAATTCAAGATAGATATGGTAAAAATGGTTCTCAATTTGGATGTGGGATTGGACAAGGTTGATTTCTGAGCTACCCTGACCTTTGTCAAAAAATTAATGGGAAATTGGTTTCAAATGTCTCTTTACATTAGTGGCTTGAAGAAATTTGGAAACTTCTATTCGATTATATCCACTAATTCCATATCCTGGTTAAGGGAAGGTTATGCTTTGAGTTCAAATCAAAAGACGATCTACAAATGGTTATGCAAAAGCCATGGCTTTGGGGTTTGTCTAGCCTGGTCCTCAAGAATTGATTTCCTAGGTTCAATCCTAGATTTGAGTCCTTTATGGTTAAACATGTATGGGTTATTTTACCTAGTTTCCATTAGGAATTATGGCTAGAAGAATTTTTTAAGGATGTCACAAACAAATTGGAAAAAAAAATTGGACAAGGATTTTGTGCTTTTGGAAAATAAAAGGATGGATAGAGTGTTGGCAAAGCTCGATATAAGAGATGGGTTGCAAGTGGACTTAGATACCAATAATTCATATGGGAATACATTCAATGCTTGGACTACTACAAATTTCCATTTTAGTGTTCGTCCTATCATGAAATTCTTCATCACTAGAGTGAATGCCCATATCTAAAGAAAAATTTCACATCACAAAAAAATATGGATCAAAACATCGAGAGTTGTGAATCCTTTAGTCATAAATGATAAGATGGGTTCTAATGAGGAACCCGTCCTTGAAGGAAAGACTAGTTTGGATTCCCAATGGTATGGTGATCCAGAAGCACCTCACAATCCTCCTTTTGGATTCCAAGATTCAGAAGAATCTGAATACGGAGGATCAATACAAGGTAAGGAATTGTCCTTGGAACCTCATTTTCCTAATAATATTGATTTGCTTGATGAAGTTGGGTCACTGACTATTAGAACTTCATCTTTACCCCATACTTCTTGGAAGGAGACTACAACATTTATTTTGGTTGAACCCTCCATGAGTGAGGGATTGGGTAACTCCTCCTCAATGCAAGTTGAGTATTATGAGGAATATTCTTCTCGTAAGGAGAGGGGAAGATTGATCATTTCCAAGTATATTCTTAGTTCAAGTAAATTTCAAAGAAAAAAAGAAAGGCTCCTTGGAAGTACAGGAAGGTAAACAACAAAAAATTGATAGGGTACTTAATTTTGAATATAGTTGTCATTGATGTCAAAGGAGTTTAGTAATGACAAAGGAATAATTAAGGACATGATGGTAGGGAAAACACAATGTAAGAAAAATGAATAAAAAAGGAAGTGATGGCATGGAATGCATAATGATGTGGCATATGTGATGAGGCTGGAAAGATGCATGAGGGGATCCAATGAGGGGATCAATTCTAGTGATCCTCTATTCAATCAAAGCAAAATCATGGAATTGCAGTCAACTTATTTAGTAGGGGTTGGACAGATCATATCGTATCAACAAAATAGATTGACGACAAGAAAAGGATCCGCAAAGTACATTTGTGCATGGAAGATAACATTTTGGAGCGCTAAAGTGAAGTTTTGTGTTTGCTAACTGGTCAATGGATGAGGAATATTCCACAAAGAAATTGATTATTCACAGGAGTTGCAGAAAGAGATTTACATAATCCCATTTAGAAAAAGTTGAGGAGGCACATATGCAATCCGCAATGTGGAAGGAAGCCGCAATCCACAATCCACAAATTGTGGAAGAAGTCTTGTGGAAGATGAACTACGGGAGAAATTTCAAGAGAAGTCAAAATGCATACCTACAACCCGCAATCCACTATTGTGGAAGGAAGGAGGTTCCAATTGCAGAAAGATCATTGCGAAAATACAATTGGGGAAAATTCAATGCAGAAAGTTCTATTGCGAAGAGATTATTGCAAAAAGGACGTTGTGGAAAGGTAATTGCGGAAGGTGATGACTAATAAATTTAAACAGAGTTAAAAATAATTAAACAGAGAAGTAGGAAACACGTTTGATTAAAAGGAGCATGTTATGAAGTGATTTGTTTGATGAACATGCATGACTCTAGATTAAAAGGGCGCAACTATGAAACTCCAGATTGAAGAGATACGTTGGTAAATAAAGATGAATGATGGTAAATGTATTTATAAGAAAATATTTTGAGTTTATTAAGGTGTCTCTATAGTCCATATCCATGCAGTAGAAATAGACAGATACCAAGTAATGAGAAACTAGTGACAATATTAAACATATAAGGAGAACTAGAATTCTGATAAAGTCATACTAGGGTGGTAGGGTGGTGTAGGGAAGGCTATACAACTACAAGGGGGTCGTAGCGTCCTTCCAGCAGTAGCTAGTAAATAGGGTGTAAAAGAATCCTTTTAGTAGTAGCTAATAAACCAGGGGGTTGTATCCTCATTCCAGTAGTTGTTGGTAAATAGGGTGTAGTACCATGCTTGTTTGTAGTAGCAGGAAACAAGTATTTGTAAATATAATTGTGCAATAATAGGAAGTATTGGTGATTTTCCCAATTGGGATTCCATGATAAAAGTTGTGTTTCTTGTGTCTTGTTGATCATTTGTGTTAATGAATAAGTTAAAAGTGGTTTTAATTGTTAAAAGTTAATAATATTGATTCACCCCCCTTCTCAGTATTTTCCAAATTTCCAACAATTGGTATCAGAGTAGGATCCTTCACTATAGTTTAAATCACTGGAAGGAACATCCTATTAAAAACCACTATGGATCAACAAGAAGGGTTAGCCACCAATAGAAATCCATTATTTATAGGAGGTAATTATGCATACTAGAGTGTAATAATGAAGTGCCATATAATGTCCCTTGGATACAAAGTATGGAGGTCCGTTGAAAAGGAATATAAAGTACCAGACGACCTACTTATAGACAAAGGTGAACTAGACCAATACGAGGCCAATGCAAAAGCCTTGAATGAAATTTTGAGTGGGTTAACAAATTCAGTGTTTGTAAAATTCATGCAATGCAAGACAACCAAACATGCCTGGGAAAAAATAAAATGTGTCTACGAAGGAGAACCCAAAGTCAAACAATCCAAACTTCAGACATACAAAGGAAAGTTTGAAAGCCTAAAAATGAAAGAGGAATAAAATATTGCATAATATCTTCTAAGAGTAGATGAAATTGTCAATTCTATTAGAGGCATTCTAGGAGAAATAAATGAGAAATAAGTAGTTGACAAAGTACTAAGAATCCTGCCAATGAATTATGACTCAAAGGTGTCCACTCTAGAAGAATGATATGATCTTAAAACCATGAAAGTAGATGAAATACATGGGATATTTACTTCCTATGAGATGAGAACATGACAAGATGGATCGTCAAATAAAGAAGCAGCATTTAAAGCTTCAAAATAACCAAAGAAGTCTAAAGCTTTATCCAATAACCAATCAGAAGACTCTGATGATGTAGAAGAACTTCTCGTTAAAAATATTAAGATAGGCACTAGTAAGTACAAAGAGAAATTAGCCTTAATATGTTTTAACTGTCAGGAAATTGGTCACTATGCTTCCAAATGCCCTTATCCCAAAGGTGATGATGAGTGCCCTAAAGAGTCAAAGTGGAACAAAAGGATTTTTAAGAAGAAAAACAAAAAGAAAGCCTTTTATTCCATGGATTATATCTTCTCAAATGAGTCTAGTGAAGGTGAATGTGTTGAAGTTCTATTCATAGTATTAGAGAGCGAAATATCTGAAGAAGAAGTAGAAGGTACAAAAAAGTAGGATGTGGGATGTACAAAAAATAATAAACTCATATAACAGAATATGAAGAGAAAAACAATGATGCAGAAAGAATTATTGTTGACTTAAAAAATCAGTTTCAAGAAGCCAAAAATAATGAAAACAATCTGGAACAACAACTCAAGAAAAGAGAGAAAGAATTAGAAAAGTTCGAAGATGAATTGATATTGTTTAGGAAGAATACAAACAAATAATCCCTTCGATCAAAGTTTGAGAGCAACTCAAAAACACTTGATGACATCCTAAGTTTTCAAATATCATCAAGTAATAAAACTGGACTAGGTTATGGAAAATAAAACAAGACATGGCAATCCTCCTTGATAAATAAAGAAGGAAATAAACGAAGTTATGTCGATGCACTTATGAGACCAGTTGTAAAGGAATACACTAAAAAAATAGGTCTCTCTCAAAATAGGATAGATAATGTACCAAGCAGACATCACCAAGTCTTTTTTGGGAAATTGTATACTTGTAACAATTTTGGACATATATCTAGAAATTGTAAACTAATGGTTCCTATTGGGAAAGACATTACATCAAAAAATTATTTCTATAAGAAAAATGTTACTAGAATCAATCCAAAAGGAAGAAACTATAATTCTTTTTCTCCTCTACAGAGTTATAGTATAGAATGCTACAAATGTGGTAATCAAGTACACATTGATAGAAATTGTAAACTAGTGATTCCTATGGATGACACCACAAAATATCAAGGCAAAGAGGAGATGAAGGCTTGGAAGAACAAGGATGATGTGGAATGTTCATTAGCTCCATGTGCTACAGAAAAAAAAATAAAAAAATGGCATGTGGATAGTGGATGCTCAAAACACATGAAAAGAGACCCAAATAAGTTTATAATCCTAAAAAGAAATCAAAAAGGAAAATTCACCTTTCAAGATAATCTATCCTATAAAATAATTGGGAAGGGTACATCGACTCTTAGAGACAAGATGAAACATGAAAATGTTTTGTTTGTAAATAAAGTAAAATATAATATTTTAAGTGTGATCCAAACACGTGATTAAGGACACATATCTATATTCGATTCCAAGTGTGAAATCAAAAAAAAAGATTTAGGAAAACTTGTTGGGAATGCTGTGAGAACTCGAAGCAATGTATATACTCTAGAAAATAAAGAAAAATGTTATATGAGTCAAGCTGATGAAAGTTTTATATGGAATAGAAGGATGGGGCACTTGAACTTTGAAAATCTTGTAAAAGTTAGTAAGAAGGGAGTTGTAGGAAATCTTCCAGAGATCATAAAACCACCAAATCATGTTTGTATACACTATTGTCATGGGAAGAAATTGACAACAACCTTCAAGGTTGAAGGACATGCAACCTCTCAGCCATTATAAATAATTCACATTGATATTTGTGGACCAACAAGGACTAAAATATTTCAAGGTGAATACTTCTTTAAGTTATTAATCAATGATTATATAAGGATGACTTGGGTGACATTTTTTAAAGAAAAATCAAAAGGCCTATTAAGTTCAAACCCTTCAAAGAACTTGTTGAAAATGAATCAAATGACAAAATTAAATGTCTAAGATAAGATAATGGTGGAGAGTTCACCTCAAATGAATTCAATGAGTTTTGTGAAATTCATGGAATCAACAGGCAGTTCTCAGCAAAAAAAAAATCCTCAACAAAATGGAGTAGTTGAGAGAAAGAACAAGAAAGTCCAAGAAGCAATTAGAACTATGCTTAATGAAGCAAAACATCCTGATGTCTATTGGAAAAAAGCAGTATATACAACTATCTATGTACAAAATGGAGGACAACTCAGAGTGAATAGTGAAAATACTATTTATGAGCTATAGTTTGGAATACCGACTCCAATTAAATATTTTTAGAGCTTTTGGAAGTAAACGCTACATAAAAAGAGATGATGATCATCTAGGGAATTTTTGGCTATAGAATAGATAAATGAATGTTTCTTGGATATTCTTCCGCCAAAAAGGCATACATATGTTATAATCTAAGTTTTCACAAGATCACATAAAGTGAAAATGTAACTGTTGATGATACTAAATCAAGAAGAATACAAATCGAAGAGAGTGTGGATATTGAATAAATATATGATAAGGAAGAAATTTCACAAGAAGAGGATGTTTTTAAAGAAGAAGAAGGAAAATTAGAGAAAGAAGAATCACAGGAAAATGAGAATGAAGACTCTCCAAGATCATACACAAAGACACCATCTAGGTGGGTTCATAAGAATCAGCATGAAAGTCAAATAATCAGTGATAAAGATTCAGGAGTTAAACCAAGAAGAAAATTACTTTATGATGAAGAACAACCACTACTTTATATAGTAGAACCCAAAATATTTAAAGAATCTTGCAAAAGTGAGGATTGGATCAATGTTATGAATGATGAACTTGATCAAATAGAGAAGAACCAAACTTGGGAACTTATCCCAAGAACTAAGGACATGAATGTTATTGGAACCAAATGGATTTTTAAAAACAAGTTTAATGAGCATGATCATGTGACAAGAAACAAGGCCAAATTAGTATGGAAGGGATATACTCAAGTAGAAGATGTTGAATTTGATGAAACGTTTACACCTGTGGAAATAATTGAATCCATTAGGATGTTTTTAGCTTTTCTAAGCTACAAGAACATCGGAGTATATCAAATGGATGTAAAATATGCTTTTCTTAATGGAGAACTTGAAGAAGAATTCTATGTTGACCAACCTGAAGTTTTTCTCTTATCAGAAAATATAAATTATGTTAGAAAACATAAGAAGGAACTCGATGGTCTTAAACAAACTCCAAGAGTATGGTTCTCAAGACTTGACCATTGTTGAAAGCAACAAGGATATATAAAGGGGGCACAGACAGTAATCTATACATAAAGTTTGAAAACAAAAATATGATCATTGTTGTAGTCTACATAGATGATATCATATTTAGAAGTGATCTGTAAATTCTGAGTGTAAACTTTGCTTCAACAATGAAGAAGGAATTTGAAATGTCAATGTTAGGAAAACTAACATTCTTTCTAGGTTTACAGGTATCTCAATCAGAAAAATGGACTTTCATCTCTCAAACTAAGTATATCAAAGAGATGTTGAAAAAATTCAAAATGGAAGAATCCAAACCTATTAGTACTCCTATTGTCACCAATTGTAAATTGAGCAAGGATGATGAATATTTAGGAGTAGATCATACTATGTATAGGTCAATTATTGGTAGTTTATTATATGTAACAACTACAAGACCATATGTAATGCAGGTTGTAGGTTTGGTTTCCAGATTCCAATCAACCGCAAAAGAAACACATGTGGTTGCAGTAAAAAGAATTCTTAAATATCTAAAAGGTATAGTGGACTATGTATTATGGTATCCAAAATGAAATAACTTCACTCTAAAAGCATTCACTAATGCATATTTGGCAGGAAGTATTGATGATAGGAAAAGCAATAGTGGAGTACCATTCTACCTAGGAGATTGCTTGGTGGCATGGTTAAGCAAAAATTAGTCCTCCATTTCACTGTCTATAGCAGAAGCCAAGTATATTGTTGTTGCATCATGTTGTACACAAGTCATTTGGAGTAAGCAAACATTGGAAGATATACTTGTAAAATATGAGGACCCCATTGTTATACTCCATGACAATGCAAGTGTTATAAACATATCCATAAACCCTGTTATGCACTCTAAGACAAAACATATTCCAATCAAAAATCATTTTGTAAGAAAGAAAGTGTCTCAAAAGTGGTCAAATTGGAGTATATTGATACAAGGAACAAATTGCAGAAATTTTTACTAAGCCACTACCCAAAGAAGCATTTGAGCATCTTAGACATAACTTGGGACTTATCTCCTTATAGTTAATAAAAAGGAGAAAAGGCAGCATGTCAGGGGGAGATATGTTGACAACGACAATAGTCAGAAGGAAGGATTTGTCATTGTTATCATAAGGTGAGAATGTTTAGATATTTCCATCAATTCCAAAGGGAGAGAATGTTGAATATAGTTGTCATTGATGTCAAAGGAGTTTAGTAATGAAAAAGGAATAACCAAGGACATGATGATAGGGAAAACTCAGTGTAAGAAAAAGGAACAACAAAGGAATTGATGAAATGGAATGCATAATGATGTGGCATATGTGATGAGGATGGAAAGACACATGAGGGGATCCAACAAAGGGATTAAATCTGACCAAGTCTGATCAATCTTGATCGATCCTCTCATCAATCAATCCATAATCATGGAATTGCAGTCAACTTACTTAGCATAGGTTGGATGGCTCAGATCGTATCAAGAAAATAAATCGACGATAGGAAAATGATTCACAAAGTAAATGTGTGTTGAAGATAACATTACATAGCACCAAAGTGAAGTTTCTTGTTTGATAATTGATCAAAGGATGAGGAGGATTCCCCAAAGAGATTGACAGTTCACAGGAGTTGTGAAAATAGATCTGTGGAAGACCATTTCAAAAAATTTGAGGAGGCACATCCATAATCCGCAATCCTCAATGTGGAGGGAATCCACAGTCCGCAATCAACAAATTGCAGAATAAGTCTTGCAGAAGAAATTTCGAGAGAAGTCAAAATGCATACCCATAACCCACAATAGGCAATTGTGGAAGGAAGGAGTTTTCGATTGCAGAAATGTCGTTGCTGAAAGGAAATTGGGGAAAATTCAATGCGGAAAGGTCTATGGAGGAGATATTATTGCAGAAAGGACATTGCAGAAAGACACCCATAGAAGCTCATGACTGATAGATTTAAATAGAGTTAAAAATAATTAAACATAGAAGTAGGAAACATGTTTGATGAAAAGGTGTGTGTTATGAAGTGATGTGTTTAATGGGCAGGCACAACACCATATTTAAAGGGCGCAACTAAGAAACTACAAAGTGAAGAGATACCTTGGTAAAGAAATATGAATGATGGTAAAGGTATTTATAAGAAAAGATTTTAAGTTTAGAAAGGTGTCTTTGTAATCCAGATCCATGCAGTAGTAGCAGACAGAGACCAAGGAATTAATGAGAAACCAATGCTTGTTAACCCAAAAAATCCCTCACTCAGCTCTACATGGCCTACACCACCCAAGGACACCCATGCACGACCCTCATTTCACCCCATTGGACCCCCACACCCTCAAAAAGGCTTAAGATTGAGCAAAAGGGCTTCAAAACCCCAAAAAGAGCCTAAATAGTTCTCCTAGGGGATAAAGCATCCAAAAAGAGGCTAAAACCCCTCAAAGGAGCTTAAAAACCCAAAAGAAGCTAAAGATAGGGCGAAAGGAGATAAAATCCCAAAAAAGGGGCTAAAGCCCCAACAAGGGGCTTAAAACACTAAAAAAACCCCAAAATGCTATAAATAGAGGGGTGGGGGTCACTCTCAAAACACTTCTCCCTTGCATACTGTTATGCTTCTCAAGTGGATGCCTTGAGACCCTTTGTATCTCAAGCCACCCACACTCCCCTTCTTCCATCTTCCATTGAGCCATAGCTTCCCCCATCCAACAGAGGTGCTTCTCCAAGATAGGGCATGGTGGCCCATTCCATCAAAGAGAAGGTATAGCTTGTTGTTTATGTCTTTGCTTTGGTAGTTTGCTTAGTTTTTTGCTAACCCATATATGTTTACAGGTTTGTTTCTCACATGTTTTTCCAGGTATTTTGGTTCTAACATTTGTTAGCAGGTAGTTGGAGCTAAACCTTAATAGTGTTTGCAGAGGGGTTTCCATCCATTTCTTTCATTTCAGTTCTGCTTAGTTTTCTGTCCATTTTTCTTATATTTCACCACTAGGAACCTACCCTTCCATCCTATAGATGGAAGGTAGCCATTCCTGCCTTGTAGCAAGGGAGAAATACTTGCTACAGAACTGGCAACCATACCAAGTCTATCCCACAGGATCCCTGGGACTGTTTTTCAAAATTTCAAGTTTTAGTTTAGTTTTTTGCCCTATGTTAATTTTTCTATTAAATATAGTTTAAAATCTTGTTTATTTACATTTTTTGTTACTGTCGAGCCACCACAAGGCAAATCCGAGTCCATTTGGCCATAGTACAGGTTACTGTTGGTCGGATCTAACTCAAGGTCAAAAAATTTCACTTTTCGAAGCAGGTCGCACTTATCGAGCCTGGACAGGGGACCAGGTTGTTCATTTGGGCCTCATAGGTGTGACTAGGTTACTCATTTGGGCCTCATAGGTGTGACAAGGTCAACCTTTTACCCCCAAAAGGTGTGACCCCCTTCCAAAAGACAGTCAACTTCTATCTGCAAAATCTGGGCGACCCCCTCGCATGTTTCTGGAAATATTTGGTGACCTCCTCACCGCATTTGACCTAAAACGTGCAATATGTCACTCAGAATTGGGTTTTTAATAATTAATGACTGTCAATGTGGCTCAGCCGCCTCTATCCATCCGAATTGTTTCATTTCTATTTTTGTTTATGTTAATGTCAATTTCATTTACAAAACAAAGTGTAAACTAAATACTGAATGGGTTAATGAATATAGTTTGACTAAAACTCACTTAAAATCAATAATATTACTTAACACTTCCTCCTCTACCCAGTCATCACCCTTTGGGTTATTCTAAGATAAGACGAAGGGTATAGCTCATATAGTAATAGGAACTTCACCCAATATTGTTCGAAACCATTAAAAACGGGTGACTTGGAAGGTAGAGGGGGTAGAGAAGGAGGGCTTCTCACGGAACTCACTATCCTCCCTATTGACCAACATTGCATCTGAAAGGTGACCCATGGATCTATAGATGGTCTTAGTCCCATTGTGTTGAGAGCCCAGCACCTTCTCTGGGTTGAAGAAGAATATAGGTGTAAGGTAGTCACCTAGTCAAGATATCACAATTCAACATAAAAATGGTATATGTCTAAAACATTTCTGATTTTGATTTACTGCTTTCATCCACAATGATATGAACTCTATGGAATATTCATAAACCATTTGCATCCACCAGATAACAGAAAAACAAAAAGACATGCACACCGTACCATGTAAATCAACCCAACTCAGTTCATGACGCTGAGAGAGCCACTAAAATTTGCAAATTTACGCTAAGTTAAAAATCTGCAGTCTTTGAGGACATAAGTCCCTGACTACCTCAGCCGTGGGAAATACTTGGGCTCATCCCAAAAACTCATTGTGAGGAGTACCACAGGAACCCCAAAGTAGCTGGCCATTGAGAGGAATTGCCAAGTGAAATGGGTAACGACCCCCACTGATTGAGTAGAACGCCCGTGAGGAAAAATCCAAGAGTTGTCTTCTGGTAGTCTTGGTGGCCAAGTGACCACCTGCAGCCAATAGGAATCCATTGAAACTGGGGTCCAAAAAATTATTTCCACTAGTTTGATACACAAATTTAACACAATTGATCCGTCACGCTCTTTCTCATGCCTAAGAGGTGAACCACCACAATTCGGGTCATTGAATCGACATCATCGAGACCATTCTTGAAAAACTCCCACACCATCAGAAGGCCACATAGCCTTTGATTTATATTCAAACCCATATCAGTCTGAACCAGACCTGCACACTGCACCATCAAGCCCCATGGCTGGTGCAAACCCAGATCCATTCTCTGGCATAGGAATTGCTAGTGGAGCCATGTCCACACCAAAAACTATCACCAACAACCCTATAGGTGGCCCCAATACAATTATGCAAACTGTGATAAGTCAGCTACCACCACCCATATTGACCAGTCAAGTTGTCCCACCTGCAACACATGGGGGCAGTGGCTCTTCCACATACACTACCCCTCCTGTCACACATGGGTGTGGTGGCCCTTCCACCTACACTGCCCCTCTGGTCATACATGGGGGCAGTGGCCCCTCCACCCACACTTTCCATCCCACCACACTTGGGGGCAATGGCCCATCCACAATGGGGCCACAAGTACCCGGAGCAATGCAGATGCATTATGCACCTGCAAACCCCAACACCATGGATGCCCCATTTCACATCAACCTGGGGTCAAACCTTCCCTTCATGGCACATCTTAACTTACCTGATTTCGCTTGGTTAACAAATGACCCTATCCGCCATCAAAAGTTTTGGCCTCCCATGCCAACCAAACTTCCCTCAGATATTCCCAAGTTTGAAGGGAAGGCAGGGGATTGCCCCCAAAACCACATCATGAAGTTTCATCTATGATGCTCATCAAACAACATCATAGATGATTCGATCAGGCTAATACTATTCCAACGCACCCTCACAGGTGCTGCAGCCAAGTGGTAAGTTGAGATACCACAAGACAAGTACCCAGATTTCAACTCCCTAGCTTTCATATTCTTGCACTATTTCCAACTCCTCATCAGATATGATGAAGAGGTGGATATCTTGTTATCTTGCCGCCAGAACACTACAACCCACATAACCGACCACATCCATGAGTGGTGGTGACGCCATAGTTTGTGTAAGATCCAACTTGATGATAGGATCTTCCCAGATTGGTTCCTCAAAACCTTGCTCCCACCTATAGAAAAGTACATCGCATATGAATTTCCCCAATCCGAATAAGAAGCCATCTTGAAAGCCCAATAGTTCGATCTAATTTATGCATAGTCTGGGTACCTTTACACTGTCATTCCATATGTTGTCCGTGCGGGTACCTCCTACCATGATGCATCAAGGGCATCCCATGCTACAGATGGCATCATAGGTTAGGTATCCCACCAACCACAACACCGTCTGACACCACCTGTAATACCACCACAACCAAGCAAAACCGCTACTGTTTCCTACCAAAACCAAACTCTGGACTATGCAAGAATGATGTCCCAGTTCGAAGCCACAACTTCTTACGCACAACCTACACCATCGTAGCAGGTTCAAGCCTTGACTTGGCCAACAAAGCAATATGTGGGGTAAATTCCCACATTTATGGCACCACCACCCACCCAAATCTACTATGCACCACCAGTGCAAGTGGTTCAAGCCATCGCCCCTGCTCCACCTGATCTATTGGGACAGGTGTTTGCACAACAAAACCATCCCAACTAGCCAACCCCAATAACCAACAAGGGCAAGCCAGAAATAACTGACCCCGGGACCAAGGAAACAATCAACTGCAGGGAGGTCGTCAACAACCAAACCCACCCAACAATGTCATAGAAAATCGGCTAGCCCAAAATCCTCCACAACTAAATGCACCGAGATGCAATTCCCAATTGCATACAAACCAACCATGTACACTCTGTGATGTCTATGGGCACTACACATTCGAGTGTCCCTTCATGGGTCACGCTAAGCAAGCCATTCGGAACAAGGTTCAACATGCCACCAACACAATGGACCAAGCCCAAGCCAACCCGACACAACAAGGACCTCCTCCTATGGTGCTTCAAAACCCATTACCAATCCAAGGATTGGTGGCAACTGCACCCCCCGCCCCCACCTGCCCCCCCCAACCCAATTATAATGCTTCGGGGGAACTTCCCATGGCAGAAACAGGTGTCCACCACCTGCTAGCTATGACAACTGAAGAGGTCAATCTACAAACTAGATGAAATAATTATGGAACCAACACCGAACCCATTGACACATCAGTGGCATCAACGTCTAAAACAGTTAATGCACCTCTTCAGTTACCCCCATTCCCGTGGCCCCCATACACTGAGTTGTCAATAACGCCATGGCTAGAGCTGCTGTCAGCTACAGCATCGTGGATTATTTGGCCCAAACACCAACCACCATGTCCGCTCTTGAGGTACTCAAAAAGTGCCCAATGCAACGAAAATCCTTACTAGCCACCCTTGGGGCCATAGACCCCTCAAACTCCAAGTTGATCACATTCTACATGGAGAATGGAGAACCATGAATGCCATCAACCATTGCCTTTCAAATCCCCATGTCTATCCATAATTTGGTTGTGCATCAGTGCATAGTGGATGAGGGGGCATCCACATGCGTTATGTCTACCCTAGTCTGGCAAAAACTTGGATCCCCAATTCTGCAACCATCCTCCATAACTCTACAGGATTATGACGACCATCCCACTAAATCCAAAAGAATCCTCCCCCATGTCCCCATCACATTAGCCAGGAAGATAGTGCTAATTGACATAGAGGTTTGTCAACACTCAGTTGGACCATAACCTTCTCTTTGGAAGGAGTTATATGTACACCATGAGAGCTGTCGTATCGACTGTCTTTTGTCTCATGATGTTCCCCCATAAAGGGAAAATCATGACGGTTGACCAACTTACTTATCACGATCCGCAAGGGCTAACGACACCCACCAATTTTTTCCCTACGATCAATACCATTGATCCACAAGGGATGACCACACATGCCAATGTTATCCCTGCGTTCAACACCCAAGTTGACAACATACCAGCTTCCCCATTGTTGAATGTGGGCCTTGGGTTGTTTTCCGATACCACCATGACGGTTCCTTTCCCCCTAGTGCCACCACCATCGACACCAATTGAGACTGTGGACTTCTGCATGCTCTCATCTAGCATCGCTACACCTAAACAACAATAGCAGCCACATCCGTAACCGCAACGACAACACTGTCTGTAGCCATAGAATCAACAACAACCGCAACATCATCTGCAACCACAACATCACCAACATCTGCAACATCATCCACAACCGCAACATCATCCACAACCACAACATCAACATCAACTTCAACATCATCCATAGCCACAACATTATGCACAGCCAAAACCACAACCTCAACCCCACATACAACCATCAGGGAGTTATCTGGGATCCTCTCAAGTCCATACAATTCCCTTCCTTTTTCCCCCGCCTGATGTCATGAGCAAGCTAGTAATGGCCACCCTAAACCTACCCAACTTTACATTAGGAATTCTTGTGTGGTATCTTGATCCACTTGCCTCAACCATCAATGCCCCAGGTAGTACTAACCCCCATGCAGCCCATTGCGGTCGAGTCTCATCCTCCACCCGGCCCGTAAAAACCAACCACCGCACCCGCACCCACACCACCCCACCCAAAAAGGGCCAAGGGAAAGAACGTGAAATCCACCGCAGAGCCTTGACAAACCCTTCCTTGTGTCATCTGTGAAGAACAGGTCCATCCAACTTAGAACTTCCCTGAGATTCCTATAATCCATGTGCATTTGGACGCCATGGATATAAATGAAAACCTCCCCATGGTTGAGCTTCCAAGCGTGCCAACAGTAAGAAACAACTCACTGAGAAAAAAACATGCTTGCGCCCTCTGCGGTTTGTATGGAAACTATTCTCACCATTTTCAAGACTTGCCCGAGTTCTGAATGGCTTTAGACAACCTCCATCAACATTCCCGTGAATCTGAGATCACCCTGATCAAAGAAGTTCACCCCCCACCTCCTTCTTCAGACACACGCTCGTCTCCACCTCCAACGATGGCCCATCAGACCTATCTCTTCATTGCTTCTACAATGATCAGGAGATATTGGAAGCCTTAACTGCCCTGAAATACCCATGGGACAACATGCACCGTCGCTCATTCTTCCTCCCTGAAGAACTTGTGTTGCAGTCTGACCAGTTTTTCGTGGAAACCAAAGATTTCATTCACGGGAAAGTTGACTGGTTCAAAAACCCCATCTCGGCACCAAACAACTTTAAAGAAGGGAACATGGCCAACATCTCACCAATCATCAAAATCAACATCTCACCAACAGTGAGGTTGTTGAAGAAATCATGCTGGGGGCATCCTGCTCCCCCAAAGAAGTCACTACCTACAAAGATCTCTTCCAAGAATTCCATGATATCTTTTCCTGGTCTTACATTGAAATGTCTGGCTTGGATCCATCCATCGTGGAACACCACATTGACACATGGCCCAATGTGGCCCCATACATCAAAAGCAACGGCCCATCCATCCTTCCAAAGTGGCCGCGGTCAAAACCGAGATATAGAAGCCGCATACAACTGGCTTCATTTACCCCATTACCTACACCACTTGGGTTTCTAATCCTATTCCCATGAATAAAAAATAGGCTACCATCCACGTTTTCATAGACTTTCACGATCTCAATGGGGCATGTCCTAAAGACAACTTCCCAACACCCTTCATCGATCATATTATCGATGCATGCGCCAAACATGAGGCCTTTTCCTTCATGGACGGATTTTTTGGATATAACCAAATATAGATCCGGAAAGAAGATCGTTACAAGACTGCATTCACAACCCGGTGGGGCACATTCACATATTCAGTCATGCCCTTTGGCCTGAAAAATACTGGAGCCGCCTTCCAGCGCGCCATGTGATATTGTTTCCATAGCCTAATTCACATCATCTTGGTCTACCTGGATGACCTTACCGCTTGATCACCAAAACAATCACAACACATATAAAACTTACGGCAAGTCTTCCTACATTGTCGCAAGTACAAAATTTTCCCGAATCCCCTCAAGTGCATTTTCTGTGTCCCAGCGGGCCATCTACTTGGATTCATCATATCCCACAAAGGGATAATGGTAGATCCCCTCAAAGTTCATGCTATCCTTGATCTCCCTTCCCCAAAAACTTGGCACCAACTATAGAGCCTCCAAGACAAGGCTAACTTCCTTCGCCGCTTTGTACTAGAATATGCAACAAAAAGTCTATGGATTCATCCACCTGCTCTACACAAAATTCCCCTTTTTTTGGGATCAGCAAGCACAAGAATCATTTGATGCACTCAAGAAATCCTTAGCTTCTACACCATTACTCTCAGCACTAGAATTCACTCGAGACTTCATTCTCTATGAGTCGGCCTCAGAAAACGCCATTGCTAGAGTATTGGTTCAAGAAGACGATGTTCACCATGAGCATGTGATTTACTACATCAGTCAGAAGCTAACAGGACCCCCACTATGATACTCACTTGAGGAGAAATTGGCCCTCACCGTCATCTTCTCAGGTCAGAATTTGCGCCACTACATCATCGCAAACCATACTCGTGTAGTGGCTGATTCAAACCCAATGCGGTACCTCTTAAACTGTTGCCTTTTACAAGGTCGAGTAGCTAAGTGGGAAGTCATCCTCGAAGAATTCAACTTAGAGTTCATTTCCCCAAAAATCACAAAGGCACTCGTGTTGGCCGTGCTCATGACTGATCTTCCCCCATTAACCGCTTCATCATGCCCTAAGGACGATCTCCCTAATGATTTCCTATTCGTCATATCCATGAAAGATCCATGGTATGGGGACATCCTTCTTTATTTACGAACACAGAAATTCACAGCGCACTTAAACCATGAGAATAGGCGACACATCTGACATCAAGCCATTCACCACTTGCTGATTGGATATGTTCTATATCATTAAGGCATTGATACCATCCTACATCGTTTCCTCACCCGTGATGAGGCTGAGACCATCCTCAACGACTGTCATAGTGGAGCATGTGGTAGCCACCTTTCAGGCCTGCCAACCGCCCAGAAGATTCTACATGCCGACTATTTTTGGCCCTCTATCTTCACCGATTACATAGAGGCAGTCAAGCATTGCTGTAGCTATTAGCTCTTTGCCCCAAAGTCAAGAACGCCCTTTGCACCATTAGACCCCGTAGTCATAGTCAATCCTTTCTGTAAATGGGCAATTGACTTCTTGACAATCAACCCTGTCTCGGCCAACGGTCATAAATACATCATTATGGTAGTCGATTACTTCACTAAGTGTGTTGAGGCCATGCCCACATTTGATTGCAAAAGTGAAACAACCGCGCGATTCTTCTTCAACCATGTTATTTCATGATTTTGTGTTCCTAAACAATGAGTCTCAGACCATGGAGCACACTTTCAAGACGTTTTATGGGCTGAGTTGTCAACCATGTTGAAATTCGAACATCAATACTCATCTTTCTACTACCCCCAGCGCAACGGCCAAGTTGAAGTAGTCAACAAAATCATCAAAACAATGCTCCAAAGCATGGTGAAAAACCATAAAACCAATTTGTGCCACATGCTATTCTCTGCCCTATGGAATTATCGCACATCCACAAAAACTGCAACCGGTTTCACTCCTTTTCGCCTAGTACATGGAGTTGAATCAGTGCTCCCTATAGAGTGCCAAATCCCATCGCTCTGCTTCACGGTAGAAATCCTCCCTGATACTTCACTTTTAGAAGAATGACTCCTCCAACTCGAGCAAACCATAGAAGACTATTGAGCTTCCCTTCAAGCCATTGAAGCAGTGAAAACATGGTCAAAGGCCCACTATGACTCCCATGTCCACCCTCGCACCTTCAGCGAAGCCAATATGGTTCTAGTCTATGACCAACCCAACGATAAGTTGCGCAAAGGCAAGTTCGAGTCAATGTGGTATGGCCCATATGTCATCCACCCTTGCCTCGAAAAAGGGGCATACACCCTTATTGACTATGATGGACAGCTCTTGAAGAACCCCTGTAATGGGCTCTACCTCAAGAGATTTAACGCTTAACATCACCAATGAGTCTCTTGATTTTCTTTTCTTGTTTTTTAACATTTTTAGCACAAGTCATGGGCATCACCATCAGCTACTAATCCAAAGTCACCCGAAACCGGTTCGAGACACCTCTCACACCTCCGGTCTCAAATTTCCATCTCCTGATGAGACCATCGTCTCATGTTTGACAAACAAATTTTTGGACCGCTTCCCATAAGTTGCCTCGATTTATGAGCCACACCTTGGTAATACAAGTGTCTGTGGACCTGTACTTGCATCACACTTGCCTACCACTACTCATGCAGATTCTTGGGCCATCGCCCATTAAGGAACATCATTTTTGTTTTAAAATATAAGTTGTCTACCCTGTCCACCACACCTTATGTAGATCACCGAACCATCGTCTAGAGAACAGATCATTTCCTTTTCATATATTTGGCATATAACTACCTCCGGACTTGTGATCACATCACATGTAGTCAATTCCTTCCACCACAAATCACACACAGCTCTCCTGACCTCTGTCCGAGAGCCACCTTGATTTGCGTGTCGTTGCCGCACTGGCTCGTGTGCCTCTGTCGTAATCTATCCCATACATGTATTGGTATCTTTGAGAGCCACCTTCTCTGTCCATATTGCGTAGATGACCTTTGGACCACTATCCACCGTCCTGACATGGGGCACCGCCTATGCCACCGCAATCAGTTGACCATACTAGAGTTTCGGTTAAGCTCTTTTCTGACTCCTAAAAGAATGAAAATATTGTCGAGTGCAGTTGCTTCCTTTCCTGCTTGTTAAAGTATAGGAAAGGGAATCTACATCATCTCAGTTACCTTCTTTTGCAGACTATGTATACCATCAAATGAAAAGGACCACCTTGGCATATTCAAGCTAAGACCATTCCCATCTGCATACTTTTATGCTTTCTCGTTCAGAGGGGCCACACTTTATGAAAAATCTCACCATGGGTTGTCGTTAAGCTCTTTTCCAGCCTTCTCATCAAGAAAATATTTTCGAGCAAACTTGGTTTCATTCATGCTCATAAAAGTATCAGAATGACCGTCCAGTTAGTATAGGTTTAACCTTTTCTAGCCTGATTGGACTATCAATGGTAAAGAAGTCTCTCATCCCCTACAGGATGGGAGAGCTCTCTTATGTATACTTTCATCCTTTTTGGGGAACAGAAGAATACCAACAAAAAAGACCCCCACTGGAGTCTTCTTCGTGCTTTCAGACTCTCTAAAATTGAAACCACCATCGAGCATTGACTTCCTTGGGCTCTCCAAAAATCCACAAGATCGTACAACAACGGTGTCTATAGACACCACCCCACAAAAAATAGTTTGGAAGCATTCCCACTTTGGGTCTCCTTTGGTCAGAGTACGCTGCAATGTGTCTTCCTTGGATCCCATTAGTACCAAAAGTATCTACCTCCCCCAAGTATTTCCAATCTGCAGTGACATTCTCAGTATTATAGTTATGATCCCATTCCCATGAGTTAGTTTCATTCGCTGCCTGGTCATCCCTACCATCATACTCTAAACAAAGGAATTTTGGGTCTACTACACTCCCCCTACC
This sequence comes from Pseudotsuga menziesii, assembly GCA_001517045.1. Taxonomy (NCBI): domain Eukaryota; kingdom Viridiplantae; phylum Streptophyta; class Pinopsida; order Pinales; family Pinaceae; genus Pseudotsuga; species Pseudotsuga menziesii. Next base: position 21,495 of record LPNX010875796.1, on the reverse strand, counting down.
CATGTTCAACTCTTTCCTCCCCCCACCCCCATTCAGTGGTTCAATCTGTAGATTGTCTCACCCCTTTCGGTTATCTCCCTCATGCTTCTGGTCAAGGAAACACCATTGCCTTAACCAGGGGCAGGTCTCCCTCTGTCGACGACAACACACATATTCCATAGGATAGACCCAGAGATCCCTGTATCTTGGTTTCATTAACCTCATTGATTAGTTCCTTGGACCACTTGAGAGGAGTCCTTAGTGCCTCTCGGGATGGTTGTTTCTCATGTGCTCGACTCCAACTACATCATCACATCGTTGAGATTCATACAGGGTATAGGTCCATGCAGTATTTGGTCGAAGACCCCAGATGTCACCTGACTCTAGCACATTGATGAGTCTATTTGAGGGAGCTAAACAGGTTATGTCCCTTGTGATTTATGACTTTCATTGGAGACAGTGTTTAGAATCCCCAGTAGTGCTTGTATATAGATTTATGATTGATGCAACATACTTGTACCACAGAGACTCTGACTGTCCATCAGTGAGTCCATACAGTTATGTACCATTCTAGATCCAACATGCTATTAGTCATGAATATATAGCATTCCATGAGAATACCATGGGTCCAATGTAGCAATTCTTCAGATCAATATTGTATTTAGCCTCTAATTGAGGCAACCATTATTGTATCATCAGTTGTATATGATCGGCTCTTGTATTATAGAGCATAGATCACATTATTCTTTTTACATTGTTACGAGCATGGGGATGACCACCTCGTCCATATACATTTCACACATTATTTGTATCTCACTCATTGATGGGAACTGTATTAATACAAAAACCAAAAGCCACCATGCCATGGCCTCGAAAGCACCACCTCTCCACAGAAAATCCTATGATGTTCGTCAACCATACAATGAGTTCATGCCCTCACACATTAGTGGGAAATCTGTTAACCCAAAAAATCACTCACTCAGCTCTACATGGCCTACACCACCCAAGGACACCCATGCATGACCCTCATTTCACCCCATTGGACCCCCACACCCTCAAAAAGGATTAAGAATGAGCAAAAGGGCTTAAAAACCCCAAAAAAGAGCCTAAATAGTTCTCCTAGGGCCTAAAGCTTCCAAAAAGGGGCTATAACCCCTCAAAGAAGCTAAAGATATGGAGGAAGGAGCTAAAATCCCAAAAAAGGGGTTAAAGCCCCAACCAGGGGCTTAAAACCCTAAAAAGCCCCCAAAAAGCTATAAATAGAGGGGTGGGGGTCACTCTCAAAACACTTCTCCCTTGCATATTGTTATGCTGCTCAAGTGGATGCCTTGAGACACTTTGTCTCTCAAGCCACCCACACTCGCTCTCCTCCATCTTCCATTGAGCCATAGCTCCCCCCATCCAAGAGAGGTGCTTCTCCAAGCTAGGGCATGGTGGCCCATTCCATCAAAGAGAAGGTATAGCTTGTTGTTTATGTCTTTGATTTGGTAGTTTTATTAGTTTTTCCCTAACCCATATTTGTTTGCAGGTTTGTTTCTCACATGTTTTTACAGGTATTTTGGTGCTAACATTTGCTAGTAGGTAGCTGGAGCTAAACCCTAACAGTGTTTGCAAAGGGGTTTCCAGCCATTTCTTTCATTTCAGTTCTATTTAGTTTTCTATCCATTTTTCTTGTATTTCACCACCAGGAACCTACCCTTCCATCCTATAGATAGAAGGTATCCATTCTTGCCCTGTAGGAAGGGATAAATCCCTACTACAATGACAATATTAAAGATATAAGGGGATCTTGAAGTCTGATAAAATCATACTAGGGTGGTTCTAGTGTAGGCTATATGCCTGCAAAGGGGTAATAGCCTCATTCCAGTAGTAGTTGGTAAATAGGGTATAGAAGCATCCTTTCACTAGTAGTTGATAAACTAGGGGGTTGTATTCTCCTTCCAGTATTTTCTGGTAAATAGGGTGTAGTACCATCTGTGTCTGTAGTGGCAGACACAAACTATCTGTAAATATAATTTTACAATAATAGGAAGTATTGGTGGTTTTCCCAATTGGACTGACATGATAAAATTTGTGTTTCTTGTGTCTTGTTGATCATGTGTGTTAATTAATAAGTTAAAAGTGGTTTTAATTGTTAAAAGTTAATAATATAGATTCACCTCTCCCCTCTAAGTATTGTCCAAATTTCCAACACTTAAAGTTGGCAATCCCTCATCTAGGGTTTCCTCATTAATGTCCTTTCCTTAAATGTTAGAGAGGTAGAGGGTGCCCCAAAATCACAATCCCTTCACAAACTCATTTATATTTAAATAATGACTATCATAATGCTCCAAGAAATAATGTGCACATGGACTAAAGCCATATAGGTTCTTTCCTCGATTTTTTAAAATTTTATTTTTGTACTTTTGATGTAGTGTGTTTATTTGGGGGTATTTGAACTGTTTGGAACCATATTATTAATTCTTCCTCTAGTGTCTTCCTTCAATAATGGATCATTTTGGATGCTAAGGCTAGGTATTTGGATATATTGTTCATATTTAATCTGTATGGTCCTTATAATGATTAACGTCCATTCTAGGAAGCTATCGATGATCGAGAATACTTATGAGGTGATAATGTAATCCTCATGGGTGATCTAAATATGACCTTGTATTCCAAATAAATTTGGGTGATACGACCAGGATGGATCCTTTGTCTTAGTTTTTTCTGCACTATTCGAAGACTCAAACCTTATTGATATTGAACCTATCGAGTTAACACCAACTTTGAGAAATGTAAGAGGTGTAGAAGCAAATATTTCGAAGAGACTAGATAGTATTTTGTGGTTTCGAAGTTATTGGATGCTATTGATCATATAAACAATGGATTAGGATCATTGCATTTCAATTATTATTCAATTTTTCTATAGATCAAGAAGAAGGACGAGAAATCGTCTAGTCCCTTCAAGTTCAATTAAGCCTACTTAGACGATGATGATTTTAGATCTCCTATAATCATAAATTGTAATTTTTAATATCATCTTTCAATTAATTCATTCATGATGTAATTTTCAATCAATTTAATAAAAGTGAATGATATTGCGGGTGAATGGGTAAATGGAAAAAAAGAGGAAGGGAGCAACTATGAGGAAAGTGGAATTGGATATTGACTGTATATTTGTTCAAAATGTTGCAAATGTTTTTTATGAAGATTTGGAGGTTTTCAAGGACCTAGAATAACAAAAGGAGCATCTATTAGAAATGGAGGAAAGATCATGGTGATTAAAAATACATGACATCTAGATTTCCAAAGGTGGTAACAATGCCAAATTGTTTCATAAGTATGTTGTGTACAAAGAATCAGTAAACATGATTTGTGAGATGGGGTTTTTGGATAGTTATAGACTTACCTCTTTTAAAGATATTTCTTCTGTTGGAAAGGGACATTTTCAGTGTTTATCTACAATCCAACTATGTCTCGTATTGTGGAGAAAATGAGGATCATTAAGTTGTTTCCTAATGTCTTTGATAAACATATGAATGATAGTTTGGAAGTTTTTTCCACCAAGGAAAATATCAAGGAGGTGTTCATTTCTTTCAAAAAATCAAAGAGCACTGAGTCATATGGTTTGGCCATTGAATTTTACATTTGTTTCTTTGATTTCCTTATGGATGATTTATTCAAGGGTTGTGAAGGAGTCTTGTGTTATAGGGAAAGTTCCCAAGAAAATAAATTCTACATGTATTGCACTAATTCCTAAGAAGAATGAGTCCTCATTCTTTAAATATTGTACACCCATTTCTTTGTTTAATCGGAGCTACAAACTCATTGTAAAAACCATTGCAATTAGGATCAAATTGTGTTTTTCCAATTACATCTTCAAAGAGTAATTTTTTTTTATACAATTATAGGATTCATGATGTTGCTCGAATGGAACAAGAATTATAAACACATAGATATTGAAGAATATTCTTGAAACCCCCATTAATATTAACTTTTCTAAGGCATATGATAAGCTAAACTAGATTTGTCTTAGATTGGTTCTACTTCAAATGGGAATGAGCCTTTCCTATGACAATTGGATTATGGAATGTGTACCTTCAACAAATTATGCAACCCTCATTAAGGGTTCTCTTTTGGGTTTTCCATGGAATCTAAAGGAATGAGACAAGGATTTATTCTATCTCCATTTATTTTGGTGATGATTGCATAAGGGATAAGAAAGATGATTTCCTTTGCAAAAAAATGGGCAATATAAAAGGTATACAAGTGATTGAAGATATTTATCTTTCTCAACTTCTGTTTGTAGACGAAATTTAAATTTTTGGTGATGCCTCAATTAATGAATGAAGGACTCTTAAGGGGATTGTGGATTTTTTGTCTTTCAATCAGAATGGAAATAACCTACAGTAAGTTAATGTTTATTTTTAATGAACTCAATCCTGATTTGGAATCTCAAAGTTGTCAATTGTTTCCTTATCATGTTGATGATTTCAATAAGGGTTTGCATTATTTAGGATATTTTTTTAATGCAATGACTATAGCGTAGTTGATTGGATGTGGATTTATAAAAATATTAAATCCATATTTTCTTGTTGGGGTTTGATATGGTTACTCTTGGTGGTAGACTAGTTTTAATCATGTTTTTTTTACACAACATTCCAATTTTTTAGCTATGTCCATCTCACATTCAAAAAATTATTTTAGATAGTATTAGAATCAAGTGCTTTAGTATTTTGTGGACATGGAAGAAGCATAAAGAAGGTATTCCTTTAGTGAAATGGTCCCTTTTAGCAAGGCCAATAAAGTATGGAATATGGGTATAAAAGATATCTATTTATTTGGTCAAGTTTTGGCTGCAAAATCTATGTAGAAACTAGTTTTCAATGAGGGTGTGTGAGGGAAGATAACATGTAAGAATTGCTTCAATGGAAACTCATAGAAAAATGGATCGGATTAGTGAATAAGATCATCAAAGGAGACTCTAATATGCGTAAGGTCTTAGTGCGTGCTTTTCCTATTTTAGGGTGTTGGGTGGCCTCAAAATTCAATGAAGGGGACAAAATACGTCTTTGTTAAGACCCTAGCATTAGTGTTTCTGGAAACTACAACCTTTCATATGAATTGACTTTTGTTCTCCACTCAAAAGGTTTAACAATGTTTTTATATGTTTGTACTCAAGGGTTCCCATGTATATGGTTACAAAATTTCCTATTAGTAGAGGAACTAAACTTACAAGGGGCATTAGATAATGAGTGGAAACACTATATTTATTTGTTAACTCATAATGTGATTTTTTTACAGGATATTGATGATTTGTTGAAGTGGTCCTAGAATAAGGTATTTGTAATTATTACTTCAATTATTTGATATGAATCTCTATCTTACAATGATATTCAAAGAGAGATTTCCTGGTGGTGGACTAATATATGGAAGTTAGATTGTCCCCTCAAAATCCAAATTTTCACGTGGCTTTCTTTATCAAAAAAGATCTTGAGATAGCATAATGAGTAGAAGTGATATTAGCAAGGCCTTAATAGGTGTATCATGTGAAAAAGTGAAGCAGAATTAATGAACAATTTAGTTATCAAATATTCATTTTACAATTCAAGTCTAGAAGTATGTCCTTAGGATGTTAAGTTTCCCAGGATAGTGGTCTCATGATATTTTACTTCAATGTTTTCAAACTTTGTTTGAAGACCCTTTATTCAACCAATTTAAAAATCTTCCTTGTTATGTATTATGGGTTTTTTTGGTGATTAGAGATGAGATGAATTTTGAAGATAAAGGTCAGGCTTCTTTAGTCATGGACCATGAAATCAAGACCCTTTTTAATGAAGGATATAAGAAGAAGAAACAAAAGTGGATTTTATAGTAGCAAGCAGTGAAAAAATTTCAACATAACATATGAGTTCTTCAACAGAAATAGCCACCAAATCCTCAGGTTATAATTCAGCAACAAAACCAACCACATCATTTATCCCAAAGTTCCCATCATGCCCAACATGCTTTAAAACAAAATATTCACTACTTGAGTCAACAACGATCTATTCATACATTTGGTCAACTAGCATATGTGGCCATCCAACATTTATATTCAAACCACCAAAAGGTAATGAACCAACATCATATACCAAGCCAACAATAGTTAATGAACCAACGTCACCTACATTATGATGATCAGTCAAAGCAATACGCTTGGTACATAGTAATCAACTTTCTCAGCAACATCAACAACAAGATTCCATCTTAGGGTCTTTGCAAGAAAAACTGGTGCTTCAGTTCCATCATCACCAAAAATATTTGCAATCAGATAAACAACCCATATGGATGAGCTTACTAATCCATATGCTTGACAATTCAGAAGTTTCTCATCACCAGCAAGTCCAAATTCTTGATATCCTTTTTGAAAAAATAAAAAAAGAAATGACAAGAACTACATAATTGCCAATAAATATCAGTGAATAAAGGAGAAACATAAGTTATAATTAAGGATGCTTCAAATTTACTAGATTCCATTGAGCCAAAAAACATACCCATGTCACAACAACATGATAGTGGACATTCACAAGACTCCCAAGTTAACGTGCAAGTTCTTGCACATTCTCTATCAAAACATGTGGCTTTTTCCGAGAGCCATTAGATGCAAGATAGAGATGTTAAAATCTTTGGTCAGGTTCTCATGTCCCATCCCACATCATGTATGAACATATCTCCTTCACCTTCAAAGAACGTATTTTTGTATCCATATTTTTCAATGTCTTTTTACTAGCTAGTACTATAGTACTTTCAATTTTTTAGGGGTTTCCTTATGCTTATCTTGATGGTACTGTTGCCTCCTTTCACACACCTGGGTCACGTGGTAGAAATATTCAAGTCNTCTCGAGTCAAGGCTGTCACCTTGTTCTTGACTCCTCTGTTTAGGCTCAACTCCTAACGAAGCCAAGGGGGGTAGACCCTATTATGTTACTAAGGAAAATTTAATTAGTAAGGTGATTTTAAACTGAATGAGTTACTTAGGAGTTTTAAAAATTAACTATAGACAATCAAAGATGGCAAGATACAAAATTGAACACACGAAAGCACAGCGCTGAGACACAATATATATACAAAGCAAGAAAATAACCAGTGCCTTAGAATGGAGTCAAAAAATAAGATCCATGTACTTGCATGTGCTTGGAGTGAATGTTTTGTGATTGCCTCTTGTTATGTTTTAAGTTAAATTTGAGGTGTGAGTTGTTTAAAATTAGGCGAAGGGGTGGACTCCAGATATACCCGAGAGTACTTGGAGTATGTCCAAAACTAAACCTTCACGGCTACCCATAAGGAATATGTGGGCTGAATGGAATTTCTGGGGATATTGTTCATAACGCACCCATTAGGGTGTGACAGAGATCGGCGCCCCGAGGTCACTTTTCAGTAAGTTCCCGCTTCCTTTGGGTATTTTGCCACCGTGATGATTTGATCTAGGTGTTTTATTTTCACCTGTTGGTTTTTTAATTTGGGAGAGTGATTCCTAATTATACTAGTCACTCAAGTGCTTTTGATACAGCTTACACACTGGAGTCTTGTCAATTTTAGTAAATTTTACAATGGGTGTTCTTGTTTAAAAGAAAACCCTCCAGGAACCTCTTTCGATCCAAGTGGATCTCAATCGGGGAATCAAGGAGGGGTTAATTTTATAATAGCTGAAAAACAAATGATAGAAAAAGAAACAGATACACAATTCTAGTTTCCTAATTAGTCCTACCACGAATCTCTTTCCCCTTTCGGGTCAATCGGGAAGTTGTGGGGTAAGTATTACGATTACTTTAAAATGTAAAATATGGAATATGAAATTAATAATGAAATAAAGTATAGTAACCTGCAGATTAGATCAATACTAGTTTGAAAAGAAATGAGCAAAAAGCAACAAAAAAGACACCGACGCAAATCCCCCCAGGGGGGATGGGGAATGGGCTCGAAAGAGCCTTTTCAAAAAATATTTTTATTAACAGCCATTAAAATATCATAGAACTGATATAATTACTCTTTATCCTTATATTTAATGAAATCAAGATCTTACAAAGTGCGAAAATTAAAGGTTTTGGTCAAAAGGGAGACCCCTGGGGGGATTTGAACGCTCCTGAGGCCACTTCCGAACAGCAGATTCCTTTATTTTCTGTCAAAATTGATAAAAACCAGCAAGCATATCAGACTAAAATATGCCCAAAATCACTCTGAAAATACCTTTGGGTCAGCTTACTTTTAACCAAAAAATGCTAAGTAAAAACTAGTTAAAAAAGGTAAAAAAAAGGAACCAAGAAAAGCGATCTTTCCTTGGGATCTTGTCTTTCCTTTTAGGCAGCCAATATGATGTGCACTGACTGCTAAATTTATCTTTTATAAAATCAAACATAAATCTAATGCATGCAAGCTACCAATTTTCTTTAAAATTCCATGCAAAAAGGATGATTTCCCTAAAGCTAGATCTAGAATGCTTATGAAACCTTTTAAGTGTGAGATATAGTTTATGGGCTTTGATAAGATAGATATATGTCATATTTAATTTTAATATGATAGATCTAAACAAAATCAAAGCTATGAACAAAGTAACCAGGTAAAGAGTTGATTTATAGGGAGGAAGAGAAGGAGAGAAATGTTGGTTTTCCTTGAAGATCCACAGTGGAACGTTCAGGTGGAATATCGAGGGACTATGCCTTTGGAAGGTTTTGTAGAGAGTTAAGAAGCAAACTAGATCAGCATCATCTCCAATGTAGGAACCTACAGCTCAGCTGAAATAAAAAAACTTGCCGAAAAACTTGTGAGATCCGATTAGTACATACACAGAGATTCAGAATAACATGCATATAAGCTTATAGAACATGCTGAATCTAGATCTCTAAACATGCATCAAAGGAAAGAGATGGCCAATAAACTTATTGAAAATCACATTTCCTATCAAGATTATAATAAGTTTATTATCAATCTTAACAACAGATCTACAAGCAATTAGCAAATCGTGAACACAGATATAGGTTACCTCAATAAAAAAATGGCAATGATCATCCACACATACAATGGAACAACACCGTATTGCCTCCAAAGCTTCTCTTTATTTCAAATGAACAATAACAACAACACAATAGCAGCAACAACACCTCAATCCCAGTTCTAACTAGCTTGGAAGAGGGAGTTGTGGCTGGATATATACAAAAACTAGGAGATCTAGCCTAGGGGGGTGCAAATCCCAAGGAGACACATCAAAATAGCTGAAGGAGAGTCCATTAATGCCTGATCTAAGTCTAGCTGAGCCAGATCTGGGTCTCACTGAGTGCAACTGTCAATCGAGGCATTGATCTGACTGACACCTCAACCTATTGACTGAAGCATCCACCAAAACTCATCCAGATGAGCCAAAAACGTGTGTAGGAGAGAGGGAGGGCGAAATTACCCATAAAGGATGCTGAAGATCATCTCTGGATCTGATTTGATCACCTCCTTCAGTCAAGGATTTGTCAGATCCAGTCAATCTGGTCCAGATCTAACTAATTTCAATCAAACTAGCTGAGAATCCACTGATCTAGGATTTTGGATTTGCTCCATTATTCATCAATTTATTAATTAAAATCATCAATAATTGATTTTTTGGGGTTTTCTGACTTGAGTGATGAAAAATCACTCAAAGCCTAAAAAACGTGGGTCCATGGGTTTACATGGTGCACTTTGCTTGAAAATAAGAACCTACATGACTAAAACTAATTATTGGTCCCACTTTTATTACAAAACCAATTTTTCAAATTAAACTATTAAAAAATAGCCTAAGTTTTGGAAAAATTAAATTTTTAATAAAAAACACTGAAAAAACTAAAAATTTGAAAAATTGAAAAACACCTAGGGGGACTTAGACATGTTCATATGACTCGACCATGATGTCTAGCATGCTTATACATTGACACATAGACTCTAATAACCTCAAAATGCCTAAATGCCAAGCCAACCACCCCAACTTTGGAGGTATGGAGTGAAAAACTCAGAAATTATCAGTCGTTTATTCAACAACCAATAATAACGAAGGGAAAAAACACCCTGGGATGATCGGATTGACAAATAAAGTCTAAGAGACCAAATATTTCACAGACACTATCATGCTAGAAAATTTATTACAATTCCCCCATGGGGTATGAACATGTGATATAGTACAACTAAGCTTCCCAGAAGCCAAACTGAAGGTTCTCTGAAGTTCGAACAAGTTATCCTTGTCCAGTTCACCAGGCTCACTTGATAAAAAAAACCACTAAGTACAACTTAGGTGGTAACATTCTGGCTCCAACTGTGGGACATGTGCTCAATCTAGTCTTTAAGGCAAGGAGAGGATACGAGAACACCAGAATCTTTGGTTTATATACCCTGAAAAAACATCTCAACTTGACAAAAAAAAACCTTAGTAGCACAAGTTTTACATAAAAAACCAAATGAACCATTAAGCTGATTTATTTGAACAAAATAAATGTAACTAACTAATGAAAACAAATATGTTTGATTATAGCTAAGTAAAAAACAAAAAATGTGGAAAGTAAGTGCTCTTTTTCAAGGAGCTTATTTTCCTACTCTAAGCATGATATAAGAATGGTTAAGTGTAATCAGAAATCCAATGTAACCACCTAAGAATTTTATTAACATAAAAAAAAATTTCCTTGTCTTTGGTTACTAGCCAAAGTAAGGATACTTTATTCATAAAATGCAAACCTACGTGATGATCCGGAAGGGGCGGGATGGATGGGAAATCATAGGCATGAATAATGTCATCAAACTTCCTCCCAAACTGGTAAGTGCTTGTGCAGGCTACTTCTATCCATGACTGGAAAGGGTTGATGTACAAATTGGAATGATGAGGCAGCTTGACTACACCATCATACTGATCATCAAGGCTTACCAGATGATAATTCACTGTATAAGCCCCAAGCGGCTCCAATTCATGAGTAAACTCTATATGTGAAGATGATAGTTGAGATTGATATTCTAATAACTACATCACATATGTCTTTCCACAACACTGCTTCTCCATGTTTTGATTATTTATACCTTTGTGTGGCTTTGCATGATATGACTCTAAATGATCATATGGATAAACTGCATGCTCCTTTTTCATATCAATGTTTCCCAAGGCCACATGGTCCATGCTCTCTCCTTTAGATATTCCATAGACAGAAAAATCAACAAAACCATCAAAAGTTTGCGGTTCATTATTTTTCTCTTTATTCATGTCACGGACTGGATTTTCCATGAATGTCCAGGACTCCTCATCAACAACTTTGTCAGGGATAAGGGAGTCTTCGTCACTTATATCATGCTCCAAGCTATACTTGTCCTCATTTTCATACTCATCTTCTTCAGAGAAAAGGTCACAAGGTAGTAAACCTTCCAGACTGTCATCATTATATGGAGAACACATAGGAGTCTCATCATGTATACTACAGTTTTCATCATAAGTTTCACTATAAGATTCTGCAATGGTTTCATCCTCACGCTTGTACTGTTTAGATGGTAGCAAAGGGTAGGATCGGCGTACCATGTATATATGATTAGGCCCACCTTAATTTGTTTCCTGATTACTAACCTTGGGAAGTCCATGTTCCATGACTTGATTTGCAACATAACAAGTGCTTTCTTGGTGGAATTGTTCACAGGGTCTACACCATGGAGTTACTTCTACCATGTTAACTGAGTCTAACTAGTTTGGAATCCAAGGCTCTTGTTGAGGAAACTTCTTTCGATACATATGATTCTGCCTAGGATGAAAGTTCCTATGTCCATTATTTCTTTCCATTATGATTATTCGATTGTGCATAAGATTCAATTGTGTAGACTGATCTGCCATAAGTTGGTTTTGACTAGTAACCAAGTCTTTTATCATGTCTGTTACCTTTTCCATGGGATCTTTAGAGGCTCCATTTTCTTCTAATTCAAAGGATTTTCCCTTTTCTTCGTTGTATGAAGTGTTCCCCCTAGTGTAACTTGGAATGTTGGATTTTCCTGAAGACTGCGTATTCTTTTCTATTTTCTCAACCAATTCTTGAGCAGTTTTTAGATCGACCGACTCTTTGTCCCTTAACTGGTACCTCAAATCACTAGTGAAAGCTTCAATGTAAGATATGAGGATGGAGGCATCCCTTGGCTTGATTTCTCTAGGGAGGTCCGCAACCACACGCCTGAACTTAGTATTAAATTCATCAATGGTTTCATTCTCCATCTTCTTTATGTTATGGAGGGCAGCAAGCATATGTCTTGGTTCTTTCTTTTCCCACCATTTCTTCTTAAAACCCTCTAGGAATTCACTAAGAGTTTTATATGAATCATCATCTAGGTCGAAGTACCATTCTTCAGCATCATCTTCCAAGGATAAAATAAAGAGCGTCATTTTGACATCATCATGGTCATGGGCAGCATCATTGCAATAACTGACCAGGTGCTTTTCAAACTTTCGAAGGTGAGACTTGGTAGTGATGGAATTATTGCCATGAAATATGGGGAGCTTCTCGATAGCATCATTTGGAATGTCATGAGGACTACCTGCTATCTAAGAAAAGTCAAGGGATTTGAAAAATTCCGTCATTTCTTGAGATTAGTGAACATGACTCTCTACAAATATGTGATGGATATCTAAGAGGGATTGGTCTCCTAATTATTCAAGGTTTCTATGAGAAGTATACCTATTCAATCCTTCCCTAATAAACCTTTCAGGATCAGGGAGAGGATTGAATAATTGTCGGTGGTTTCTTCGGGTATAAATTCTTGAAGGGATGTTAGACAGTGGAGTCGCCAGATAGATTGAGTTTTAATTTTTATGTTTTTTTAAAGACTAGATCAATCAAAATTTTTTATCTTTTTAGTTGTTTAGAAAAAAGTTAAGCTAAGTCATACTCAGGAATAAAAATATTTATCCCCGGCAACGGCACCAAAAAGTGTTGCCACCTTTCACACACCTGGGTCACATGGTAGAAATATTCAAGCCACTTGGTGTGTCCTTTGGGGCAAGTCTCGAGTCAAGGTTGTCACCTTGTTCTTGACTCCTCCGTTTAGGCTCAACTCCTAACGAAGCCAAGGGGGTTAGACCCTATTATGTTACTAAGGAAAATTTACTTAGTAAGGTGATGTTAAACTGAATGAGTTACTTAGGAGTTTTGAAAATTAACTATAGACAATCAAAGATGGCAAGATACAAAAATGAACACACGAAAGCACAGTGCTAAGACACAATATATATATAAAGCAAGAAAATAACCAGTTCCTTAGAATGGAGTCAAAAAATAAGATCAATGTACTTGCATGTGCTTGGAGTGAATGTTTTGCTATTGCCTCTTGGTATGTTTTAAGTTAAATTTGAGGTGTGAGTTGTTTAAAATTAGGCAAAGGGGTGGACTCCAGATATACCCGAGAGTACTTGGACTATGTCCAAAACTAAACCTTCACGGCTACCCGCAAGGAATATGTGGGCTGAATGGAGTCTCTGGGGATATTTTTCATAATGCACCCATTAGGGCGTGACAGAGATCGGCGCCCTGAGGTCACTTTTCAGTAAGTTCCCGTTTCCTTTGGGTATTTTGCCACCGTGATGGTTTGATCTAGGTGTTGGATTTTCACCTGTTGGTTTTTTAATTTGGGAGAGTGAGTCCTAATTATACTAGTCACTCAAGTGCTTTTGATACAACTTAACTGATCGGACGAACCGTATCCAAGTGTACAACATACACACCGGAGTCTTGTCAATTTTGGTAAATTTTACAATGGGTGTTCTTGTTTAAAAGAAAACCCTCCAGGAACCTCTTTCAATCCAAGTGGATATCAATCGGGAAATTGAGGAGGGGTTAATTTTATAACAGCTGAAAAACAAATGATAGAAAAAGAAACAGATACACAATTCTAGTTTCCTAATTAGTCCTACCACGAATCTCTTTCCCCTTTAGGGTCAATAGGGAAGTCGTGGGGTAAGTATTACGATTACTCTAAAATGTAAAATATGGAATATGAAATTAATAATGAAATAAATTATACTACCCTTCATATTATATCAATACTACTTTGAAAAGAAATGAGCAAAAAGCAACAAAAAGGACACCGACGCAAATCCCCCTAGGGGGGATGGGGAATGGGCTCGAAAGAGCCTATTAGAAAAATATTTTTATTAACAGCGGTTAAAATATCAGAGAACTGATATAATTTCTCTTGATCCTTATATGGAATGAAATCAAGAGCTTACAAAGTGCGAAAATTAAAGGTTTTGGTCAAAAGGGAGACCCTTGGGGGGATTTGAACGCTCCTGAGGCCACTTCTGAACAGAAGCTTCCTTTATTTTATGTCAAACCTGATAAAAAAAATAAAGCATATGAGACTGAAATATTCCCAAAATCACTCTGAAATTACCTTTCGGTCAGCTTACTTTTAAACAAAAAATGCTAAGTAAAAACTAGTTAAAAAAGGTAGAAAAAAGGAACCAAGGAAAGCGAGCTTTCCTTGGGATCTTGGCTTGCCTTTTAGGCAGCCAATATGATGTGCACTGAATGCTAAATTTGTCTTTTATAACAGAAAAAATAAATCTAATGCATGCAACCTATCTTTAAAATTCCATGCAAAAAAGACGATTTCCCTAAAGCTAGATCTAGAATGCTTATGAAACCTTTTAAGTGTGAGATCTAGTTTATGGGATTTGATAAGATAGATATATGTCAAATTTACTTTTAATATGATAGATCTAAACAAAATCAAAGCTATGAACAAAGTAACCGGGTAAAGAGTTGATTTATAGGGAGGAAGAGGAGGAGAGAAATGCTGGTTTTCCTTGAAGATCCACAATGAAGCTTTCAGGTGGAATGTTGAGGGATTATGCCTTTGGAAGGTTTTGGAGAGAGTGAAGAAGAAAACTATATCAGAATCCTCTCCAATGTAGGAACCTACAGGTCAACTGAAATAAAAAAAACTTGCCGAAAAACTTGTGAGATCCGATTAGTACATACATAGAGATTCAGAATAACATGCATATAAGCTTATAGAACATGCTGAATCTAGATCTCTAAACATGCATCAAAGGAAAGAGATGGCCAATAAACTTATTGAAAAGCACCTTTCCTATCAAGATTATAATAAGCTTATTATCAATCTTAACAACAGATGTACAAGCAATTAGCAAATCATGAACACAGATACAGGTTACCTCGGTAAAAAAATGGCAATGATCATCCACACATACAATGGCACAACACCGTCTTGCCTCCAAATCTTTTCTTTATTTCAAATGAAGAATTACAGAGTTACAATAGCAGCAGCACCTCAATCCCAGTTCTAACTAGCTTGGAAGAGGAGGCTGTGCCTGGATATATACAAATTACAAGCCATCTAGCTCAGGGGGGCATAAATTCCAAGGAGATAGACCAAATATGCTGATGGAGAGTCCATCAATGCCTAATCTATGTCTAGCTGAGCCAGATCTGAGTCTCACTGAGTGCAACTGTTAATCGAGGGGCTGATCTAACTGACACCTCAACCTGTTGACTGAATCATCCCCCAAANCCTGTTGACTGAAGCATCCACCAAAACTCATCCAGATGAGCCAAAAACGTGTGGAGGAGAGAGGGAGGGAAAAATTCCCCATAAAGGATGCTGAAGATCATCTCTGGATCTGATTTGATCACCTCCTTCAGTCAAGGAATTTTCAGATCCAGTGAATCTACTTCAGATCTGACTGATTTCAATCAAATCGGCTGAGAATCCACTGATTTATGATTCTGGATTTGCTCCATTATTCACCAATTTATTAATTAAAATAATCAATAATTGATTTTTGGGGCTTTCTGACCTGAGTGATGGAAAATCACTCAAAACTAGGAAAAAGTGGGTCCATGGGTTTACATGGTGTTCTTAGCTTGAAAATGAGCACCTACATGACTGAAACTGATTATTTGGCCCACTTATATTACAAAATCAATTTTTCCAATTAAACTATTAAAAGATAGCCTAAGTTTTGGAAAAATTAAATTTTTAATAAAAAAAACTGAAAAAACTAAAAAATTGAAAAATTGAAAAACACCTAGGGGGACTTAGACATGTTCATATGACTCGACCATGATGTCTAGCATGCTTATACATTGACACATAGACTCTAATGACCTCAACAGGCCTAAATGCTAAGCCAACCACCCCAACTTTGGAGGTATGGAGTGAAAAACTCAGAAATTATCAGTCATTTATTAAACAACCAATAATAACGAAGGGAAAAAGCACCCTGGGCTGATCGGATTGACAAATAAAGTCTAAGAGACCGAATATTTTACAGACACTATCATGCTAAAACATTTATTACAATTTCCCCATGGGGTATGAACATGTGATATAGTACAACAAAGCTTCCCAGAAGCCAGACAGAAGGTTCTCTGAAGTCCGAACAAGTTATCCTTGTCCAGTTCACCAAGCTCACTTGATAAAAAAAACCACTAAGTACAACTTAGGTGGTAACATTATGGCTCCAACTGTGGGATGTGTGCTCGATCTGGTCTTTAAGGCAAGGAGAGGATACGAGAACACCAAAATCTCTGGTTTATATACCCTGAAAAAACATCTCAACTTGAAAAAAAAAAACCTAAGTAGCACAAGCTTTACATAAAAAACCAAATGAACCATTAAGCTGATTTATTTAAACAAAATAAATGTAACTAACTAATGAAAACAAAAATGTTTGATTATAGCTAAGTTAAAAACAAAATTGTGGAAAATAAGTGATCTTTTTCAAGGAGCTTATTTTCCTACTCTAAGCATGATATAAAAATGGTTAAGTGTAATCAGAAATCCAATGTAACCACCTAAGAATTTTATCAACATAAAAAAAAATTCCTTGTCTTTGGTTACCAGCCAAAGTAAGGATACTTTATTCAGAAAATGCAAACCTGCGTGATGATCCGAAAGGGGCGGGATGGATGGGAAATCATAGGCATGAATAATGTCATCAAACTTCCTCCCAAACTGGTAAGTGCTTGTGTAGGCTACTTCTATCCATGACTAGACAGGGTTGATGTACAAATTGGAATGATGAGGTAGATTGAATACACCATCATACTGATCATCAAGGATTACCAGATGATAATTCACTGTATAAGCCCCAAGCGGCTCCTAGTCATGAGGAAACTTTATATGTGAAGATGTAAGTTGAAACTGATATTCTAATAACTACATCACATCTGTCTTTTTACAACATTACTTCTCCATGTCTTCATTATTTATACCTTTGTGCGGCTTTCCATGATATGACTCTGAATGTTCATATGGATAAACTGCATGCTCCTTTTTCATATCAAAGTTTCCCAAGGACACATGGTCCATGCTCTCTCCTTTAGATATGCCATAGACAGAAAAATCAACAAAACCATCAAAAGTTTGTGGTTCATTATTTTCCTCTTTATTCATGTAACAGACTGGATTTTCCATAAATGTCCATGACTCCTCATCAACAACTTTGTCAGGGATAAGGGAGTCTTAGTCACTTGTATCATGCTCCAAGATATACTTGTCGTCATTTTCATACTCATCTTCTTCAGAGAAAAGGTCACAAGCTAGTAAACCTTCCAGACTTTCATCATTATATGGAGAACACATAGGAGTCTCATCATGTATACTACAGTTTTCATCATAACTTTCACTATAAGATTCTACAATGGTTTCATCCTCACGCTTGTACTGTTTAGATGGTAACAAAGGGTAGGCCTGGCCTACCACATATATATGATCAAGACCACTTGAATTTGTTTCCTGATTACTGACCTTGGGAAGTCCATGTTCCATGACTTGATTTGCAACATAACAAGTGCTTTCTTGGTGGAATTGTTCACAGGGTCTACACCATGGAATTACTTCTTCTACCATGTTAGCTGCTAACTGGTTTGGAATCCTAGGCTCTTGTTGAGGAAACTTCTTTTGATACATCTGATTCTGCCTAGGTTGAAAGTTCCTAGGTCCATTATTTCTTTCCATTGTGATTATTCTATTGTGCATAAGATTCAATTGTGCAGACTGATCTGCCATAAGTTGGTTTTGACTAGTAACCAAGTCTTTTATCATGTCCGTTACCTTTTCCATGGGATCTTTAGAGGCTCCCTTTTCTTTTGATTCAAAGGCTTTTCCCTTTTCTTCGTTGTATGAAGTGTTACCCCTAGTGTAACTTGGAATGTTGGATTTGCCTGAAGACTGCATATTCTTTTCTATTTTCTCAGCCAATTCCTGAGCAGTTTTTAGATCGGCCAGCTCTTTGTCCCTTAACTAGTACCTCAAATCACCAGTGAAATATTCAATGTAAGATATGAGGATGGAGGCATCCCTTGGCTTGATTTCTCTAGGGAGGTCCGCAACCACATGCCTGAACTTAGTATTAAATTCATCAATGGTTTCATTCTCCATCTTCTTTATGTTATGGAGGGTAGCAAGCAGATGTCTTAGTTCTTTCTTTCCCCCCCATTTCTTCTTAAAACCCTCTAGGAATTCACTAAGAGTTTTATATGAATCATCATCTAGGTCGAAGTACCATTATTCAGCATCATCTTCCAAGGGTAAAGCAAAGAGCGTCATTTTGACATCATCATGGTCATGGGAAGCATCATTGCAATAAATGACCAGGTGCTTTTCAAACTTTCGAAGGTGAGACTTGGCAGTGATGGAATTATTGCGATGAAATATGGGGAGCTTCTTGATAGCATCATTCGGGATGTCATGAGGACTACCTACTATGTGAGAAAAGTCAAGGTGTTTGAAAAATTCCTTCATTTATTGAGATTAGTGAACATGACTCTCTACAAATATGTGATGGATATCTGAGAGGGATTGGTGTCTTAAATCTTCAAGGTTTCTATAAGAAGTCTTCCTATTCAATCCTTCCCTAATAAACCTTTTAGGATCAGGGAGAGGATTGAATAATTGTCGGCGATTTCTTCGGGTAGAAATTCTTTAAGGGATGTTAGACAGTGGAGTCGCTAGATAGATCAAGTTTTAATTTTTATGTTTTTTCAAAGACTAGATCAATCAAAAGTTTTTATCTGTTTAGTTGTTTAGAAAAAATTTAAGCTAAGTCATACTCAGGAATCAAAATATTTATCCCTGGTAATGACACCAAAAAGTGTTTCCTCCTTTCACACACCTGGGTCACGTGGAATAAATCTTCAAGCCACTCGTTGTGTCCTTGGGGGCAAGTCTCGAGTCAAGGCTGTCACCTTGTTCTTAACTCCTCCGTTTAGGCCCAACTCCTAACAAAGCCAAGGGGGGTAGACCCTATTATGTTACTAAGGACAATTTACTTAGTAAGGTGATGTTAAACTGAATGAGTTACTAAGGAGTTTTGAAAATTAACTATAGACAATCAAAGATGGTAAGATACAAAAATGAACACACAAAAGCACAGTGCTGAGACACAATATATATATAAAGCAAGAAAATAACCAGTGCCATAGAATGGATTCAAAAAATAAGATCAATGTACTTGCATGTGCATGGAGTGAATGTTTTGTGATTTCCTCTTGGTATGTTTTAAGTTAAATTTGAGGTGTGAGTTGTTTAAAATTAGGCGAAAGGGTGGACTCCAGATATACCCGAGAGTACTTGGAGTATGTCCAAAACTAAACCTTCACGGCTACCCGCAAGGAATATGTGGGCTGAATGGAGTCTCTGGGGCTATTGTTCATAATGCACCCATTAGGGTGTGATAGAGATCGGCGCCCCGAGGTCACTTTTCAGTAAGTTCCCAGCTTCTTTGGGTATTTTGCCACCGTGATGGTTTGATCTAGGTGTTGGATTTTCACCCGCTGGTTTGTTAATTTGGGAGAGTGAGTCCTAATTATAATATTCACTCAAGTGCTTTGATATAGCTTAACTGATCGGACGAACCGCAGCCAAGTGTAGAGCATACACACCGAAGTCTTGTCAATTTTAGTAAATTTTACAATGGGTGTTCTTGTTTAAAAGAAAACCCTCCAGGAACCTCTTTCGATCCAAGTGGATCTCAATCAGGGAATCGAGGAGGGGTTAATTTTATAATATCTAAAAAACAAATGATAGAAAAAGAAATAGATACACAATTCTAGTTTCCTAATTAGTCCTACCACGAATCTCTTTCCCCTTTCGTGTCAATCGGGAAGTCATGGGGTAAGTATTATGATTACTTTAAAATGTAAAATATGGAATATGAAATTAATAATGAGATAAATTATACTACCCTACAGATTAGATCAATACTAGTTTGAAAACAAATGAGAAAAAGCAACAAAAAGGGCACCAACGCAAATCCCCCTAGGGGGGATGGGGAATGGGCTCGAAAGAGCCTATTCAAAAAATAGTTTAATTAACAGTGGTTACAATATCAGATAACTGATATAATTCCTCTTTATCATTATATGGAATGAAATCAAGAGCTTACAAAGTGCAAAAATTAAAGGTTTTGGTCAAAAGGGAGACCACTGGGAGGATTTGAACGCTCCTGAGGCCACATCCGAACATCATCTTTTTTTCTTTTCTGTGTGTTATGTCAGCAATTTTTTCTCTCCATTTTGGTTTGTTTTCTTCAATTTTGGTTTTTTTTAGTTTCACCTTCAATCATAGGTTTGATTACTTCTCAGTTTTGGTCTTTTTGGAGAGTCTATTGGTGATTTATTAGTTTTTAATAGTTTTTGAGCACATTTTCTTTAGATTTTATTTGTCTTTTTAATAGTATTTTTATATTTTTGAAAGGGATAAAGAAGGTTTATATTCAAAGGTTGAATTAATAAGATGTTAAGAGATCAAGCTAACTTGTTCTTTCAGCCTAATAAAGCTCTGAACCTTCGACAATTTATCAAAAAGCTGTAAAATTGCGATAAATTGGCACAGGAAAGATTCTTGTAGCGCTGGCGAAAAGTTAATGAAGGAAGCGCTAAAAGAAAATCGCGCCTCTCTGTTTTTCAAATTTTTTGCAGTTTTTTCATCATGGGTATCAGCTAAAAGTGATTGATTGTCTTTTTCAAGGTTGTTTAACACGTGTGATGGCAGTTAAACACGTATTTCAGTCGATTTCAGTCACTCAGCCAAGAACGGGTTCATAATTGCTAAAATCGTGGAATTAGTTGGGCAAATCATCAAATCTCGGTTTAAACTCTCCACTCCTCGTTCCACATGCGTTTTTATAGGAAAGCCAGTTCGTGCAGAAGAACTAAATCGCTTAAAAACTGGATTATGTCCCCGTGAAGGAAGATGGCTCTCGCAGCACTAGTAGAAAAGTTAGGGTTTCGTAATTCAGGCATTTGTGGTTGAAGAAATGACTTGGGGACACCTGTGCACTTGAGAAGAGACTATTGCTGCATCAAAACCAAGCCTTAAGCTCCTGTATTCGAGAAGTTGGTAGGTACCTCATTACAAAATCCTTATAGCTCTAAAGTTTGTTTTTTATGGCTGTGTGGTGAGTTAAAAGAATGTGCTTGGAGGAGAGGATAAATTATGTTGCAGGACAGAATTTTCACCTCTGAAATAGTCACCAGGATCCATTGCAAAGAGTTT
>LPNX010875790.1:90410-103276 GCA_001517045.1 Pseudotsuga menziesii | reverse complement strand
AAATGACGGTGGGTCTAAGCTCCTGATCAAATAAATCAACCAACAACTTGCGAAGCCACAGTGCTTCACAAGTAGCCTGACTGGCTGCCATATACTCTGGATAAATGAAGAAGGGACAGGGACAGCAGACTGCAGCCTCAGCTATTCATTCATTTAGCCTTATCCACATGCCCACCTACCTTTTGGCCCTATCCTCTTGGCACATTTGCTTTGGTGGTTCACTCCATTAGATGGTCTAGATGCACTATGGAATAAGCCCTGTTCACATTATGTTTCACCTTGTGAAGAGTTAAAGTGAATTTGAACTAGTTCATGCTACTTTTAGATGAGAGATAAAATACCTTTTGAAGACCAATTCATTTATCCATGTAATATTTTATAACACACATATAAAGCTAAAGTGCTTTATTTTAACCTAGTTTATTTTTCCTCGCATTTTGTTTTATTTCTCTCTTTCTGTATTCAATGCATCCAGTATGGATTTGTCATATATCCAGTACAGATATGGATCCTAGCCATATTAGAACCAGATCCAGATCCAAACAGATCCAGGCGCCTAGAGGACTGGATCAGAGAAATAGAGCAAACAGCTGCAGTTAACAAAAGATTACTAATAACAGATATGTCAAGGATGTACTTGCCTAAGAGTTTCTTTTGTTCCTCGTCGAATTCTACAACGGATAGTTGGAAGTCCTAGTCGCTGGTGTGCTTCAAACCGATGGCAACCAGAAAAACCTGAAGTGATTCAATCATCAGATAAATGAGAATATACAAGGCACTCATGTTAAAGTTCTTTTACACAAAATTTGACCTACATATGATCAAAAACTTTGGCACAGCTTACTTAGAAGCCATTTGTGCTTAATAATATTAAGACATTAAATGCACTTTAACAGAAAAATCAAGAAAAAATGATAGAGAAACTGGCATAATTATGTATGTACCGTAGTATAAACCATCAACCTCAAGCACATCTATCTGCAAAGAAACAATAAAAATACACTAAGCTTTAGAGAAATTATTATCCATGCTAAACTATCGAAGAAAATTTAATACTATTCTTATCCTTTAACTCCGCAATACTAGTCTATACAGCTAACATAAAGCCAAAATTGTTACTAGAAACTCTCAACATGATTATATCATAATAGTTGAAAAATAAATGAGAAAAATGTCTGCATTCCTGTGATTGCACATTGAACATGTAGTTTATCTTAAGATAAAAGGAAGCGGATCAGTATGAACCTCTTCAATAACAAGATCAGGGAAGATTCAAGAATACAGTGGAATAATGAATGTTATTTTGTTTGCACTTTGAATAAGGGCATGCCACAGTTACTGGTAAATGCCAACCCTAATCCTTGACCATGTTCACAGAAATATTCTGTTCAAGTACATTCTTCAGAACTTGCACAATTTACCAGAAATCCCTGCGCCCTTATAAAGTTTCTTCATTTCTAGAATTGACCTTCCCAGCACTGGTTTAAATACTACAAGGTCAATAGCTTTCACAACATGTACAACCAAATCAAGAATGACTTAATTGTTGGTCTGAAATGATAGAACAGCATTCCTTTCAATTTTGGAACTTGTTCTTAGATATTGCCAAAAATGACTGCTTGGAAGTTGGGAATACAACCACGTCAAAAAACATATATTAACTTTATTTTGGATTGTATTTACATTATTGTGAAATCCATTACAGTCAAACATAGCCCAATATTGCAGCTTGTACAACAAAACATGTACTTGTGAAGGAGGCGGCTTACCGTTTACATGCTTAGCTGTCTAACTAATTTATGAATGGAAACATTAAAAAAGGAAGAAAATAGGAAATAGAGATGTGCCAAATCAAGCATATGAATGCAATTATAAATGCCCAGATTCAAATACCTTAGTAAAAAGGTTAAATAATAAGCCATGCAGGATAAATGCAGAAATTAGTTGGACTTTTGTATTCACTCCAATGTATTTTCCTTCCTAACACTCTTTGGCCTAGATCTCCCATAATTTACTTCTCACCAAGTCTTTATGAATCTGATTGTTTCAGCTGATATATACATCATTCTATGATCAATCTTCAAATTCTCGCTTGGTGATAGTTAGTCTTGATCTAGCCTTGCATAACCAAGACATCAAATTTTCCCCATTTGTCTTCAAACTTGTGTGAGTGTGTCTTGGTCTTCACTAGCTTATGTTGGTTAGTAAGGGTCTCCCCCTTAGCCATTTCACTAGTTAGCTTAAAGCAACAAGGACCTTATCTGGTCTGACAACCACTCTGTCTGTGATGGGTAGAGTCCTTGAAGTGTCCCCTGCCTGGTTGCCCATACCTTTACCGTCCTGGATAGGATACATAAAGAGGACAGCTAGAGTTTGTGTGATAACAGTTACTAATGAAGGTTTTATCAATGAAAAAGCATCCAGAAAAGGAGTTCAAGAAAAAATTGAACGGGAATTCAACATCTATAGATTCAGAGATGGGTGATGTTCCATCAATCACCACTAATGAATCTGTTGATGCACTGGTGAATACAAAAATATCAAATTTCAACATGACGACTCAAGCATATCATGAAAAGATTAAACCGAAGATTAAGAAGGGTCAACTTATCAAGCTCCACGTCAACACCCTAATTACCAAAACAGTAGCACACAAGAATCAACGTACCAATGTCAACGTTGTTCTTACGTATCAAAGCATCCAAAAATCAATACATCTTGAAGTCAACAACGAAGAAGATAGAATCCAAAGTCTTATCATTAGAGAGATCCATAAAGAATCCATTTTAGTTGGATTGATCTTTTCTTGATGCAACAATATTGTTCAAAGCTATGAAATTCATATCCCCTCATATCTTCATCCTTATCACATAGGTGAAGTTACAAGATGATGGTCATTCTATTACAATAGTGTTCTCTATCCATCCTTTGAGGAGAAAGCATTTTAGGGAGGACTTGTAATATACCTAAGGTATATTACCATCATGTAATAATGTATAAACATCTATATTGTAAGAGGACTCATCTAGGTCAATATTATATTAATGTTGTAATAACGATAAGTCATGCCCTTTTCAGAAGGTCATGACGTATCACCTCCTATGGGTATTTATATAAATGTCCATGTATTCATTTCATCAATCAATCTCATATATATATTCATGTAATGAAGAAATATTATTTAATATGGATATATGGGATTTCTCTATGCATTCATGACGATTTCATGAAGTGAACATTCAGGTTCCTTTCAAGGAGACAGAAGACACTGGAATCCCGAAAGATGGCCAAGAGTATAAGGTAGATGGCATGGAGGAAAGGAAAGAAAATCAACATGCAAGGCCAGCTCTCACAGTTGATCTCTCTTTGGTTGAAAATCAGCAAACTCAAGCCATTAACTGGTCCCAGGGTCCAAGGGTAAATCACTCTCACTCCCCTGAGTTAGAGAGATAGGTGACGTAGAGTAACAACAAAAGGAAGGATGCCAATTTAAGAACTAGTGTTTCAAGACAAGCAAAGGTTATTAAGGGGGAGACCAATGTCCCACTGTGTAAATCCTACAAGGAGATTGCAGCTCGAGTTGTTTTCCCTTTCGGTATTATATTAGCCAGCCAAAATCCAGATACATTTTTGGGGTACTTGCCAACTCTGATGTCCCATGCTAATGAATCGGAACCTTTTGGCATTGAACGTTTGGGGACTGAATCAGTCCGTAACAAAAAATCAGTGATTAAGATTGTTTTTGGCATATGCATAAGTTGGATGTTTGTATAAGCATATCCTGTGTAGGATGGTTGTTTTTCTTGTGGCTGATCACTATTTTGTTAAAAGTCAGGGAACTCAAGCCATTTGCTTGTCTCATAGTATAGCAAGGGGGTCTTCCCACAAACGCTAGGTTGGCTAAGTCAAACTTCACAGACTTTGAATGTGACTTTTGTGGGATATGGGAGATAGCAAAACACCTTTTTTGGGACTGTAAAGTTGCAAGGACTTGTTGAAACAAGGTGTGTAAATATTCCTTTAAAACTCAACTAGGGCTATGTTATCCACTTATTTGTACCATAGTTAGATTTGCTGAGGAGCTGCCGGTTGACAAACATGACAATTGTTTGATTCCAATGTATCAGTTGATCCGCCTTTGTGTCTAGCCAATATTGGCTAGCCAGTTTTTCATTTGAATAATTCTAACCATGGCCCCGCGGGGTTTGTAATAAAATGTGCTAGTAGGGTATTTTGAGTGGTTCGGTCTCCTAAGACGTAGAATCTCAACTAAGGTATTCCAGGGAGTTTTTTTCCCTTGACAATTATGCTTTGCCTATAGCCGAGTATAATTAACGAAGTTTTCTCCCGCTTTCTCCAAAGCTGGAATGCCCGATTTTGAATTCTGGGCCTTGGGGGGTTATTAGAACCCAACTAAGTGTTTATAAACCTACTAAGCATTGTTAGAATAGAGCATGGTCATGTCCTAAGTCAATAGGACCTTTAAAAAAATTTCGAAAAATTTTTACCGGACGAGTTAAAAAATTATTTTTTAATTTTTTAATTTTTTAATTATTTCCCTAAGTTTTTTTATTAATTTTTCCATAAATTAATTGGAAAAATCCCGTTTGTAATAAGTCGGTCATCCAGACCCCGAATTCAGTGATTGAAGGCTCTAATCTTAAGCCAAAAATCATTCTTGATCAGCTAGTCAGTCAGATCCAACTTTCAGATCATCAATCAGACACATAACGCTCATTTTCTCAAAAAAGTCATTTTCAAGAAAAAAATGATTATTTATTAAAAAATGATTATTTTGGAGAAAATTAAAACTCTCCAAATTAATCCAAATTCAGCAAAATAAAAGGCTAAATGACATCTCAATGGGCATTTATGATGATTGGAGTTATCATAACTCAGCTTCAGTCAGCATTCAGTGAATAATAAAGTTATATTCAGTTAACGAATTTGTCATCTTCAGCTAAACTCCCGAATTCGATGAGATGGAGAGCACTCATTGGTTTGATGATTTGATCGAGGTAAAGACTGAAGATAACACTAGCAATGACTCCAAATCATTATGCCGAGCTCATTCAATTACTTCGGTGTTACTCTTAGTTTGGTTTTAGGGTTTTAGCCTTCTCTCTTTGTATAAATGAAGGTTCCTTTAGCTCTATTCGGATGGACTTTTGTAGCAGAGTTACTCTGAGAAAATTGTATCAAGCATTTGCTTTAATTTGTTAATAAACATCAGACTTTGGAGGTCCATGAGCTCTTGGATGTGGTAGTTCTTTGCTATTGGTTGAAATGATATTGTCTCTAACCCCTATTTCCTTAATGCTTATGTGAGATTAGATTGTTTATTTGTTAGTTCAAGAGGCCCATTGTTGGCACAGTAGAACAATCATTTGTAGTTCAACTTGATTGTTTATGCGAAGTAGATTAGTAATTTTGATGGACATGAGTAATCAGTATATACGTAATGTTGATCATAATTCAATTTTCTTAGCATACTAGCATATATTTTGATCTCATGTTTTGTGTTAAGTTGTAGTGTGTTTTCAGGCTTCACAGGTTGAAGAAGGGTGTGAGCTCAGCTGCTTCTATCCCAGGCTTCAAGCAACCTTTTTGATCTAACACTTTCATTGCAGGACCTACAAAGATCTTCTTCTTCAAAATACAAACAGAAAACTGGGAGTCTAACTCTCTCTCTTGGGTTCCATCCATAAATTTAAATACTTTCTTAGTTACCAAACTTCCTTCCTCGAGTTCTCCCTTTGCTCCTTGACTTATTTTGTTTCCTTGCTTGCTAGCCCCTTTCCTTCTTGACTTGTTTGCCTTTTTCTCACTTTTTCTTCATCGCTGCCCCGTTTTTTTTTCTCTTTTACCATCCCTTTTATTCATTTTGGACAGCCCTAGTGTGCCCTAGTCTTCCTTCCCTTTTTGTCTCTTTTTTCCCTAGCTTTTGGGCCTTCTTCAACCTTGTTATTGGCATTTTCTTCCACTTTTTGTTCGCTGCCATGTTTTGTATTTTTTATGACAGCCATTTGTTTTCTCTTTCGCTACCCCATTTTCTTCAATTTTTGTCCTCCTTTAGCTTCATAGTTGGCTGCTTATCCCTCCCTTTCTTTGATTTTGACCTTCTCTCTGTTTTCTTGCCTTCTTTTCCTCATCTTCTTTTGTTTCAACCCTCTTTTCCTTTGCTCTTTTGGCTCTCATTCAAACTTCTTCTCTTTTCCCTTTTCACAAGTTTCAGAAAGATCTTCAAGTAAAAGTAAAAGCACTCTCCTTTTTACACAAGTCCTAATATTAGTCGAGTTGTTTGCTTTCATTTGAAAAGTCCTTTCAAGGATTAAAATCCTTAAGGCACATTGTATAAATTGTAATAAAGATCTTGTGTTTGAGTAGGGTTTTTAAGTCCCCACTCTCATCCTCCCCCACTTGAGGAGGCTTGTGTTGTGTTTACTTGTGTATGTTTAGGTTAGATTTGCTTGTCTTCATCATTATTTGCATCTTATTCTTAGAATAATTGTTAATCCATCACATCTAATTCATTAATTAAGTTGATTATTCTATTTTAAATTGTTTATCTTTCTAAGTAAATCAACTGCTTAAATCTCTTGAATCACACCATAAGATGGATCAAGAGTACTCTCTGTCGGAGACTTTAATAACTCATCTTAGCTTCTTGTTCACATTTGTTTAATCAATTAACTCTTAAGTAAGACTCTTGAACTTGCAAGAACACAAGTCAAGAGCACTCTCTATCGGGGAGCATCTTAGTATTTGCATCATCCTTGCATTAGTCTCATCTAGATTATATAAGACTCTTGAACCTTCGTCATAAGACAAGGTCAACAGCGCTCTCTGTCGGAAAGTCTAATTAATTAACTTAATAAAATTTTCAACACACACACCCCTTTAATTAATTAACTCCCTTCCCTCCTTGCCGGAGTACGCTCTGACCGATCTCTGATCGGAATACCCAGAAACGGCACTGGATCTTTAAACCCCACAAGAGTAACTGAATTAAAACTTTTCCCCCATAACCAACGCACCAGCGTTGTTTCGTTTAAATACCGAGGCATGTGGGCAAATTCCAAGTGTGGGCGCCGGGTTACCCAATCTGGGCACAGGTAGTTAAGTTATTGAACACTTACCTGTGATCCCAGAAAGGTCCATCATGTCTTCAAACGGAGCCACTGAAGGTATTTCCGGTTAGGACATCCAGCTACCGTAAGCAAGACCACTATTAAAAACTCTTAAAATCTACCAAGAGCACTTGCAAAACCTAATACTCACTAGCTTAATTCCTAGATTTTATTTCACGCATTTAGTTGACTCCATAAGGCACTAGTCCTTTGTTATATTTGATTAATTTTCTATCTTGATCAACTGTCTATGGTCCATTTCAATTGATTATATTTGAATGCTTAAGTTATAAGTCTGGAATCTTTGCTTATCTATGTGATCTCTTGTTAGCAACGTGGATTGCTTTGATTAATCATCATCCCCTTAATATTAATCATTTTAAATCACAATAACTCCTAAACAACACCCATCTGCATCCAAAACATCCAAAACTTAACTTAAACATTGAGCCATAGAAAACTCTTTGTTAGGGACTACCCCCCTTGGCTTCGTTAGGAGTTAGCCTAAACGGAGGAGCTAGGAGTAGGTGACAGTACCTAGCTCTGTGCTTGCCCCCAAGGTCACACCCTAAGTCACACGGTTCGGGTTCGGCAAGGATTAGGTTCGGTTCAAGTTCAAATTTTCCAATGAGGTTCGAATGAGGTTCGACAATAGGTTCGACTATATATATATATATATATATATAAACTTTCTTCATATACTCCCCCTTAACTAATTTCCTACACCCCATCGCCCATAGAGGATTCAAAGCACTTAGGTCACTATTCATAATTTCGTCGTATATACTTGTTGTTTATGACATTTCTACTTACAGATTTGTACTTCTAAGAGTAGGTTTTTGTGGTTTAACAACGTATTTACATGCTTCCCACAACAGTAGTTTGTTCTTAGGGTTAAATCTATGTTCTTACTTGTTGTTTGGTGTTTTCTTATGTAGACTACAGGTATGATATTTCAAATTACAGAGAGCATTTAATTTATAGACAACATCAATAAATAGAGAGCATTTAATCTATAGACATCATAAATAAATCAGGAGCATTTAATTTATAGACAACATTATATTTATAGACAACATAAATAAATAAAGCATTTAATTCATAGACAACATAAATAAATAGAGAGCATTTAATTCATAGACAACATAAATAACTAGAGAGCATTTAATTTATAGACAACATTTAATTTATTGGTATTGTGTGTGTGTTTTTTTTTTATTTGAATTTTTTTTCGTAAAAAAATTGAACTTTCAATTTTTTTTTCCTTTAGGTTCGAGTTCGGCATTAGGTTCGCCTTTAGGTTCGGGTTCGATGAGGTTCGGGTTCGGCTTCAGGTTCGACATTAGGTTCGACAAACCTGAACGAATTTCAAAATTTTGTTGAGGTTCGCCGAACCTCGAACCTCAAGGATTAGGTTCGGCGAACCCTGTGACTTAGGTCACACCTCTCCCACTTTCTCAAGTGAGGAGACAGCTTTCAATTGATTTCTGCTGCTGGTGTGCAATCGACGACCAACATCTTTTGGCGCCGCTGGCGGGGACAAATCTTTTTGTTCCTGGCCGACCTTTGTTTCTTTTAGTTTTTACCTTTTTTCCCCCTTTTGGTAGATTTTTAGTCCAATCACTCTCCAAAATTAGACTTAAGCCCAACTGGCGACTCCACTATCAGTTAACACCTCAAGGTATTCTACTAGAAGAAACTCTGAAGGTTTGTTCGATTTCATCCCTGACCCTGAAAAAGTCTATAGGAGGAGACTGAACAAACTAGCTTCTCATAGGATCCTTGCAGAACTTGGATCTAAGTCTGTTTCAGACATCCATCTTTTATTTCCAGAAAACTTAGAAAATTTGCAAAACAATAACTGTTTCCTTGACACAATGGGTGAGTTTTTTACTCGGCTCAATTTCACTCAAATAGCAGGTCAACCCCATGACATTCCCGAAAAAGCTATTGATAAGCTTGTCACTTTCACAGGCACTGATGCCTCTACCTCTACTGAGCAACATCTTAGATATTTTTCAAAACACTGTGGTGCTCATGTTAGGGGTACTGATAGGCATGAAGATGTATACATGACCTTGTTTTCCTTGCCTTTGGATGGCAAGGCTACCAATTGGTACGATAATTTGCCGAACAATTCTTTCGCCACCATAGCGGACTTCAAGACTGCTTTCCTTGGAAAGTTTGGCAGCAAAAAGGAACCTAGACATCTGGTAGCAGCTTTGACTAGCATGAAGAAGTCTGAAATGGAAACCATGGATGAGTTCAATAATAGGTTCACAGAGTTGTCAAATTCCATCCCTCCCACTCATGCTCCTCCTGCAGCTTCCACTTTGGATTATTACATTGAAGCATTAAGTGGCAAGATCCAGTACCAAATTAGAGACAAGGAGCCGACCACATTACTTCAGGCTCAGAATTTGGCCATTAAAATTGATAAGAATATGCAGTCTTCAGGAGAGTCAAACCTCCAAGTTTATTCAAGGTCTTCAACTCCTTTGAAAATTAATGAACCTAAAGACAAGGATCCTTTATCAGCTATAAAGGATGCCTATGAAAAACAGATGATTGAAATGAAAAGAGAGATGAAGAAAAATATGGAGGAAGCAGAACAAAAACGCTTAGCACAGTTGAAGGAAATTCAAAATAGGGTCATAATAGTTGAAAGAACGCAACCTCCGCCACCTCCTAGAACTTTCCCTGCAAGGCAAACATGGCAAAAAAAGAATCCCAACCATGAGCAGAGGCCTCCTCATCAACTAGAGGCTACTAATGTGGTTGAGCAGTATAAGCCATTTTGCAGGGCATGTGAAGACCTTCATGAAGAATCTTCTTGTTATTATGCATGTTATGTTCAGGAGCATGGTTTTCCAGAGGGTTGTGGTCCTAAAGCATCATCAAGCAAGCTTGAGTACATAAACTGTGTAGATGACATACATGATATTTCCGAAGAAAGTTGGAGAGAGACAAAACAATATTCAAGAGAGCCTGAATACATTAACGCAATTGGACAGCTCCATCCTGTCACCACAGAAACTCAGGGTCAAGTCGAAGATTATAATCAGCAATTCGATGACCTCACTAAAAACTTTGGCACTACTCCTACAAATGAGCATAATGATGATAGTTTGGAAGGTTTACTACCTTGTGATCTTTTTTCTGAAGAAGATGACTATGATCATGAGGAGGGATATAGCCAGGGATGTGATACAAGTGAGGAAGAATCCCTTACATCTGAGATGGATGATAACTACGAGACTTTAATTGAAAATCAAATCTTAGAAGTTTCATGTGATGAGAGTCCTCCATGCTCTCCACCGGATGACAAATATTTGGAAAGTTGGGTCCCATGTGATATCTTTGAAACCCAGCTTTTCGAAGAAGATTGTTTTGAGCAGAATGAGGAGTGTAGCCAGGGACTTGATAATAGTGATGAGGCATCTCTCGTATCCGACATAGATGGCGATGATAATTATTGGACCCTTGTTGAAAATCCAACCTATGATATTTTTGAAAATATTTTTGAGAATCTCATCTATGATGTGTCCAATGAGGGGATTGTTTATTCTGAGACTTATGAAAGTTGTAAAGAAGAACAGTTAGAGTTTTCATATGAGCAGTCAGAATTGTATCTGAGTATCTATAATAAGGACTTGAAAAAACAGTGCGGTGAAGAATCAGATGGGATACAACTAGTTGAAGTTTTTTCTCAACCATCGTCTTCACATATAGATGTTCCTTATGTTTTGGAGCACCTTTGGAGCTTATACAACGAGTTATTATTTGATAAGCCTTGATGATCAACATGATGGAGTAATCGACCTGCCGCATCATCTCGATTTGTATATCAGCGCTATCCAGTCATGGATAGAAGTAGCCTGCGCAAGCACCTACCAGTTTGGGAAGAAGTTTGACGACATTATTCATGCCTATGATTCCCCATCCAGCCCGCCCATTCTGGATCATCACGCAGGTTTGCATTTTCTGGAAATTGTGTCCTTACTTTGGCTGGTAACCAAAGACTAGGCAAAACCTTTTTATATTAATAAAATGCTTAGGTGGCTACACTAGATTTATGATTACACCTAACATTTTTTGTATCATGATTAGAGTAGGAAAATAGGCTCCTTAAAGTGAGCGTTTACTTTATCATTTTATTTATGTACTTAGAAATAAATAAATTTTTCAGTGAAGTTTTCTTTGAATAAAGCAACTTTTTGATCATTGGCTCTTTTTCATGAAACTTGTGCTACTAAGGTTTTTTTTGTCAAGTTGAGATGTTTTTACAAGATATGGAAACCAGAGATTTTGGGGTTCTCGTATGCTCTCCTTGCATAAGAGACTAGATCGAGCACACGTCCCGCAGTTGGAGCCAGATGTTATCCACTTATTTGTACCATAGTTGGAGTTGCTGAGGAGCCGTCGGTTGACAAACATGACAAATGTTTGATTCCAGTGTATCAGTTGATCCGCCTTTGTTTCTAGCCAATATTGGCTAGCCAGTTTTTCATTTGAATAATTTTGACCATGGCCCCGCGGGGTTTGTAATAAAATGTGCTAGTAGGGTATTTTGAGTGGTTCGATCTCCTAAGACGTAGAGTCTCAACTAAGGTATTCCAGGGAGTTTTTTGCCCTTGACAATTATGCTTTGCCTATAGTCGAGTATAATTGACGAGGTTTTCTCTCGCTTCCTCCAAAGCTGGAATGCCCGATTTTGAATTCTGGGCCTTGGGGGGTTATTAGAGCCCAACTAAGTGTTTATAAACCTACTAGGCATTGTTAGAATAGAGCATGGTCATGTCCTAAGTCAATAGGACCTTTAAAAAAAATCAAAAATTTTTTACCGAACGGTTTAAAAAATTATTTTTTAATTTTTTAATTTTTTAATTATTTTCCTAAGTTTTTTTATTAATTTTTCCATAAATTAATTGGAAAAATCTCGTTTGTAATAAGTCCGTCATCCGGACCCCGAATTCAGTGATTGAACGCTCTAACCTTAAGCCAAAAATCATTTTTGATCAGCTAATCAGTCAGATCCAACTTTCAGATCATCAACTGGACACATAATGCTCATTTTCTCAAAAAAGTCATTTTCAAGGAAAAAATGATTATTTTGAAGAAAATTAAAACTCTCCAAATTAATCCAAATTCAGCGAAATAAAAGGCTAAATGACATCTCAATGGACATTTATGATGATTGGAGCTATCATAACTCAGCTTCAGTCAGCATTCAGCGAATAATAAAGTTATATTCAGTTAACGAATGTCATCTCCAGCTAAACTCCCGAATTGGATGAGATGGAGAGCACTCATTGGTTTGATGATTTGAACGAAGTAAAGACTGAAGATAACACTAGCAATGACTCCAAATCATCATTCCGAGCTCATTCAATTACTCCGGTGTTACTCTTAGTTTGGTTTTAGGGTTTTAGCCTTCTCTCTTTGTATAAATAGAGGCTCCTTTAGCTCTATTCGGATGGACTTTTGTAGCAGAGTTACTCTGAAAAAATTGTATCAAGCATTTGCTTTAATTTGTTAATAAAAATCAGACTTTGGAGGTCCATGAGCTCTTGGATGTGGTAGTTCTTTGCAATTGGTTGAAGTGATATTGTCTCTAACCCCTATTTCCTTAATGCATATGTGAGATTAGATTGTTTATTTGTTAGCTCAAGAGGGCCATTGTTGGCACAGTAGAACAATCATTTGTAGTTCAACTTGATTGTTTATGCGAAGTAC
>LPNX010875790.1:28059-90091 GCA_001517045.1 Pseudotsuga menziesii | reverse complement strand
TCCTTCAAATCTTCTTCACCTGCACACCAAACACACTTTACAACCCTCTCCACACTTGCAAATGATAAAAAGAAAGTGAAAATTTTGATTTAAAGCAATTTTGGGCATTTTTTTAGTGGAAAAAGTGTCCTGTTTTTCGGACACGCACTGACAGTCCTTGGACACGCGTGTCCGAAAACAGGACACGTTGCAAAGACGTGTCGGACACGTTTTGTCAGCGTATCCGTTTCTGACACGCGGACACGGGACACGCAGGCCCTTTTGGACGAATCCGGTTTCATAGGTTGTAGTGTGTTTTCAGGCTTCACAGGTTGAACAAGGGTGTGAGCTCAGCTGCTTCTATTCTAGGCTTCAAGCAACCTTTTTGATCTAACACTTTCATTGCAGGACCTACAGAAATCTTTTTCAAAATACAAAAAGAAAGTTGGGAGTCTATCTCTCTCTCTTGGGTTCTATCCATAAATTTAAATACTTTCTTGGTTACCGAACTTCCTTCCTCTAGTTCTCCATTTGCTCATTGACTTCTTTTGTTTCCTTGCTTGCTAGCCCCTTTCCTCCTTGACTTGTTTGCCTTTTCTCACTTTTTCTTCATCGCTGCCCCGTTTTTTTTTCTCTTTTACCATCCATTTTCTTCATTTTGGACAGTCCTAGTGTGCCCTAGTCTTCCTTCCCTTTTTGCCTCTTTTTGCCCTAGTTTTTGGGCCTTCTTCAACCTTGTTATTGGCATTTTCTTCCACTTTTTGTCCGCTGCCATGTTTTGTATTTTTTATGACAGCCATTTGTTTTCTCTTTCACTACCCCGTTTTCTTCAATTTTTGTCCTCCTTTAGCTTCATAGTTGGCTGCCCTATCCCTCCCTTTCTTTGATTTTGACCTTCTCTTTGTTTTCTTGCCTTCTTTTCCTCATCTTCTTTTGTTTCAGCCCTCTTTTCCTTTGCTCTTTTGGCTCTCATTCAAACTTCTTCTCTTTTCCCTTTTCACAGGTTTGAAAAAGAACTTCAAGTAAAAGTAAAAGCACTCTCCTTTTTACGCAAGTCCTAATATTAGTAGAGTTGTTTGCTTTCATTTGAAAAGTCCTTTCAAGGATTAAAATCCTTAAGGTACATTGTATAAATTTTAATAAAGATCTTGTGTTTGAGTGGGGCTTTTAAGTCCCCACTCTCATCCTCCCCCATTTGGGGAGGCTTGTGTTGTGTTTACTTGTATATGCTTACGTTAGGTTTGCTTGTCTTCATCATTATTTGCATCTTATTCTTAAAATAATTGTTAATCAATCACATCTAATTCATTAATTAAGTTGATTATTCTATTTTAAATTGTTTATCTTTCTAAGTAAATCAACTGCTTAAATCTCTTGAATCACACCATAAGGTGGATCAAGAGTACTCTCTGTCGGAGAGTTTAATAACTCATCTTAGCTTCTTGTTCACATTTGTTTAATCAATTAACTCTTAAGACTCTTGAACTTGCAGAAACACAAGTCAAGAGCACTCTCTATCGGGGAGCATCTTAGTATTTGCATCATCCTTGCATTAGTCTCATCTAGATTAGATAAGACTCTTGAACCTTCGTCATAAGACAAGGTCAAGAGCACTCTCTGTCGAAGAGTCTAATTAATTAACTTAATAAAATCTTCAACGCACACACCCCTTTAATTAATCAACTCCCTTCCCTCCTTGCCGGAGTATGCTCTGACCGATCTCTGATCGGAATACCCAGAAACGGCACTGGATCTTTAAACCCCACAAGAGTAACTTAATTAAAACTTTTCCCCCATAACCAACGCACCGGCGTTGTTTCATTTAAATACCAAGGCATGTGGGCAAATTCCAAGTGTGGGCGCCGAGCTACCCAATCTGGGCACAAGTAGTTAAGTTATTGAACACTTACCTATGATCCCAGACAGGTCCGTCATGTCTTCGAATGGAGCCACTTAAGGTATTTCCGGTTAGGAAATCCAGCTGCCGTTAGCAAGACCACTATTAAAAACTCTTAAAATCTACCAAGAGCACTTGCAAAACCTAATACTCACTAGCTTAATTCCTAGATTTTATTTCACGCATTTATTTGACTCCATAAGGCACTGGTCCTTTGTTATATTTGATTAATTTTCTATCTTGATCAACTGTCTATGGTCCATTTCAATTGATTATATTTGAATGCTTAAGTTATAAGTCTGGAATCTTTGCTTATCTATGTGATCTCTTGTTAGCAACATGGATTGCTTTGATTAATCATCATCCCCTTAATATTAATCATTTTAAATCACAATAACTCCTAAACAACACCCATCCGCATCCAAAATATCCAAAACTTAACTTGAACATTTAGCCATAGAAAACTCTTTGTTAGGGACTACCCCCCTTGGCTTCATTAGGAGTTAGCCTAAACGGAGGAGCTAGGAGTAGGTGACAGTACCTAGCTCTGTGCTTGCCCCCAAGGTCACACCTCTCCCACTTTCTCAAGTGAGGAGACAGCTTTCAATTGATTTCTGTTGCTGGTGTACAATCGACGGACAACAGGCTAAATTGTATATTTAATTTGTTACTGGAAAACAACACATGAACTTCTTTACTAGTATGCAACGGAATATAATATTCACAACATCACATCACATATAGACACAAATATTTTGGATATGGAAACCCTCGAAAAAAACCCAAGATGGAAAACCGCTGTAGCAGTCAAATATAGAATTTGTATTATCAAGATATAGAACTTTTACAACTAGCTGGTAAAATACACCCAACTTCGAAAACTGAAAACCTCAGCAAAATAACCGAGCAACCCAACAGCAAGGCACTGCTACTTTGCGTAGCTATATGGCCCAGCTGTACGGCCCTACGTCAACAGTAGGTCCTGTTGTACGAATTTTGTATTGTTACTTAAGTCGACAGTATGAATCCATACGGTCTATACAGCTGCTGTATGGTACACTTGCAGCGTGTGACGCTGCCCCTCGGTGTGATCTGTACGATCTCTACTCCGCCTGGTGAACCTGTCGTGCAGCTACTCCTGCGTCTTTTCTGCAAACTGCTCTGTCTGACTTCTCTCTGACTGTATCATGTCTATTTGTACCTGTGTACGTGTCCTCTCCACCAAATTTCATTTTAACTCAATGGCTAAGCGAAAACCCTAACCCTCACTATGGATTTATGGATGAGATCCTCCGGGGAGAATCAATGGACAAGATTAGATTAGCTATCACTTCAATATTTCAATTTCCACTTTAATAAAGTGATTCCATTAAGTAAAAATCAAATTAGAATAATTAAAGTATTTTCCTAAGTCAAAACTTAGGAAAATCACTTCAATAGATTTGGCTTCCAGTTTAATGTCTCTCTAGCATGCAAAGACACATGCAATGCTAGAAGACCTTCTTTGTTGCACTTTCTAACACTACCCCTCAACGAGGATGGGATTCAATAGCAACCCCAACTTATCCTTGCACTTCACAAAACTGTCTGCAAAGTGCCTTGGTGAAAATGTCCACCACCAGTTCATTTATCTGTATGTACTCCAACCGAATGGTTCCTCTCTGAACACAATCTCTCAAGAAGTGGTACCTGATGTCTCTGTTTGCTCCAGTCATGGAACACTGGATTTTCAGATAGTCTAATGCCACTTTGATTGTCACAGTGAACTACTGCAGCCTCTAGCTCACACTCAAACGACCCTGAAAGTAACTTCCTCAACCACATTCCCACGCAAGCAACCAAACTGGCTACCATGTAATCAGCCTCTGCTGAGCTCAATGCAATTGACTTTTGCTTCTTGTTGAACCAAAAAACAACCCCTAATCCAATGCCAAAACAACAACCTGAAGTACTATTCCTGTCCTCTACACATTCGGCCCAGTTAGCATCCGTGAAGCTTGCTAACTGTACGCTCCCCTTGTGCTCATAAACCAATACATATTCCATTGTACCTATGATGTAGCGAATTATGTGCTTCGCAATCATCCAATGCACTCTCCGAGGGTCCACCATGAACTGACTCAAAGAATTGACTGCAAAGCTAATGTATGGTCGTGTTTTGACCAGATACATAAGCGATTTGATAAGTTGACTATATAAGGTAGGATCAAATCTGTCTAACCTTGATGAATCAATCTTCCTCCAATTGAAAACTAGAGGTATGGCCATAGGCTTGCAATCCACTATCATGAATCTCTTCAAGATCTCCATTGCCTACTTCCCCTATCCAATGAAGAAGCACCCATCTCTCTACCAAACTTCCAATCCTAGGAAGTAATGCATCAACCTAAGCTCTTTCATCTCAAAATCAACTGCAAGGTTGGACTTGCAGTCACCAATCAGCCTCTCATCTCTTGTAAGAAAGAGATCATCTACATATAAGACCAGTATGGGAGGCACCTCACCTATCAAGAAGCAGGTTGTGGTCAACCTCGCTCTGTTGAAATCCCATCTCCCGTAGATAGTTGTCTATCCTCTAGTACCATGCTCGAGGTGCCTGATTGAGCCCATAAAGAGCTCTATGCAGCCTGCATACATGCGTCTCCCTATTCTCCACATCAAACCCCTCTGGCTACTCAATATATACCTCCTCCTCTATCACTTTGTTGAGGAGGGCAGTCTTGCCGTCCATCTAATGGACTGGCCAACCCATCTTTGTTGCTAAAGAGATAATGGTCTGAATGGAAGAATACCTGGCAACAGGGGCGAAGGTCTCCTCATAGTCAATACCTTCCTTCTGTGAAAACCCCTTTGCCACGAAGCACGCCTTATACTTCTCCACGCTTTCGTCTGTTGCATGCTTCACCTTGTAGATCCATATGGATACCACCATCATTTTCCCTTGTGGCCTTGGCACAACCTCCCATACCTAATTCTTCATGATTGAGTCATACTCCTCAACCATGGCCTCCTGCCACACATCATGTTGTGCAGCCTCCTCGAAGTTGAAGGGTTCAGAGTTTATCAACTCTGTCATCAGTTCCATATAACTAAGTCTTTGTGGTGGTTTGCTCTGCCTCATGCAGCTCTGTGGAGGATCCACCTACCTGGAATCTCGAACTGTGGACCTGAACCACTTAGGCCTTAGCCTAATGTCTACCTGTTGCGGCTGCTAGATGTTTGTCTCCTGCTGCAGCTCATCCTCCAAGTCAATGACTGAAGGATCCTGTCCACCTAACTCCCTCTGACTACCAAAACCTGTGCCCTATGTCTGTACTTGTACCTGTACATCTAGCTCCTCAACATTGACCCCTGAATCTTGTGTTGGCTGTTGCTCTGGTGGTAAGTCCATAGATCTCTACAAGGCCCTGTCCTCATCAAACTGGACACCCCTGCTCACAATGATCCTCTTGCTAGCAGGAATGTATACTCTGTATGCCTTCGAAGTCTCATTGTATCCAACAAGTAACCCCTTCTCTCTAGAAGGGTCCAAATCTTCTTCCTAGTGTCAACATGAACATGACAATAGCAGACACTCCCAAATATGTGAATATGGCTCACATCTGGTTTAGTGCCTATGAAGACCTCCTCGAATGTCTTCCTCCCCAAAGTTATGTGGTGACACCTGTTCTGAATGTATACTGTAGTCTTGTATGCCTCATCCCAAAGGAATAGTGACAATCCCTTATCAAAAAGCATGGCCTTGGCTACTCCTACCATAGTCCTGTTCTTTCTCTCTGCCACTCCATTCAGCTGCAAGGTATGAGGCACAGTGTGCTCCTTCTTGATCCCCTCTATCGAACAATACTCCAAGAACTCATTGGATGTGTACTCTCCCCCATTGTTCATTCTCAAAACACAGATCTTCCTTCCTATCTAGTTCTCAACGAAAGTCTTTACTCCTGAAACCTTTAAAAAACCTCTGTCTTGGCCTTCGAGAAATAGATCGAGGTCTTCCTAGAATAATCATCAATGAAGGTCACGCAGTAACTGTAACCACTGAAAGAATGGACACTCATAGGTCCGCAAACATTCGAATGCACTAAGTCCAAGGGCTCCTTAGACTTGTGCTCACTCTGTGGGAAAGGATTGCTGATGTTCTTCCCCAACGCACAACCCTTGTAGTGGTTATGCTTCTCCTCCTATACCTGAGAAAATCCAATGATTGCATGTCTCAAGTGCCTCAGTGCTCCATGGAAGTGTGCCATCTTCCTATGCCACAACTCACCCCAACTGTTGTTGCTGCTGACTAGAGCCTTTGCAGTCTCAAAGTGTAGTCTATACACCTTCCCACTTCTGATCCCAATCACCTGATCCAAACTCCTATCTGACCCCTTGGGCCTGATATACACTCTATGGTCTCGGAACTTCACCTGAAATCCCTTATCCTCCAGAGTGGAGACTGATATGAGGTTCTCGGTCAACCCCAGAACATATAAATTATAACACATCAACAAAACTAAGGGCTTTGCTAGACTACCTCTAAAATGAAGCAGTGCCAACTCCTTGCGCCTGATACCGCGCATCATCCCCCAACTCAACGTGAATCCCTATTCCACCCTCCTGCAAGTCCTTGAAGAATCTCTTTTGTCCAGTCATATGACTAGATGCTCCACTGTCGATGTACCAAATATTGTTTCCTATGGTGCTTTCCATGCAAGCTATCAAACAAAACTCCTCATCGAAATTTCTGTCGAACTCCTCCACCTCTGCAGAACCTGCCATCTGGGTATTGCTCTTCTTCGTCCTGTCTGGACACTAAGAGGCAAAGTGTCCCTGCTTGTGGCAGATAAAACACTTGACCTTTGACATGTCAAGGTTCTTCTTACCACGCTTCTTCCTCTTTGCCTTACCTTTGCTCTTCCCTATCGAGACTAGAGCCTCCTCATCCACAATCTGTGGGGCACTGCTGGATGAGCCTGATCCTTGACCCATGCGGGTCTCCTCCTGCACAAAATCATCCCACAACCTCTGCCAATCAAGGAGCTTCTCCCTAGCCACAATACCATTGAAAAAGGTGTCCCTGGCTTAGAGAAGCCGTTGAGGGTTATCCGAACTAGATCCTCATTCTCAGTCTTAGAGCCAACAGCTCCAAGCTCATCTCTAATATGTGTGAACCTTGTGAGATAAGGCACTACTCCTTCTCCCTTGGCCATCCTGTTATTGTGCATCCTCTCTTGCAGCACCATCTTCCGGTTCTCGTTCTTGCTCTGGTACAAACTTTCCAAAGCTTTCCACATCTCAGATGCAGTCTTCTTCCCAGAAAGATGAGGGACTAAGTGGTCCTTCACTCCATCCATGATAATCAACATGGCTCTGGAATCAATCTTCTTCCAAGCTACCAACTTAGCCAGATTAGTGGGCGCAACCTTTGTGGAGTCAATGTGCTCGTCTGCATCACTGACATCCGGGATCCTTGCAATCCTATCTTTCCATGTAGGAAATTTCTAAGCCCCCTGGTGTCTATCCTCAACTCTCAACTGCATGGCCATACTGAAGTGTACCTATCAAACACTAGATCTGTAATCTAGGTTTGTGTCTTCAAATAGATTTGCTCCTGATCTATCACTACTGCTGCAAATCTCTCAGATTTAGCTCACCAAAGCTCTGATACCATCTAAATTTTCCTTTAAAGCTCAACAAGGGCTAAACAATATATTTAACTTGTTACTGGAAAACCACACCTGAACTTCTTTACTAGTATGCAACAGAATATAAAATACTGAGAAACATTCACAACATCACATCACATATAAACACAGATATTTTGGGTATGGAAACCCCCGAAAAAACCCAATATGGGAAAACCGATGCAGCAGTCAGATATAGAATTTGTATTATCAAGATATGGAACTTTTACAACCAGCAGGTAAAATACACCCAACCTGGAAATCTGAAAACCTCAGCAAAATCACTGAGCAACCCAACAGCAAGGAACTGTTGCTCTGCGTAGCTGTACGGCTCAGTTGGACAGCCCTGCATCAGCAGTACGACCTACATTATGGATTTCATGGTTGTTGACGTCAACAATACGAATCTGTACGGTAGCCGTACGGTACACTTGCTGCATGTGACACTGCCCCTCTGTTCGATCTGTACGATCTCTGCTTAGACTGGTGAACCAGTCATGCAGCTGCTCTTCCGTCTTTTCTACAAACACCTCCATCTGACTTCTATCTGTCTGTATCCTGTCTGTGTGTACCTATGTACATGTCCTCTCCACCAAATCTCCTTTTAACTCAACGACTAAGTGAAAACCCTGTAATATCCCAAATACTTATATTCTCTAATGTTCTATGATTGTGTTGACTCGCACACTCAATCTCATACAAATTTGCAAAATAACTATGCATGCAAACTTGCCATGCAAAAATGCCCTAAAATATAGCTGAATTAGGGTTAGGGTTTTGCAGAGAGAAATTAACACTTACAACTGATATTCTGGCTGATAATGACTCCAGAGATAGCTGCATGCATAAGGATCCGGATGGGTGGTCTAATAATGCTCTCTTCCTTCGGTGTTACCGCCCCGTAGTACCGTAAAAACCCTCCAGACTGAAGGTGACATTTTTCTAGGAGGAGAGGTTTGTTTGGGCTGAAACTTTCTAAGCTTGTCCGTCTGCTGATGCCGGATAGATGGCCTGGCACATGCAGAGGTTTGGTTGCCTCTAAGTGCCCTAGCGAATTGATTGGAAGTTCTGCTGCTCACACCCCCAACTGATCTGTTTGGCTGATAGCTGCTCCAGGTGAGCAAACTGATGGCTGATAATCACTGCATATCGTAGGATAGGCCTGCTGAGAAAGAGGAAGCTGACATGCGGAGGAAAGACTGGATTTTGTGGTCCCAGCGAATCCTCTTGTGTTTTCCCTGCTACTTTCGGCTGCAAAATGTG
The DNA here is from genome assembly GCA_001517045.1 of Pseudotsuga menziesii. NCBI lineage: Eukaryota > Viridiplantae > Streptophyta > Pinopsida > Pinales > Pinaceae > Pseudotsuga > Pseudotsuga menziesii. Next base: position 81,283 of record LPNX010875790.1, on the reverse strand, counting down.
GATCTACTAATAACCCTTCGAAATGTGTTGGATCTCCGAATACTGTAGTATATGATGGATGCAATGGATAAACCTAGATGATCTATCCCAATACGAGACTAGGGCAGATATCTCACTGTTGAACCCTCGCAAGCTAAAGACACCGTCTCCAACCCCAACTGTCGCGGCTGCACGCTGTGCTGCTGCTCAAAACTCCAAAATCAATCAACAATAACAATAGCTATTTCCTTTAGTCCCATAACCCTTCTTAAATAAATCTTCATATGCTTTTAGGGTTTGCATGTCACTTTTAGGGTTTATGCTTCACTTTTGCATGCATGCAATTCTAATTTGATGTTGACTTTAACACTAACTAAACAAGGCCTGCATGCTCCTCATGCTTTAGGATATGAACTCTGATGGCCTTCTTTTTACACTGATGACTTAATAATACTGAATTGATGTACATTTCTGCTCCTAGTGCTATTACTCCTCAATTATTCCCTTTTTTATAAAAAAACAAAATATTACAGTCCTCCCTCACCAAGGATTGCTTGTCCTCAAGCAATTCCAACGCAACTCCACAATCAATCAAAATGAACCAACTAAATCCGGGGATGATCCCAGGGTCCCAAATTATCCTAGGAAATTTGTAGCACCCTCTACTCAAAGCACTGCACTACATGGTACCATCACAAGATATCCCATAGAAGCCTCCTATAAGTAGAGTAACTAACCAAGCTGTAAACGAGGTACCATCACAATAGATCTCCTGAAAGCATCCTCTAGCAATAACTAAGATTCCAGTCACTGTCATCCCAGGGTCCCAAATCAATCTGAGAATTGAAGAGGTCAAAATGCATCCACCGCTACCCTACATAGTATCGACACAAGAAGCATACTGTAGACTCCCAAGTAACCCCATCTGTAAACATTGTATCCATCCCTCATAAGGTCTCCCACCTGGATCCCAATGCAAACTTGTGCATCTTTTATCCCAAATATCCCAAGGCTGTTGTGGGACTATACCCCTAGCTACGAATGGCTTCCCAAGAATCGCCCACTCAATAGGACACCACCACTTAATCTCATCAGACCCCCAAAAAGCACCTTGTCCATAAGCACCATCACAGCGAATAATCCTACCAAGATGACATTCTGCCCTTCTAATTTCAATTGGAATGCTCATATACTGCTGCCCAATTTCTTGATCCTGGCCAACCTGTAAAAACCATCTGCCATTATGCAAATGTGGACTCAAGCTACTACAAACCTTGTCTATGTACTCTTGAAGAGGACTGCTTTGAAATGCAATAGTATGTTTCTTTTGTTGCCTCATCACGTAATCCAACTGCTCTTCAATACTAGAAAGCATGATCGCTGACTCGATACATACAACTCGAAGAACTGTAAGCTCAACATCTCGCTGTACTATGGTGTCTCGGAGTATCTTGGTCCTCTCTTTCATCGCTAGAATGCTTTCTTTAACCCATTCAATCTTCTTTCGGTGACTATCATCTGGAAGCTCTATCTCATGCATGTATAAACTCTCCCTAACCTCCATGTGTGGCTGCTCACTATCTCGACTGCTGTGCTCATTGCCTTGCACCTCATGTATTCTCCCTGTCATAACTGTCTGGACTCCTGTTGTAGGTAATGAAGAGTGTACCAACTCCAACTCATCACACGGCTTGTCCACAATCTGACTAGCGAATGTGCTTGTGTCACTAGACTCACAAGATGGCTCTAATGCGATCTCCTCATGCACATCCTCATCATGTACTGTTAACTCCAAATGAAGCTCACCAACAACCTATACTTCATGCTCATTTTTCTTCCCTCCCCCAACTATGCCTTTAAGGAGATCCTCATCCAAATCCTTGGGATGGCTCCCGAACTTGATGGTGTAATGATCTTGAAAGGACAACGCTGCACATACCTCATCACCCAAGGCTAGATACTCTTGATATCGAGGCAAGTGTTGAAGTGCTGCTAACCTCTGCCAATTTCTAGTCAAGATCTTTCTCATTGTCTTCATGTTCTCACAAGTTGGCAAAGAAAAACCTTTGCTCTGACATGTACACGCATGCATCACATGCACTTTTATTCAATTGCTATGTGCCCACAGCTGGCAAGGATCATGTTCTGATACCACTGTAATATCCCAAATACTGATATTCTCTAATGTTCTATGATAGTGCCGACTCGCACACTCAATCTCTTACAAATTTGCAAAATAACTATGCATGCAAACTTGCCATGCAAAAATGCCCTAAAATATAGCTGAATTAGGGTTAGGGTTTTGCAGAGAGAAATTAACATTTACCACTGATATTCTGGCTGATAATGACTCCAGAGATAGTTGCATGCATAAGGACCCGGATGGGTGGTCTAATAATGCTCTTTTCCTCCGGTGTTACCGCCCCGTAGTACCGTAAAAACCCTCCAGACTGAAGGTGACGTTTTTGTAGGAGGAGAGGTCTGTTGGGGATGAAACTTTCTAAGCTTGTCCGTCTGCTGATGCCGGAGAGATGGCCTGGCACATGCGAAGGTTTGGCTACCTCTAAGTGCCCTAGCGAATTGATTGGCAGTTCTACTGCTCACGCCCCCAACTGATCTGTTTGGCTGATAGCTGCTCCAAGTGAGCAAACTGATGGCTGATAATCACTGCATACCGTAGGATGGGCATACTGAGAAAGAGGAAGCTGACATGTGGAGGAAAGACTGGGTTTTGTGATCCCAGCAAATCCTTCTGTGTTTTCCCTGCTACTTCCGGTTGCAAAAAAATGTGGATCTGCTAATAACCCTTCGGAATGTGTTGGATCTCCGAATACTGTAGTATATGATGGATGCAATGGATAAACCTGGATGATCTATCCCAATAAGAGACTAGGGCAGATATCTCACTGCTGAACCCTTGCAAGTTGAAGACACCGTCTCCAACCCCAACTGTTGCGGCTGCACGCTGTGCTGCTGCTCAAAACTCCAAAATCAATCAACAATAAGAATAGCTATTTCCTTTAGTCCCATAACCCTTCTTAAATAGATCTTCATATGCTTTTAGGGTTTGCATGTCACTTTTAGGGTTTTTGCTTCACTTTTGCATGCATGCAATTCTAATTTGATGTTGACTTTAACACTAACTAAACAAGGCCTGCATGCTCTGCATGCTTTAGGATATGAACTCTGATGGCCTTCTTTCTACACTGATGACTTAATAATACTAAATTGATGTACATTTCTACTCCTAGTGCTATTACTCCTCAATTATTCCCTTTTTTATAAAAAACAGAACATTACAAACCCTAACTCTCACTATGGATCTATGGATGAGATCCTCCAGTGAGAATCAATGGCCAAGATTCGATTAGCCATCACTTAGATATTTCACTTTTCACTTTAATAAAGTGATTCCATTAAGTTAAAATCAAATTAGAATAATTAAAGTATTTTCCCAAGTCAAAACTTAGGAAAATAACTTTAATAGATTTGGCTTCTGTTGTCGCCTTTCATGCACCTGGGGGGATTTAGCGCAGCAGAAATATTCAAGCTGCTAAGTGCGTCCTTGGGGGAAAGTCTCGAGTAAGGTGTTGTCACTTGATCATGACTCCTCCGTTTAGGCCACTCCTAATGGATCCAAGGGGGGTAGTCCCTAAAAAGAGTTACTAAGGTTCTTTTGATTTTAATGGTTTACGAATTAGATTGTCTATTAGGAGTTTATTGAATGAAAATACTGGAACAAGATAAATTGCAAAAATAAAGCTTAATCACCATGAGATAATACAGCATTCACAATATGAAATGACTTTAAAAGCAAATAAGATTTGTAAATGAACCAATGCCAAAATGTAGTCGAATAGTTGTTGCTGATGTAATGGAAAATGTTTTGCAATTTGTTCTTGGTCAGTTTTAAAGTTATTAAGGATGAATTAAGTTAAGGGGGAAAGGGGACTCCCAATATACCGCGAGGTACTGGGAATATGTTCGGATTCTGAAAAGAGTGGCTCCGCACAGGAAAATGTGGGCTAGATGGAGTCGTTGGGGGTGTTCAACTTTACACCAATAAGGACGTAGCCGAACGGGACCTCATGGTCACTTTCTAGTTGTTCTCGCTTTCCCTGAAGAATTTGCCCATTGTTCCTCAGGTTCATTACATCGGATTTTCATAATGTTTGAAGGGTTGTAACTTTTATTAATGTGAGTTTGATAAATTAAATGTGAGGAATTAATTAGTGTGCATTCCTGCTTTTGATTATCTGAAAGCTCAGGGCGAACCTGCGATGGGCAAGAGCATACATCGGAATGGCAAATTGTTGATTCCAACATGGTATTGTAACACAAGAAAAAGCAGTGCGACTAATTACTACGACAAGCAATATCTTTTCCCCATCGAGCAAGCTCTTTGGGTAATTCAGTAGATCAATGTCAGGTTAGTATTACTCTTCAAAACCAAAATAGAAAAATGATGCCTCAAAGGAAAAGAAATTACAATAAAACTACACTACTTCCTACGGCAAAGAGTATCTTTTCCCCAATCGAATGGATTCTCTTGGGTAATTCGGTAAAGCAATGTCGGATTAGTTCTACAATAAAAAATTAAGATTTTATTGCGTTATAATCAAACTAAAACTAAACCTAATCTAAAGATTTGCAAAAAGTAAATAATCACACAATGGGCAAATACAGGCTTCCCCTAAATGGGGGAAGGGGGTTGTGGGAGTCGTAATCCCACTTGCATTTTATTGATGATTACTTACAATGCTTAAAAGAAAAAGAAACGCCTTTTGACCCTTGAGGAATGGGTAAAAAAGGCTTACAAATTTGCTTAGGGAAGAAAGGGAATGAAGGAGGGGGATGGTAGATGGATCGTAGGTGATCTAATGGCCCAAAACTTGATTTTTCGGAAACACCTCCTTCTCTTTTTCCTTCGACCTGCTAAAAATTGGCAAGCTAATATGATTGGAAGATGGTGGTATGCACAAAAAACAAATAAAAAAAAAATTAATTTTATTACTTAGAAAAAATTTGGAAAAAAATTATAAGTGTAGATACCAAAACAACAAGCCTAGATCTAGTTAAATAAAGAAGCTTTGAACATGTTTCTAGATCTAGCTATTCTAGCATGCTAAAACAAGTATATTTGAATGAACAAGCTTTAAAGAACTAGATCTACGTAATTAGCACATTCGAAACAAAGTAACTAGAAAGAAAGGAGAATTGGGGTTTGAAGAGATGGAGGAAACACTTCAAGCCTTGCTTGATTTTTTAATGATGACTTTGGAAACCCTGCAACAATAGAAATAGTCTTGTAAAAATGCCAAAGAGAAGAGAAGAGACGATTGAGTTCCAATCCTCCTTCGAACTTGTGATCTGCAAAACTATGAGAACACCCTTGCACAAAAATGATTAGATCTAGTGTGTTTAAAAACAAGAAACAAAAAAGAGCCTCAATACAACTGAGAATAGTTGGCTACTCTCCTATCTCTTAAAAGCAAAGCACAAGTAAACAAGTTAACAACTGTAAATGCTTACTCTATGTGTTTTAGAATAACCCTCTAAGCTAGATATGTCAACAATTTTAACAAAGGAAATCAAAGCTTTACGATATCACCTCATACCACAAGCATTCATCCAATGGCACAAGGTAGACCTCCAAAGTATTCAACTTTATTAATCAAAATAGCATCAGCATAACAACAAGCAGAGGTTCCTTGCCTTCTCTCAAATGAAGAAGAAAGCCTCGCTTAAATAGGAAAAATGAGAGCAAACCCCAAGGGGGGCGAATTTTCCAAGTGTTGGAGCCTTTTGAGATGATTGGAGGCGAACTAGAGTGAACTAGACGTGGTAGGCGCAACCTCTCACAAGGTAGGTCACCCCCCCTCTTTCTGTGACATGTATACAACAAGAGGTGAGATTTTTCATGGATAAATGTGCCCCTCTAAAGAGAAATTCGCCCCCTCTAAAGAGAAATTCGCCCCCTCATGGATTTTATTGGAATCAAGCCGATTTGATCTTGATTTGATCTCCAATTACCCCCAACATCATCCTTAGTTAACCCAAAACATGTCTGGGACAAGTTCCCACTGATCTAGGGATGTGTTTTTTCTCCATATTTTCCCTTTCTCTAAATTTTTTATTCACTTTTTTTCTTTTTTCGGAGAGAATTTCACTTAAGTGATAAACAATTACTTAAAACTTAGGAAAAGTGGGTTTAGGGGTTAAGTAGGAGATCTGGGTCCAAAAATGAGCATCCCCATGACCAAATTGGCTCCCTAGACCCAATTTTATGACCTTTTGAAATTTTACAATTAAAATATACCTTATCGATGATTTTATTAAAAATCTAAAAATCCTATGAAAGACTTAGCGCATGTCCACGAAACTTTGGGGCTATGACTAGCATGGTATAATGCATAGACCCTTGGCTTTAATAACCTCTTAAGACATAATCACCAATTTCACCATCCCAGCTTAGGAGGATTTTGAGTGAAAAACTCGAAAATTATATGTCGCTTTAAAAAGCGTCACATAATCGACGAGGGAAAAAACACTCAAGGATGATAACCATGATGATCAGTTCCTAAGAAGGCCAAGCCTTTTACAAAAGAAACCATCATGCTATGTCATTTATTACAATTCCCCCGAGGGGGTGTGAACATGCGAAAAAGGGACCACAACTGGCCCTGATGAAACCGAGTAAGAACAATTGGTTTGTTTCAATCCTTGGTGGCTCATTTGAAAAATCCCCTAAGTGCAACTTAGTGGATAACAGCTTCCAGTTTAATGTCTCTCTAGCATGCAAGGACACATGCAATGCTAGAAGACCTTCCTTGTTGCACTTTCTAACATGGTGCAAATGTGATTTCATTCTATTTTGTTCAAGCATTTGCATAGGAGCAATGCCATCTTTGGTCATTATAAAACACTCAAAACCATCTGTTAGGAGTCTAGCACTATGTCAGGATGGTCTATCTGGATGTGCTTTGGAAAATTAGACGCAATAACGTATTTCTGGGATCCCAATTTTGTATAGACAAATTCAAGAATCTGTTGTTTGAGGAGTAATCCTTCATGCTTCAGGCCAAATCAATAGTTTTAAAAGGATGCAACTCAGTTGGTAGTAGGACCTGAAGTTTCAATCTGAGCTCATTGTAGCTATAAGTTGAGAACATTTTCTTGTTGTAACATAGATAATTCTGTAATATAATATGTTGCTTTTTCTAAAAAAAATAAAAGAAGAAACCAACCAGAAAAGGATGATCAAGGACAAAATGACAAAAGATGACAAAGCAAAAACAATAATGAAAGAGATTAGCCTGGTGGGCTAGCTCAAGTGGTTGAGTGCTTTGAGCTTCATGAGGGGATCTTGGAGTCAATTCTCCAAACTGGTTTCCTATGTTGCATGCCTCACTTGATGTTCCTACCAGGCCAGGCACACTACAGTGCCAACGGGTTTACACTAGGTACCATCCGTGAAAAGCAGGGAAGTTGCCTAGGGTTTCCAGTTTTCCTTGGAAAAATAATGAAAAAGGTTGGTGACTACTATGCCAAAAGGACAATAACAGAGTAAAGTTAGTAAACTATAAGACCATGGCATAGCAAGAGTGATCAGTGCTTGTTGAATTATAGGCATCAGCTTATCTAAAGGTGGAAGAACTCTTGAAAACGTCTATACCAAATTTAGAAGATGTTGATCAAGATGTTGCTTTTGCTACAGATGAAATTATTTTATTCAAATATAGTTGAAGCCTACTGGAAAGCGGGAACAGTTCAGGAAACATGAAACAATCTGCACCTCTCCTGAGTTGTCTTGAGGGCAAGACAACAATTGCAGCCAGGTAAGTTGGTGTCGTTTTTGCAAAAAATTTGCAGCTGCACCAACATGGATCTGCGCCATAGTTTTGCCCAAAAAGCCTGTGCCAAATAGAAGTTTGGAACATATTTTAACTTGCACCAGGTCAATATACTTGTGTTGCACCAGCCTGACTTTCATGCCATCTTGCGCCAAAGAAAATTATAACTATTCTGCTTAACTACCTTTTAGTGTATTTTAGACTTGAAACTCAATGAATTCAAGTTAACCTTATGGACTTTTAACATTAACCTCATCAATTACTTCAGGCAAGACTCCATCCTTGGATGGTGATAATGCCAGCATCCACTTGGACATAGATCCAGACCACAACCACTAGCAAACCTTGTGGTTTCAAGATGAAGGAAACGGTTTTTTATCAATAAAGTTTCATTGGAAGATTTTTACAACCTTGTGGTCTATTATTCAAATTCAAAATATGCCATATTTGTTTTATTGGCTATCTCAAAATTATTACAGTCATCTAAACTGCTACCATGGAACTTTATAAATCTGTTACAACTTACACTGATCCATTATCATAGTTGCATATTGCTGGTTGTGTCTTCTAAACTCTTTCCAACTCTTGGTTGTATAGAAATTGGATTTTTGCCTAATTTCTTGCCTTGTTTGTCCTAGGTGCATAAGAGCCTTTCCCTTGAGCTACCATTTTACAAAATTCAAATGTCGTCAAATGATAGACTATAGTCTATGCTGTGACAAGATGCATTGAATATAATATTTGGATGGCAGCTTTGCAATATGCATAATACCAAAAATGTGGATGTTCACAACTATATTGCAGAAACAACTCCCCACAGCTGATTTCATTGTGAGTTGTCTAATTATTAGATTTTTTGGACCGATTTTCGTAGTTTATTGGCCTTTTTTGGTCATGGCCATCTTTTGTTTCCTGAGTTGACAAATTCTCATATAGTATATATGGTTCCAAGAAATCTGATAGTTAGACAAGTCCATTCATTATATTAGGAAATTGAATAAGGGAAATAGCAGCACCGTTAAAAAATGGTAATATGGTCCAATAGAATGGCCAACATACACAAGGAAAACAGAATTTCCAAATTGGGTCAGCATAGGTGTAACATCCCTGCCTTTAAAGCAAGTGATGAACCCCGTTACCACTTGAACTTAGCACCCTTTTGCAAAGAAAGACAATCTATAGCCAATGCTAATGATGGTAAGCCTAGGGGGGGTTAAACCCAATGTCAACACAATCTAACCTCTCAACACTTCGGGTAACTCCAGAACACGGGGGGTGACCCTAATCTATGAAAGATAATTGCAACCACCAACAAACCACAAACACATTTTGTTGACCACCTAACCAACTAGGTGGGCAACCATGTACCATGCACGTGTACCATGTGACTTGAAGAGGAGGAAAAAGTACCTAATAAAAAAATTTCAAGCGAGGCAGCTCTTCTTCTTATCTTTTCTCCATGAAGTTTCTGCACTCCTGCGGGGGATTTTGTAATGATGTGTCAACATGAAGGCCTAGTTTTTGTACATCTTAGATACCTAGGACTTTTTCATTAGGAAAGTCCTTTCATCAAGTGTATTTTCCCTTGGATAATTAAAATTCATTTTAAGTGATTTTAATTATATGAGTTTTTCACTCAAAAATGCCTCCAAAGTGGTGAAAGGCGTTCTAATGATCAAGTCCATGGGGTGACTGACTAAGGCCCAGGAATGTTCTATGTAACCATGCTAGACACTATCCAGAGTCTTGCGGAATTTCATTAGGTCTTACCTAGGATTTTTTAATTTTTGGTGATTAAAAATTGTCCCTTAGCATAAAAATGTTGTAATAAAAAGAGGGTTAAATGGCATCTAATGCCCATGAAGAGGGGTATGGGTACTCAAAATCAATGGCATGAGTCCCCCTACACGCTTGGGCAAAGTTTGAAGCCATTCGAAAAAGTATTGCAAAGGTTTTGGTCACGTTTGCCAAAGTAAGTCAAGGAAATCAAGAAAATTGACAATTAATTAACAAGCCAAATTTTGGAAAAGTGTCAAAAGTCACTTAGAAGAGGAAAATTAAGTTTCTAATTGTTATATTATGTTCCTAAGGTGACTTTAGAAGAAAAATGGGCCCCCCATGCAAGTGTTTCACAAGAATGAAGATGTCGCCAAAGGGGGGACGCCCTCCGTCTTCATGGAAATTGAGATAATTGAAAATAAGCCAAAGTAAGAGGTCCCACTTTGGTGGTCCCCCCCTTGGTCCTAGAATGAAAATTAAAAATATTAGAGGGAGGTTTCCCCCTCCCCATTTCTATTTGATTTCTAACCCTAGGAGGTGCCCCCAAGAGAAGTGGTTCCCCTCTTTGAGCTCCCACTTTCTCATTTTGATAAGTGGCTTGCATGCACTTGGGCTCTCTCTTCACTCATTTCCTATTTAAGGAGGCTTCCCCTCTTCACTTGGGCTACACTCACACATTCTTTCATGCTCTTGCTCTTGCTCTTGCTTGGGCCATTGTAATTTTCAGGCATTTGGCTTTGTTAATCAAAATCTTTGGAGGAATTTTGTGTCCATTGTTCCCATTGATGATTTCCTTCCATGCTTCAGGAGCTACACAAGTTTGGTTGGCCAAGGAAGCATACTTATTTGCTTTGGTAAGATTTATGGTATTTGCATTCCATAAATTTTGTGAGTTTTCATTATTGTAGCAAAAGAGGTTCAATGGTTCATATATTTTCTAGTTTGAAATTTATGATTTCTTGTCTCAAAATTTGATTCTCACCTTCTAGAAGTTGTGTAGTGAAAATCTTATAAGTTGCAGGTTATTTGGATTGAAGAGTGAGATTCTTCGGTTGGATGCCCCATTGTTTTACTTCTTGAATAACATAGGACCAATTTTTATCTTTCTTTACATACAAATTTATGTATTTTAATTTTAGTTTGTTGAGTGTTTCAAATCTGAATTTTACTCTTATATACTCAAGTTCTTTCAAAATTATTCATTTGGCAGCTTTGTGTAAATTTTGTATATATATTGCACTAACATACTAACTTCCCAAAAGTGATTTTGGGCACATTATATCATTTTTTGTTAACTGGTTTTTAGCAGGCTGGTGACAAAACAAGGCAAAACTCTGTCAAATTTCAGCCAAGAAGGGTGCAAAGGCTACCCCAAAGGAAGAGCTTCAAGGTCATCACAAGAAAGGAGTCAAAACACGGTTTTTTTCACTTCTTTCCTCTTGTTCTTTATGCTGAAATTTCAACCATTGTAACAAGTCCAAGAGACTCTCTTGGACTTGATTTTTTATTTTGCATTTTAAGTCAAATTGAAGTTTCTCCTTGCAAGCAAAAGAAGTTTGGCTTGCCCACCTTTGCATAAGCAATTGTTGATTGGCTTGGGTTTAGCTTCGTTAGAATTTCACTTTATTTTTATTTTTCTTCTTTTATTTTGCCCACACCTTGCAAGTGATTTGGCTATGTCGTCCTTGCAAAATCATGTCGGCTAGCATTCTATTTTATTTCAACCTCATTTCCCCCATACCTTGCAAGCGATTTGGTTATTCCATCCTTGCAAAATCGTGTCGGCTAGCACTCTATCTTATTTCAATTTTATTGTTCCCACACCTTGCAAGTGAGTCGGCCAAGCCACCCTTGCAATATCGTGTTGGATTGCATTGTTACTCATTGTTAATTATTTGTTTCGTTTAAAGAAAAATAAACCTTGCCCCGATCTTCGCCTCGTATTCACTCCCCTATTCGGTCGGTCCAACCCTGGGTGAGAAGAAACGGAGACGATTTGAGTTGGCTAGAATAATAGACATTTCAATCTATTATTGCAAGATTGAGAAACGAAGATTAGTGTGTGGTGCTAGAGGGGTAGAGGTCGTTGGGGGCCTCGTGGCACTTTGTGTCCTCCTATTGAGCACCCAGCTAGTTCTTGGGACTGATTTGTGGAGCTAGGGGAGAGCCTTGTGTTCTTTTGTTGAGCACCTAACTGTTTCTCTCAATTGAGGGACAAGGGTTGGAGGTAGACACCTTAGTTAGTTTACATTTTCTTGTACAACATTATAAATCCCCTAAGCACAAGTGATACATAAAATTAATTAAAACATACAGGACCATTCGCATAACATTGCATCCTTTACTTTAATAGCACTCCATTGCACATTCTTTATTCAAAGCATTTTTTATTCCAAGTTATTTATTTGATTCAGCATAGTTGCAAGCAAGCTTCACTTACCATTGATTTTATTTGCTTAGTGTATTTTCAGTAATTTAATTTGATGATTAGTATTGTAGATTGTGAATAGTTCAAATCGATTTATGTATCTTCTAATTTTATTAAGTTTAATTTAATTTATTTGTGACTCCATAGCCCTAGCAAAATAGGCACTACTTTAGTAAGCAATTGATCATTATTCTTTCTTACAGATTTATTTGGTTAAATTTTCAAAGCAGAGTTTGTCTGTCATTTGAAATTATTGCATTTTTGCATGATTGATTGCCATAAAGCTTAAAATAATCTAATGTACTACTAACTCCTAAAACACAACCTTTGAAACATAGTAAATAGGGACTCCCCCCTTGACATTTTTAGGAGTTGGGTCTAAACGAAGGAGTTAGGAATCAAGGTGACATTGGGTTCTAAACTCATAGTTTTCCTCAAGAACACACCTAGTAGTTGGAAGACATTTCCACGGTCAAGTGTGTTTTAGGTGGCAACACCTTCCACCAAGCCCTAATGGCTATGATCAATGCCTAATCAGAGTCAAACAATATTAAACAAGACACAATAATCATAAGATAATGGATTTTTCTCTTTATCACAATTCCCAAGAAATTATCACCAATCCCAAGACAATTCATGTTTCCCAAGGAAAGTCCTCAAAAAAGGTGCGCTCTCTTGGGTTAGAAGATATCCACACTGTTATCCACTAATTTTGCACTTAGTGGATTTTTCTAGTAAGCCGCCGAAGTCATGAACAAGCCAATTGTTCATTGTCAGTGCTCGAAAGGTTCCATGGTTTCACCAAGGCCAGTTGTGGTCCCTTTTTCGCATGTTCACACCCCCTCGGGGGAATTGTAATAAATGACATAGCATGATGGTTTCTTTTGTAAAAGGCTTGGCCTTCTTAGGACTTGCTCATCAAGGTCATCATCCTTGAGTGTTTTTTCCCTCGTCGATTCTGTGACATTTTTTTAAGCGACATAATTTTCGATTTTTTCACTCAAAATCCTCCAAAGACAGGATGGTGAAATTGGTGATTATGCCTTAAAAGGTTATTAAAGCCTAGGGTCTATGTATTATACCATGCTAGTCATAGTACCAAAGTTTCGTAGACATGCGCTAAGTCTTTCATAGGATTTTTTATTTTTAAATTTTTAATAAAATCATTGATAAGGTGTATTTTAATTGTAAAAGTTCAAAAGGTCATAAAATTGGACCTAGGGAGCCAATTTGGTCATGGGGATGCTCGTTTTTGGAGCCAGAGCCCCCACTTAACCCCTAAACCCACTTTTCCTAAGATTTGAGTGATTATTTACCACTTAAGTGAAATTCTCTCCAAAAAAGGAAAAAAGTGAATAAAAAACTAGAAAAAGAGAAAATATGGAGAAAAAACACATCCCTAAATCAGTGGGAACTTGTCCCAGCCATGTTCCAAGCTAACTAAGGATGATGTTGGGGGTAATTGGAGACCAAATCAAGATCAAATCGACTTGATTCAATCAAATCCATGACAGGGCGAATTTCTTCTTAGAGGGGCACGTTTATCCATGAAAACACTCACCTCTTGTTGAATACGTGTCGCAAAAAGAGGGGGGGTGACCTACCTTGCGAGAGGTGGCCCTACCACCTCTAGTTCACTCTAGTTCGGCCCCAATCATCTCAAAAAGCTCCAACACTTAACAAATTCTCCCCCCTTGGGCTTTGCTCTTATTTTCCCTATTTAAGCGAGGCTTTCTTCCTCATTTGAACAGAAGCAAGGAAACTCTACTCTTGTAATGCTCTGTAATTGTTTATGAATAAAAGTGAAGACTTTGGCGGTCCATTCTGTGCAAGATCTTTTTTTCATGGTGAATGCTTGTGCTTCGTGAGGTGATATTAGCTTATAGTTTTATTACTTCATATGTAAATTGTGGTATCATTTTTAGCTTAAGAAGACTATATTTAGTCCATAGAGTAGGCATTTGAGGTTTTCAAGTTGCTTGCTTGTGTTTAATTAGCTAAGACTAGAAAGTAGCATGTTGTAGTCGGTAATACTAGTGTTCTTTTCATCTTATTTATGTTATCACACTGGATTTGATCACATTTTGTTTGAGGTTTTATAGCTTTGCAGATCGGCACAAGTGAAGGAGAACTCAAAGCTCAGTTACTTCCTCTTTCTCTTCACTTCCTCCTATTTGACATCTAATGCTTCTTGTGCTGCAAAAACTCTTCATTCTTCACTACATTCAAGCTGGAGCTTGAGATCCTTCTTTCTTCAAGCAAACTTTTCTCTTGGTTACTTTATTATTGCAAGTAAAATTAAATCTAAAGCGTTTATCATAATGCCTCTTTACTTGCATATGTTTAGATCTAAAATATTGCAAATTTTCATCTCCAAATACTAGATCTAAATCACTAGTTGCTTTCGTACTCAAAAGTCCCAATTTTTTCCATTTTTACAAGTACTTAAGTATTTTTTATGTATTTTTAAAGCATTAACCCACTAACTTTGCTTCATTAGCTTGCTGGTTTTTAGCAAGTCGAAGGAAAAAGAGAGGGAGGTGTTGCCGAAAAATCGACTTTTTCGCTATTCGGACAGAGTACCCACGATCCATCTACCTTCCCTCTCCTCCATTCCTTTTCTTCCCAACACTTGTAAAGCCTCTTCTGACCCATTTTTCAAGGGCCATAAGAGGGTTTCCCCTTCGAAGCATTGTTGTAACTAATTTGAATAAAGAGCAAGTGGGATTACAGCTCCCACACCCCTCTTCCCCCATTTGAGAGAAGCCCGTATCTGTACTTGAAGTGGTGCGATTATTTCATGTAGGTTAGCTTTAGTCATTCTAGATCAATAATCATTTCTTTCAAGTTTATAATTTATTTTTAAAGTAACCAAATACTTACCCAGCCTTGATTTCCCGAATACGACATCCAAGCCGGAAAGAGATTCTTGCCTATAGTAATTAGAAAAACTCATTTTTGCATGTTTACTTTATTGCAACACAAGCACACAATCCGTCCTTGAAGGGCTATATAGATTAGTACATTCACTACTCACTAAATCGGAACAAACATTTGCCTTTACCGTGTATGCTCTACCCCTCACGGCTTAGTCTGACACTTGGGGATATCAAAAGCGGTATCGTGCATTCATTAATCCCTCGCATCTAATTAATCAATTCACATTAATAAAATCTACAACCCTCAAAAATTACGAAAATCCGACGTAACGAACCTGAAGAAAGTGGGCAAATTCTTCAAGGAAAGCGAGAACAACTAGAAAGTGACGGTGGGGTCCCATTAGGCTGCATTCTTGTTGGTATAGTGTTGAACAGCCCCCCACGACTCCATCTAGTGCACATTTCCTGTGCAGAGCGACTTTGCTCGAAATCTGCACATTCCCAGTACCTCACGGTATATAGGGAATCCCATTTTCCCTTAATTCGTTCATCATTGAATAAGATTAAAACTAACCAAGTACACTGCAAAACATTTCTCGTTCTCAGCAGCAATTATTTTACTTTGACTCCATTTTGGCACTAGTTTATATTGCATCAATCTTTTATTTTGCTTCATTCAAATTTATTATGAATGCCATTTTATGCTATTGAGTCATACGATTTCAATCTTTGCAGTACTTGATTTAAATATTGTTTAAATTCTCAAACAACTCCTAACAACCAATTCATCCATAACTAATAAACTTCAAGAGCCTTAGAAACTCTTTTGTAGGGACTACCCCCTTGGCACCGTTAGGAGTGGCCTAAACGGAGGAGTCAGGAGTAGGTGACAGTACCTGACTCGAGACTTTCCCCCAATGACACACCAAACAGCTTGAAGATTTTTGTCGTGTTATCCCCTAGGTGTGTGTAAGGCGGCAACATTTATGGCGTCGTTGCTGGGGATAAATCTTTTTATTCTAGGGTTACGACTTTTTCTTTCCTTTTTGTTTTTGCTTTGTTTGATGAATGTTTAGATTAGTTCTTTATTTTTCATCTGGCAACTCCACTAACCTTTTTGTTTTCTTTATTTTTTACAAAGAAAAGCAAAAAAATATTTTTTGTGAGAAATTTTAAATACATATTTTTTTTCACATAGTGACTCCATTAAAGGGATATAACCCTTGTTTCTCATATTAATTGTTGAGTTTGTTGTGTGTAGAGATAAGCCCATGCAACACATTGAAAAACTTTAAAGCTCATTATTTGACAGTGCCTCCTGTTCAGTATAAAGTCCATTCCATGGTTGTAGCGAGCGCATGCCTCTGATGTCCAATATGGATGATGAAAGAAAACAATCTGGTGCTAAATTAGCCAATAGGTTCCATCCCATTGATTCTTTAGGCATTCTGGGTTTTCCTAGTGATGATTTTGACCCAAGTGATGTATTTGAATATACCCAAGACTTTCATGGAAATGGTGATTCAGCCATCTTACACATCACATCTATCATCGATGTTTTGGTTAAAGGTGGCATTTATCATGAAGATCGCATGATGGAAATATTTGCTTGCACTTTGGATGGGGATGCATTTGAATGGTTCTTTGAGGAACTTCCTAGTAAAAGCATTACTTCCCTTTTACACTTATTTGAGATTTTTCTTAAACGGTGGTGTCATCATGATGGTGATATTAAGAAGATTATGGCTATGCTTCCCATTGAAGAGCTTCATGGAATATCAGTGATTGAGGATATTGTTGAAGACCCTCCTCATGTTACATTAACAAAAAATATGGAAGACATGGAGTGTTCTCATGATTATTGCAGTGATGATGACCACATTTGTATTCTAGACCTACCTCAAGAAGAAACCATTATAGATCCTTGTAAAGAAACCTATGATAAAGTCAGTGTGGTGTATGATGATACTCCACTGTATGGTGATGAAGGTCTGGAAATTTTTACTCTCTATAATATATTTGAAACCAAACCTATCGAGAATGATTGTTATGAGCATGAGGTGGACAGGTATAGCCAAGGACATGATGCAATATCTCTCTTATCTGATAATGATGGAGATGATAACTATTGGACCTTTATTGCAAATCCCATCCATGAGACTTTTGGAAATCTTGTTGATAGTCCTATCTATGATACATCTTGTTGATAGTCCTATCTATGATACATCTAGAGAAGTTAGTGTTGATCTTCAGACCTTGGGAAATCCTGGTATGGAAAGGAACATTCAGAATTTTCGTATGATCATTCAAAGCCATATCATTCAGAAACATACACAAGTATCAGTAATGAAGTTCCGGAGAAGCAATGCAGTGAAAAGCCAGATTGGGTGCAATTAGTAGAAGATTTTTCTCAACCATCATCTTTGCATACAGAGGCTCTCTATGATTTGGAACAGTTTGGGGCTTACACCTAGAGTTATCAGCAGATAATCCCTTTTGATGAGTATGATGATCTGCTCCATCATGAGAATTTGTACATTAGTCCTATCCAATCTTGGATGGAGAAGCCTACAAGAGGACTTGCCAGCTGTGGAAGCAGTTCAATGAAGTTTTACATACCTATGATTTCCCATCAAGCTCTCCTATCTCGAAAATTCATGAAGGTTTGCATTTTCTGAAAAATGTGTCCTTACTTTGGCTGGTAACCAAAGACAATGCAAATCCTTTTTATATTAATAAAATACTTAGGTGGTGTTGACCACCAAAACCAACTAGGTGGACAACGATGTACCATGCACATGTTGGATGTGCCTTTAAGATAAGAATGAAGTACTTAATGATTATATCAAGCAAGACAGCTCTTCTTCTCTTCTTCTCTCTATGAAATTTCCGCACCCCTGCGGGGGATTTTGTAAAGATATGTCAGCATGATATTCTAGTTTTTTGTAACTTAATCGCCTAAGACTTCGTCATTAGAGAAGTCCTTTCATCGAGTGTTTTTTCACTTAGATAATTAATTTTTTTTATTAGAGATTTTAATTATTTAAATTTTACACTCAAAATTACCTCCAAAGTGGTGAAAGGTGTTCTAGTGATCGAGTCCATGGGGTGATTGGGGCCTAGGAGTGTTCTATATTACCATGCTAAACATTATCCAGAGTCTTGCGGAATTTCATTAAGTTTTACATAGGTTTTTTTTAATTTTTTGTCATTAAAAATTGTCACTCAAGACAATTTGTTGTAATGTAAAAGAGGGTTACTTGGTCCTTTTTGATGTTGTATAGGGGTATGGGTACTCAAGACAAATGGCATGAGACCCCCTACACCCTTGGGCCAAGTTTGAAGTCATTCAGACAAGTATTACTATGGTTTTGGTCACTTTTTCCCAGGTCAGTCATGGAAATCAAGAAATTGGGCATTTAATTAGAGAGCCAAATTTTGGAAAAGTGACTATAGTCACTTGGGGTGGCCAAGTAAAGGTTCTAATGTTTATATTATGTTCCTAAAACAAATTTAAAACCCAAAGGGAGCCCCCTCAGCAATCATTTAACAAGTTTTGAGTTGTCGAATCTGGGGGCTGCCCCCTTCTCTCTTTGATTGGTTGGGTGAGCTAAAGTCAATGGAAAGGACCCCACTATGGTGGTTTCTTCCCCATTTAACATAACAATAAGGTTGGAAGCATTAAATTGGGGGTTTCTCTTCCCATATTTGAGATCTCAAACCTTGGTTTTGCCCTCCTTGGGAAAATTCGCCCCCCCTCTGTTGGGCCCCCCTCTCTCCCTTGTAACACTTGTCTAGCATGCAAAGAGCCTCTCTCTTTCATTTTTCCTATTTAAAGAAGCATTCCCTCCTCATTGAGGTGACAAAAAAATACACTCACACCCACTCTCTTGCTCATGCTCTCATTCTTTCTCTTGCTCTCGTTCCCTTGCTCTTGCTTGGGCCATTGTAATTTTCAGCCATTTGGCTTTTGTAATCAAAATCTTTGGAGGAATCTTGTGTGCATTGTTCCCATTGATGATTTGCTTCCATGCTTAAGGAGCTACACAAGTTTGGTTGGCCAAGGAAGCATTCTAATTTGTTTTGGTAAGATTTATGGTATTTGTATTCCATAAATTTTGTGAGTTTTCATTCTTGTAGTAAAGAAGTTCATATATTTTCTAGTTTGAAGTTTATGATTTCTTTGCTCATTATTTGATTCTCACCTTCTAGTAGTTGTGTAGTGAAAATCTTATAAGTTGCAGGTTATTTGGATTGAAGAGTAGGATTCCTCGATTGGATGCCCCATTGCTTCACTTCTTGATCAATAAAGGACCAATTTTCTTTCTTTACATACAAATTTCTGCATTTTAATTTTAGTTTGTTGAGTGTTTTAAATCTGATTTTAACTCTTATATACTCAAGTTCTTTCAAAATTATTCATTTGACAACTTTGTATAAATTTTGTATATATATTGCACTAACATACTAACTTCCCCAAAGTGATTTTGGGCATATTTTATCATTTTTTGTTTGCTAGTTTTTAGCAAGTTTGTGACAAAACAAGGAAAAACTCTGTCAAATTTCAGCCATAGAAAAGTTTTAGGGCCACCCCAAAGGAAGAGCTTCAAGAACATCTCAAGAAAGGGAAAAAACACGGTTTTTCTCACTCCTTTTACCTCTTTCTTTACGCTGAAATTTCAGCCTTTGTAACAAGTCCAAGAGAGTCTCTTGGACTTGGTTTCTTGCTTTGCATTTTCAATTAAATCAAGTCTCATTTATTTGCCATCCATTGCTAGCAATAGAAGTTGGGCTTGCCCACCTTTGCATAAGCAATTGTTGATTAGCGTGGGTTTTAGATTAGTTAGAGTTTCATTTTGTTTTATTTTCTTCTTTATTTTTTGCCCGCACCTTGTAAGTGATTTGGCTTTGTCATCCTTGCAATATCGCATTGGCTAGCATTTTATTCCAAGTATCTGCTCTTTTTTTTTCCCACACCTCACAAGCGAAGTGGCTTTGCCCATCCATGTGAAATCGCATTGGCTAGCATTTTTATTTAAAGTATTTGCTTATTTCCTTTTGCCCGCACCTCACAATCGAGTAGGCTCTGCCTCCATTGTGATATCGCACTTGGCTTGTTTTGTTTATTTCTTCTTAAGGATAAAATTTACCACAAGCCTCGTTTTTGCCCCATATCCTCTCCCCCGCCGGTTCGACCGATCTAGGGTGATGAGAAAGGGCAAAGATTTGTGTTGGCTAGTTTAATAGGCACCCAGATAAGTATCTTCATTAGAAAAGAGAAAAAGAGGCTTGACCTGTGAAGCTAGTGGGGTAGAGGCCATAGGGGGCTTCGTGGCACTTTGTGTCCTCTAGTTGAGCACTTAGCAAGTTTCGAGTTTGACCCGTGGAGCTAGGTGGGAACCTTGTGTTCCCATGTTGAGCACCCGACATTCTCTCTCTAATCGAAGGAGATAGTCTCTTGGGGTAGACATCTAGAATAGTTGATTTCTTTGCAACAAACATCTTAATTTCCGAAGTCAAAGAGAGACATAAAATTTACTAAAACTTACAGGACCACTTGCATACAATTGTTACAATCATTTACATTTCTCTACTTTGCAATCACTTTATTTTAACTTACTCATTTATTGGAATTCATCATGTTCTTGAATATTTGTTAAAGCAAATGAGTTGATGCTTTAGGAAAATTATTTGAAGTTGATTATTGTGACTCCATAGCCCGAGTAGAGACGACACTGATCAATTTGATTATTTGATTGTTTCTCTCTTTCAAACATTACTGGTTCATTGTTAAAGGGTTTGCTTGACATTGAAATATCTGCATCACTGCATGTTGATTGTCATTTTTGTAATTTACAACTCCCAGAAAACATTCTTCAAAAAAGAACTTAGTAAGTAGGGACTACCCCCCTTGGCCTTTAGGAGTTGTGGTCTTAACGGAGGAGTTTAGAACCGAGGTGACAGTGGGTTCTCAAGTCATAAATTACCCTTGGGAACACACACAGCGGTTGGGAGACTTACCCATGTCCAAGTGTGTTTTAGGCGGCAACAGGTGGCTACATTGGATTTTCGATTACACCTAACGTTTTATGCTATGTAGCACGGGAACCACTCCCGGCTTTTAGGAAACTCGTTCCCGAAGTTTCGACGTTCCAGGGAACTTTGGAACTTGTAGGGAACTTTCCCAATCTAATGGGAACCGTTTCGGATGGTTGGGACCTTATTGGGAACTTTTACCCTCTAAAATCGGGAACTTGGAGACTTGTTTTTGCACGTTTCCTTCATTGGGAACTTCCATGCATTCATGATCGCCATGTTGGTTTGTTAACAACATTCCTATTTCCTTGCGACCATGCATATATATGGTTGACTCAAAAAAAATTCTCTAGAAAACTAAGTTGCAATAAAAGTCTTTTTCGCGCTACCTTGTCAAGTTGGTGCACTGATCTCTATTTAAAGTTCGTGCTAGAGTATTCACTCATCCATACGTTGAATTACAGTTATCACTAATCAATAATAAATGTAAATCTATTTTGACTTTTTATATATTATTAAATAAAAGAAAATAAATTTATTTATTTTACTATTTACTTTATGAATAAAAAGTGAACTTTTAACTAATTGGAAATGGTTTTAAATCTTAATTTAAAACTAAATTCCTATATTAAGTTTAAATAAAATATATATTGAATTTTATTTTATAATAATTTAAATTTGAATAATTATATGCCTTTGCAAATACCTTGGCATAGAATGTTCTGTAAACATATAATATTCTAATACATTTTAATCATAGTTGACACAAAACTAAAAACTTACTCTATACATATAGCCACAAATATAAGGACTATAACTTCTAAAAGTCCTCACTTTAGAAAGAGTCTACCTTATATAATCAATGACGTGGATGGTAATCTTGATTTTATTGCCATTTCCATCTGCTAAGAGGTCCTAGTTACAGCCGTAATACAAGGGATAAGTTAAGCCATCTGATTTGTGTTGATGTTTCTTTTTTTCTCTATGTTTCTTGTATTCTCATGTTTTTTTAATTATTTTTTTAATATATAGCATTAACGTTCCCAACCTGTCGTTTCCTGCAAATTTGGGGGAAACCTCTAGACGTATCCGATACTCGTACCCACATTCCCTACGTTCCCGCGTTTTAGAAACTTGTGCAACATAGGTTTATGTTATGCTTAGAGTAGGAAAATAAGCTCATTAAAGTGAGCATTTACTTTTCGCATTTTCCTTCCGTACTTGGGAATAAATAAATTTTTAGTTAAATTATGTCATTCATTTAAATAAAGAAACTTTTGGATCATTGGCTCTTTTTCATAAAACTTGTGCTACTGAGGTTTTCTTGTCAAGTTGAGATGTTTTTACAGATTATAAGAAATCGGATATCCTGGTGTTCTCGTATGCTCTCCTTGCCTAAGAGACTAAATCGAGTACACGTCCCATAGTTGGAGCTAGATGTTATCCACTAATTTTGCACTTAGTGGATTTCCAGTGAGCCACCGAAGTCATGAACAAGCCAGTTGTTCATTGTCAATGCTCGAAAGGTTCCATGGTTTCATCAGGGCCAGTTGTGGTCCATTTTTCGCATGTTCACACCCCCTCAGGGGAATTGTAATAAATGACATAGCATGATGGTTTCTTTTGTAAAAGGCATGGCCTTCTTAGGACTTGGTCACCAGGGTCATCATCCTTGAGTGTTTTTTCCCTCGTCGATTATGTGACGTTTTTTTAAGCGACATATAATTTTCGAGTTTTTCACTCAAAATCCTCCAAAGTCTGGATGGTGAAATAGGTGATTATGCCTTAAAAGGTTATTAAAGCCTAGGATCTATGTATTATACCATGCTAGTCATAGTACCAAAGTTCCGTGGACATGCGCTAAGTCTTTCATAGGATATTTTATTTTTTTAATTTTTAATAAAATCATCGATAAGGTGTATTTTAATTGTAAAAGTTCAAAAAGTCATAAAATTGGACCTAGGGAGCCAATTTGGTCATGGGGATGCTCGTTTTTTGACCCAGAGCCCCCACGTAACTCCTAAACCCACTTTTCCTAAGTTTTAAGCGAGTATTTATCACTTAAGTGAAATTCTCTCCAAAAAAGGCAAAAAGTGAATAAAAAATTAGAAAAAGTGAAAATATGGAGAAAAAACGCATTCCTAAATCAACGGGATCTTGTCCCAGACATGTTCCAAATTAACTAAAGATGATGTTGGGGATAATTGGAGACCAAATCAAGATCAAATCGACTTGATTCAATCAAATCCATGAGGGGGCGAATTTCTCCTTAAAGGGGCACATTTATCCATGAAAACACTCACCTCTTGTTGTATACGTGTCACAGAAAGAGGGGGGGTGGCCTACCTTGCGAGAGTTGGCACCTACCACCTCCAGTTCACTATAGTTCGCCCCCAATCATCTCAAAAAGCTCCAACATTTGGCAAATTCTTCCCCCTTGGGGTTTGCTTTCATTTTTCCTATTTAAGCAAGGCTTTCTTCCTCATTTGAACAAAAGCAAGGAACCTCTGTTCTCGTAATGCTTTGTAATTGTTTATGAATAAAAGTGAAGACTTTGGAGGTCCATTGTGTGCAAGATCTTTTTTTCATGGTGAATGCTTGTGCTTCATGAGGTGATATTAGCTTCGTTTTATTTCTTCATATGCAAATTGTGGTATCATTTTTAGCTTAAGAAGGCTATATTTAGTCCATAGAGTAGGCATTTGAGGTTTTCAAGTTGCTTGCTTGTGTTTAATTAGCTAAGACTGGAAAGTAACATGTTGTAGTCGGTAATACTAGTGCTCTTTTCATCTTATTTATGTTATCACACTGGATTTGATCCCTTTTTGTTTGAGGTTTTATAGCTTTGCAGATCGCCACAAGTGAAGGAGAACTAGAAGCTCGGTTGCTTCCTCTTTCTCTTCACTTCCTCCTATTTGAGATATAATGCTTCTTGTGCCCCAAGAACTTTTCATTCTTCACTACATTCAAGCTGGAGCTTGAGATCCTTCTTTCTTCAAGCAAAGTTTTCTCTCTTTCTCTTGGTTACTTTACTATTGCAAGTAAAATTAAATCTAAAGCGTTTATCATAATCCCTCTTTACTTGCATATGTTTAGATCTAAAATAGCGCAAGTTTTCATCTCTAAATACTAAATCTAAATCACTAGTTGCTTTCGTACTGAAAAGTCCCAATTTTTCTCGTTTTTACAAGTACTTAAGTAATGTAATTTTTATGTATTTTTTAAGCATTAACCCACTAACTTTGCTTCATTAGCTTGTTGGTGTTTAGCAAGTCGGAGGAAAAAGAGAGGGAGGTGCTGCCGAAAAATCGAGTTTCTCGCCATCCAAAGTACCCACGATCCATCTACCTTCCCTCTCCTCCATTCATTTTCTTCCCAACACTTGTAAAGCCTCTTCTGACCCATTTTTCGAAGGCGAAAAGAGGGTTTTCCCTTCGAAGCATTGTTGTAACTAATTTGAATAAAGAGCAAGTGGGATTACGTCTCCCACACCCCTCTTCCCCCATTTGGGGGAAGCCTATATCTATACTTGAAGTGGTGTGATTGTTTAATGTAGATTAGCTTTAGTCATTCTAGATCAATAATCGTTTCTTTCAAGTTTATAATTTATTTTTAAAGTAACCAAATACTTACCTAGCCTTGCTTTCCTGAATACGGCATCCAAGCCAGAAAGACATTCTTGGTTGTAGTAATTAGAAAAACTCATATTTTTGCATGTTTACTTTATTGGAACACAAGCACACAATCAGTCTTTGAAGGGTTGTATAGATTAGTACATTCACAACTCACTAAATCGGAAGAAACATTTTCCTTTACCATGTATGCTCTACTCCTCGCGGCTTAGTCTGGCACTTGGGGATATCAAAAGCGGTATCGTGCATTCATTAATCCCTCACATCTAATTAATCAATTCACATTAATAAAATCTACAACCCTCAAACATTACAAAAATCCAGCTTAACGAACCTAAAGAAAGTGGGAAAATTCTTCAAGGAAAGTGGGGACAACTAGAAAGTGACCATGAAGCCCCGTTAGGCTACATCCATGCTAGCGTAGTGTTAAACACCCCCCCACAACTCCATCTAGCCCACATTTTCCTGTGCAGAGCCACTTTGCTCAGAATCGCACATTCCCAGTACTTCACGGTATATCGAGAATCACATTTACCCTTAATTCACTCATCATTGAATAAAATTAAAACTAACCCAGTACACTGCAAAACATTTCTCATTCTCAGCAGCAGTTATTTTACTCTAACTCCATTTTGGCACTGGTTTATATTGCATTAATCTTTTATTTTGCTTCATTCAAATCTATTGTGAATGCCATTTTATGTTGTTGAGTTATACTATTTCAATCTTTGAAGTACTTGACTTAAATATTGTTTAAATTCTCAAACAACTCCTAGCAACCAATTCACCCATAACTAACAAACTTCAAGAGCCTTAGAAACTCTTTCGTAGGGACTACCCCCCTTGGCTCCGTTAGGAGTGGCCTAAACAGAGGAGTCGAGACCAGGTGACAGTACCTAACTCGATACTTTCCGCCAATGACACATCAAGCAGCTTGAAGATTTCTGTTGTGTTCCCCCCTAGGTGTGTGTAAGGCGGCAACATTTATGACGCTGTTGCCGGGGATAAATCTTTTTATTCCCGGGTTATGACAGTTTCTTTCTTTTTTGTTTTTGCTTTGTTTGATGAATGTTTAGATTAGTTCTTTATTTTTCATCTGGCAACTCCACTAACCTTTTTGTTTTGTTTAATTTGCTACAAAGAAAAACGAAAAAATATTTTTTGTGAGAAATTTTAAATGCATATTTTTTCTCAGATGGCGACTCGATTTTAGGGATAAAACCCTTGTTTCTCATATAAATTGTTGAGTTTGTTGTGTGTGGATATGAGCCCAAGCAACACATTGAAAAACTTTAAAGCTCATTATTTGACAATGCCTCCTGTTCAGTATAAAGTCCATTCCATGGTAAGTGAAATTCATGCAGTGATTGTAAATATTTAAACATATAAAATGCAATCACTGATATTAGACCAGATGTGATATGAATGATAAAAAATGTAAGTACATTCACAGACACCGAAGGTAAAATAGATGAACCAAGGTAAGCCTCTACCTCCCCGGCAACGGCGCCAAAATGTTATCACCAAACTTGTAGTTGCGTTTATGAGGTGGATTCAAGATGGACGGTAGAGGGATGGGCAACTAAAAAGATGGAACCAAGATAACCTCGACTCCCAAATGGATGGTTGTCACGCCAATCGAGGCAATCTTCACTTGATGTTGCCTTAGCCCAAGACAACAATGGGGGAGACCCAGATCTACTCCCGACTAGAGAGATCAAACCAAAACACCAGATCAAATCAAATGGAGTTGAAGTACGTAAGGTGTAAGGTGAAGTAAACCCTAGCACTGTGGATGAAGTCACAAGGTGAATTAAGGCTTAGATCAGGGGTTTATGAGATATGAAATTTTATCCAAGTTCAAAATACAAGTGACCTATGAGCCTATTACTTGATCCGGGATCAAAGTACTAGCAAAGGATGACAATATTCACTGCCTTGGGAAACGTGACCAATGCAGGGAGGGCAAGAGCAGGATTGCGGCTATCTCGTACTAAGGGATAGACTCGAATGAAGGTATAACAGTATCAAAGTACCTGAGCCACAAAGAAAAAATCAAATCACAAGAGGAGGCAACATGAAGGATAGCACTAGGGTTTAGAGAACAGTGCCTTGGAATTTGGGCCAAATGGAGTCACTTTAGCAAAACGTTTTGGAAGACCCACTTAGGGTTTGACCCGATCTACAAAACCCAAAAATGATTTGCCGAGAGATCAAGCGATTTGATCCATAATATTTTTTTTATTTTTTTTTATTTAGGGTTTTAACATGAAAAAGAAGATGCCAATGGATTGAGATCTAGAAAAGAAGAACTAACCTGTAGATCTTACCTGGAAAACCTTGTAGATTCCTTGATGATGATGATCTATGTCATCGCGATTGATTTGAGAAGATTTGAAGGAAGCCTCTATGTGAAACGATTTGCCCAAGGAAGCCAATGCGCCCTCTCTCTTGCACAACAAACGTCAACCATATCAGATTTGATGCGTCAAGATAGAAGAACAAATGCTAAGAAAAATAGCAAGATGAAATCATAGATCACAATGATACTAATGAAAACCCCCTGATACAAGCGAATACAAGCGAAGCCAAGCGAAGCGAGTTGAGGAAACCCTGCAAAAACGCCCAAGTTAAAGTCACCCTCCTGTAGACAAAACAATGTTTCAAAAAATATAGATCTCACAACAAATACCCAAATGCTAGGAAGCTATAGATTTTCCAATCACCATCGAAGAACACCAGATGCAAAGGAGACCCAAGAATTTCCACAAGAAAAGTTTTTCTGTTATCCAGATCCAAAAGCCAAAGACCCCTTTACAATGAGAAGCTCCCTCCTTTAAATAGGAATGAGAAAACAAAAATCATAACCACTTTTCAAATGGGTGGCTAAGATTAAAAGATCAAAATGTTCTAATCAACGGTTGATATGAGCTCAACATAGAGTACATGGATCAATACAATAATATAATATATCAATGGACAAAATCACCCTAGGAGAAGGGATCCCACTCAATAAAAAAATAAATAAAGCTCATGGTGGGTCCAGGGCATGTTAACTAACTCCCCTAGTGTGCCCCCATGGCACAATAAAAATAATATAATTTTTTAAGTGCAAAATAGTGCCTCTCTAAGGAAATCGTGAGCCTCCAAAAGCTCAGGAAAATAATAGAATATGCCCGATAGATGGATGTGGTTCCATCCAAGTGTTGAAACTGCTGAAGGAGTGGAAGACATCACACTCATCATCAAAACTCATCCCATGCCATTTCCTTGCCTCTGTAGCCCAAATCGAATTCTTTAATAGCCATTTTTATCATTTTTAATCTGCCTCGTATAACGTGATATGGCCAAAACTGCCTCCTAGAGTCCTAGCGTTGTCAAACTGAGCTCACAAAGCTCTCTGGGAAGGGTGTAATATGGTAAAAACAAGTGGCTGGACCACCCCCTCCTCATACAGCGCCCTAGGTGAACCAAACAAATCATCTCTCTGCTCTGACACGCCATTCAGCATGGCAAAACTGCACCAGAATGGTAGACGGAGATAAATCATCATTGTAATTGCCCGGAACTGAAAACAAATTGTCTCAATGGACTCAGGGAGTCCATATCCATCTAAGGTACAAATTCATACACCCTACAAATCTCTACATGATTAAGAATAATAACCAATATGTCCAGACAGATAAAATAATAATTTGTAAATGATCAATAATATAACCCAAGCTAACATCCATATGCTACAAGTGTTTAAAGGTTAAGACATGCTCTACAATCATTCAAATAACAATTATAACAAGCAGCAATCATTTCAACCAAATATAGAGTTTCATTAATTAACTATAACTTAGGCCAGAGTTTCAAGACCATACTCACTTCATAGTTGTAATCAATTTGCTAGTGAAGGGTGAAGGCTAAAATCAAAAGGCTAGGCTGAAGGATGACTACCAACTTGACACTGTGACACTTTGGATATGGAAAGGGGATACTCACTCTAGCATATGCCGGACAAGCAACAACACAGTGGATGGCAGTGTCTCACAAATGGATAAGTTACGTTCAGAGATGCTTATTCACCTTGACAAATGCTCACAATACATGTGAGGCCAGCAATCTTTAGATATAACTTTTAGAAACCATTGTTTTTTGGGTCTTTGGTTTTCCATAGCCTTGGTCCATGTATTTATTACACGGATTTTTATTTTTGAGGCTTCATGCATTCATGTATGTTTAAAAACACTACTTTTCATGAATGTTTTAAGATATTTATTTCACTGTACTTCAAAGCCAATTTCATTAGGCTTGCCTTGCATTCATGTATGTTTAAAAACACTACTTTTCATGAATGGGCTTTTTTCATAAGATATTCATTCATTTCCAAATACATTGTATTAATGGCGGCGCTACTTGTTTCAGGTTTAGCCAACACAACCTAGGCAATTCAGAGCCGAGACACAAATAAACAGGGAAGCTTGTCCAACAAAGAGGCTCTAGTGGGTAAAGGTCCTCCATGCCACAAGTCAAGTAGTAGGTCGGGTTGGAAACATAACTGAAAGGTAATGGATGAGTGGAGATAGTGAACCATGAAACCAACACTAGCAAGCCAAAGTATGGTGGAAATGATCACCTCTATTCCCCCAAGGAGGGTAAGACCAATCAGTATGGATCAAGAATTTCCAGGTCTAAGTAGGGACATACATACATAATATCAATTCATCCAAGTCCACATATTTATATGACCGCCAGATCATGACACTAGATGCTAAGAAATGTCACAAGAATGACTATAAGAGCAATAATAACCATAACACAAGATAATATATGCCGAGTCATAAACATGTAAATAATCAAATTGAACCAGCATCTATCCAATGATAAGCTATCGATGCAAATTTGGGCACTACTAACTGCTCTGCAAATGGCTAAATGACTACATCAGTCCTCAAATCTGGGTGTCCTGAGACTCAGTCATGGCATGGGAGAGTACTATAGTCGATCATCAAATAATGATCCATCATAGATGCTCATCTCAGCATCTCATATGTAAGGGAACTGGCTGAAAAGTGTACTGAAATCTGAAAAATAGAATATGGTAGCCCGGCTACTATATATGTGATAACATCTGGCTCCAGCAGGGACAAGTGCTCTGCTGAATAGATCGCTTGAGAACCTCAAAATCTCTGGTCCTTGCACTCTGCTACTCGCATCCTCGATCCGTCATTCCAGCTCTGCAACCGCTACCCAAATGTCACCAACTACCTGCAAAATGTCCAAAGCTATACCAAACTCACAGACCGGTCGTCAAAACACTGTGTGGATAGAATAGAGTACTAAAACCGAAATGCATGAAACTGAAAAGCAGAAAATAAATCTAATCTATAACCATAACTCTTAAGAAAAGTTTGATTTTATTGTGCAAGGGAATGGCAGAAACTCAAGAGTACACTAAGAGCTTTGAAAATAAAGCTTCAGGGAAAGACAAAAGGTGCAAGACTAAACTACTGCCCAAAAGAGGCTTATTCAGGTCCTACCTACTCTAACCAATTTAGACAAGTGTTAAGTAAAATCATAAATCCAATGCAACCACTTGCCAAATGAATCTATTGAGCTTTCTTTACCGTTAATGATACAACAAGTCGAAGACAGCTTGTAAGTAATGTGAATGAAAATTGAAGCCATTATAACTTGTTGTTTGAAAATCAAAGAAAGATAAAGAGAAATGAAATCATGCCAGGGATGAGATTGATTGTTGCAAACTTCTTCCATCCATAGATCGATAGGATCATAAAATTTATGCAAGTTTAAATTTGATGAAAAAGAAGAATACGATACATGACTCATCCCTCCTAGGCCATCATTGTTGCCCTCATCTTTCTGGTTAGCACACTCAATCATACCCATTTGTTGTTTAAAAAATGAGAAAATATGGAATTGGTCTTTATAGAGCTTTTCAATCACCCAATCAAAGAAATTAGTAAAACTGCAAGCATTATGCACCAAGGATGAAAGGAGATGAGATGTTTTACCATTGACCACTTGGCACTTTCGAGACTTTGTACCGGAAATTTCGCATGAATGATGACACCATACAAAAAGACTTCAAAAGCTGGGATGGGAGGGTGGATTGAAAAATTAAAACTTGATTTGCATCACCTAAAGGTGCTAACACCAATCATGTATGCGATATAGGACATTTGTTAAAGAAATTGGCAAGATTAACACTAACCTCCCAAGAACTAGACTCACTATGATTAATCTCCTCAACCAAATTACCTTGACCAAAAATCTGATGGGGAATAGCAAGAACATTACAAGAATCATTCCTTGGAGGCTCTTGATGACTATTTGGACATAGATTCCAGCTCGGAAGATGTGACAAAGAACACTCTAGTTCAAGTTCGCTCACTAGTATATCATCATCATGTGGTTGTTCTTCTTTAGATCGTTCATTACACTCAACTAAGGATAAATGATCATCATCATTCATTTGATAAGAAAAAATATCAATATGTTCATTTTTAACTTCCTTGTCATCCTCACAAACTTGGTCTTCAACCACCATATGACCACATGATTGCTCCTCAACGGAAATTTGATTAATTTCAACCTTTTCTTTTTCTGCAGAGACATAATCAAAGTCTGAATCCCGATTCGGATATCTTGAATACTGACTCAAATTATCATCAATTAGGCAATGACTATGGAGTTGCTCTTTTAAAGGCTCTATAATGGATCCACAAATGGAAGGCTCAACTATAGATGTTTCTTGATGGTGATTGTTAGGTTCCCTTCCACGGATTAAATCCAAGACTTGCTCTGTGATTGCTTCGGGTAATAATAACAAAGTATCTTGTATGATTTAATTGATATCCCTCTTAGTTTCAGCATGAGGTTTTGAAACATTATTCTCAAAGTACTCTGTAACCAATGTTATCAGAACCGGACCGAAACTGGCAAAACCGGTCGGTCTAACTGGTTTACAAGGTTGGTCGTTCCGGTCAGTAATTTTATTTCCTCAAACCGGATTTTTTTCCAAACTGGGTACGGAACCAATCAAAACCGACCAAAACCGGTCGGTCCGTACTCTGGCATACGACCGCAGACTGGGTACTCACAGAACTCAATTTTTTATTAAAAAAACACAATAAAACCCAACGTATGCTTCTAACCTAACTTTAAGCCTATCCTAACACTATTTAAAGACCCCCCCACCCAGTACAATCTTAGGTTGAGGCATAACCAGTTGTTGAACAAGACACCAGCATCAGGCAACATAACCTTGGATGACTTTGATCCATCATCAGAGTGGGTTGTGGAGACTCAAGCACCAATATTTGATAATGAAGACCTTTCTTGGTTGGATTTGGACCCACCTCCAAAGGTTCCACCTTCAGGGCCAGGGGAATCAAGTGGGGCTCAGAATCCACTCCTGAAGAGGATGAAGAGGAAGAGGATGAGGATGACCGTTGACGATGAGAAGGACGATGATGAGTAGTAGACTACTAGACACTAGACTCTAGTAGTAGTAGCTAGTAGGGTAGTGCCATATGATCACTTTATTGTTATTCATTAGTACTATCATCTATGGTTTATTTTTGGATTGTAGGGGCCATTTAGAGCCTCTTTGTTGATGTACTTTGGTTCAGAACCTCAGAGATGTATTGCACTAGGTGCTATTTTGGATATTTGCACCCATATTTGCTATATATATGAGAAACTTTGCATATTTGTGTATTAATGGTTTGAATTCATATGTATGCACATGAATATATATGTTTTTTTACAAAATATGAATATTTTATGTATTTTTTAGTCAGCCAGTTTTTTGTCGGTTCCGGTCTGGTTTCCGGTCCGGTTCACATTTTGGGCTTCGCCAGTTCGATGACCGGTCCGGTTCCGATAACATTGTCTATAACATTCTTATGGATTGCAGACACGCTCATAATTTGGAACATTTCAGGAGAGGAATGATCCAATTGAGAAAGCAAATTGTCAATATACTGATTATCAACTGCACAATCATTGCTAGATTTACATTCTAAAGGATTATCAATGTTCCTACCCCACTTATCAATGTTCCTATTAACAGATCTGTGAACATGTCATACCCATTGATGGATTGTGGTGCTAAATGATCAAACCATAGTTGAACATCCCCTCGCAAGGATTCTCCTAAGGCTCGCATATAAACATCTTCATTGTCTGCACCTATAATTTCCATGTAATCCCAGAGAATATCCAAATGACTTTCAATAGACATATCCTTATTTCCATTAAACTGGGGCAACCTCTTAGTGTAATCGTTTGGCATAGGATGAGGTGCCACCGGTATTTCAGAAAAGTCAAAAAGAGACCGTTTGTCTTGTTTTTTAACAGCTCTGGTTATTTGAGTGGGGTGCCTAATAGGATTGCCAGGATCAGTCACTCTCGGATTTGGTTGGGTTTGATACTTGCTCATCGACTCACTAGAGATGGTTAGGCATTCTTTATAGCGCGAGTAAGGAAATTGGTGGGTATCATAAGAATTGCGATAATTAGACTCATACCCATAATCATGGTCAAGAACATCCTCATACCAAGAATCTGACCTCCATCTATCCCTTTCATTTATTTGTCTTTTAGCTTCATTTATGTTTTCATTTAATTCTTTCATACGTCTTAATAATACATCTGAATTCATTATGATTTATATGATGGGTTCGCTTCTCAATGGAGTCGCGTTGTGGAGTCGCCAAGTGAACGAATTGTCGTGTTCACCAACAGATGATGTCGTAGGAACAGATGATGTCGTAGGAGAGGTAAGTGAAATTCATGCAGTAATTATAAATATTTAAACATATAAAATACAATCACTGATATTAGACTGGATGTGATATGAATGATAAAAAATGTAAGTACATTCATAGACACCGAAGGTAAAATAGATGAACCAAGGTAAGCCTTTACCTCCCCAGCAACGGCGCCAAAATGTTATCACCAAACTTGTAATTGCCTCTATGGGGTGGATCCAGGATGGATGGTAGAGGGATGGGAAACTAAAGAGATGGAACCAAGATAGCCTCAACTTCCAAATGGATGGTTGTCACACCAATCGAGACAATCTTCACTTGATGGTGTCTTAGCCCAAGACAACAATGGGGGAGACCCAGATCTACTCTCGATAGGAGAGATCAAACCAAAACACCAGATCAAATCAAATGGAGTTGACGTACGTAAGGTGTAAGGTGAAGTAAAACCTAGATCTATGGATGAAGTCACAAGGTGAATTAGGGCTTGGATCAGGGTTTATGAGATATGAAATTTGATTCAAGTTCAAAATACAAGTGACCTATGAGCCTATTACTAGATTCAGGAACAAGGTACTAGCAAAAGATGACAATGTTCACTACATTGGGAAATGTGACCAATGCAAGGAGGGCAAGAGCAGAATTGGGGCTATCTAGTTACCAAGGGATAGACTTGAATGAAGGTATAACACTATCAAAGTACCCGAGCCACAAGGAAAACATCAAATCGCAAGAGGAGGCAACATGAAGGGTAGCGCTAGGGTTTAGAGAACAATGCCTTGGGATTTGGGCCAAATGGAGTCACTTTAGCAAAACATTTTGGAAGACCGACTTAGGGTTTGACTCGATCTACAAAACCCAGAAATGGTTTGCCGAGAGATCAAGCGGTTTGATCCATAATATTTTTTTATTTTTTATATTTACGGTTTTGACATGAAAATGAAGATGCCAATGGATTGAGATCTAGAAAAGAAGAACTAACCTGTAGATCTTACCTGGAAAACCTTGTAGATGCCTTGATGATGATGATCTATGTCGTCCTGATCAATTTGAGAAGATTTGAAGGAAGCCTCTACATGAAATGATTTGCCCAAGGAAGTCAATGCGCCCTCTCTCCTACACAACAAACGTCAACCATATCAAATTTGATGCGTCAAGATAGAAGAACAAATGCTACAGAAAAATAGCAAGATGAAATCATAGATCACAATGATACTAATGAAAACCCCCTGATACAAGCGAAGCCAAGCCAAGCGAGTTGAGGAAACCCTGCAAAAACGCCCAAGTTGAAGTCGCCCTCCTGTAGACAAAACAATGTTTCCAAAAATATAGATCTCACAACAAATACCCAAATGCTAGGAAGCAATAGATTTTCCAATCACCATCGAAAAACACCAGATGCAAAGGAGACCCAAGAATTTCCATAAAAAAAGTTTTTTCTATTATCCAGATCCAAGAGCAAAAGGCCCCTTTACAATGAGAAGCTCCCTCCTTTAAATAGGAATGAGAGAACCAAAATCATAACCACTTTTCAAATGGGTGGCTAAGATTAAAAGATTAAATGTTCTAATCAACGGTTGAGATGATCTCAACATAGAGTACATGAATCAATACAATAATATAATATAAAAATGGACCAAATCACCCTAGGAGAGGGGATCCCACTCAATAAAAAATAGATAAAGCTCATGGTGGGTCTAGGGAGTGTTAACTAACTCTCCTAGTGTGTCCCCATGACACAATAAAATAATATAATTTTTTAAATGCCAAAATAGTGCCTTTTCTGAGGAAATCGTAAGCCTCCAAAAGCTCCAGAAGATAATAAATCATGCCTGAAAGATGGATGTGGGTCCATCCAAGTGCTGAAACTGCTAGAGAAGGAGTGGAAGACATCACACTCATCATCAAAACTAATATAATTTTTTAAGTTCAAAATAGTGCCTCTCTAAGGAAATCGTGAGCCTCCAAAAGCTCAGGAAAATAATAAAATATGCCCGAGAGATGGATGTGAGTTCATCCAAGTGCTGAAACTGCTGGAGGAGTGGAAGACATCACACTCATCATCAAAACTCATCCCATGCCATTTCCTTGCCTCAGTAGCCCAAATCGAATTCTTCAGTAGCCATTTTTATCATTTTAAATATGCCTCGGGAAACGTGATATGGCCAAAACTGCCTCCTAGAGTGCCAGCGTTGTCAAACTGAGCTCACTAGGCTCTCTGGGAGGGGGGTAATATGGTCAAAACAAGTGGCTGGACCACTCCCTCCTCATACAGCACCCTAGGTGAACCAAACAAATCATCTCTTTGCTCTGACAGGCCATTTAGCATGGCAAAACTGCACCAGAATGGTACACTGAGACAAATCATTACTGTAACTGCCCGAAACAAAAAACAAGCTGTCTCATTGGACCCAGGGAGTCCAAATCCATCTAAGGTGCATACTCATACACCCTACAGATCTCTACATGATAAAGAATAATATCCAATATGCCTAGACATATAAAATAATAATCTGTAAATGATCAATAATATAACCTAGGCTAAAATCCATATGCTGCAAGTGTTTAAAGGTTAAGACATGCTCTACAAATCATTCAAATAACAATTATAACAAGTAGCAATCATTTCCCTGGCGATCTATCAACCAAATATAGAGTTTCATTAATTAACTATAACTTAGGCCAAACTTTCAAGACCATACTCACTTCATAGTTGTAATCAATTTGCTAGTGAAGGGTGAAGGCTAAAATCAAAACGCTAGGCTGAAGGATGACTACCAACTCGACACTGTGACCTTTTGGATATGGAAAGGGGATACTCACTCCAGCATATGCGGGACAAGCAACAACACAGTGGATGCCACAAATGGATAAGTTACGTTCAGAGGTGCTTATTCACCTTGACAAATGCTCACAATCCAAATCAATACAAGTGAGGCCAGCAATCTTTCGATATAGCTTTTAGGAACCATTGATTTTTGGGTCTGTTGTCGCCTTTCACACAGCTGGGTCACGTGGCAGAAATCTTCAAGCCACTCGGTGTGTCCTTGGGGGCAAGTCTCAAGTCAAGGTTGTCAGCTTGTTCTTGACTCCTCCGTTTAGGCTCAACTCCTAACGAAACCAAGGGGGGTAGACCCTATTAAGTTGCTAAGGATAATTACTTAGCGTTGTGATGTTAAACTGACTGAGTTACTTAGGAGTTTGCAATTTAACTGTAGATAATCAAAGATGGCAAGATATGAAAATAAACACACGAAAGCACAATGTTGAGACACAATGTATATATAAAAAAAGAAAATAACCAGTGCCTTAGAATGGAGTTAGAAAATAGAAACAATGTATTTGCATGTGCTTGGAGTGAGTGTTTTGAGATTGCCTCTTGGTATGTTTTAAGTTAAAAATGAAGTGTGAGTTGATTAAAATTAGGCGAAGGGGGGACTCCATATATACTCGAGAGTACTTGGAGTATGTCCAAAACTAAACCTTCACGGCTACCCGCAAGGAATATGTGGGTTGAAATGGAGTCTCTGGGGCTATTGTTCGTAATGCACCCGTTAGGGTGTGACAGAGATCGGCGCCCCGAGGTCACTTTTCAGAAGTTCCCACTTCCTTTGGGTATTTTGCCACCGTAAAAGGTTTGATCTAGGTGTTGGATTTTCACCTGATGGTTTGTCAGTTGGGGAGAGTGAGTCCTAATTATACTAGTCACCCGAGTGCTTTTGATACAGCTTGACTAATCGGACGAACCGCAACCAAGTGCAGAGCATACACACTGGAGTCTTGTCAATTTTAGTAAGTTTTAAACTGGGTGTTCTTGTTTAAAGGAAAACCCTCCAGGAACCTCTTTCGATCCAAGTGGATCTCAATCAGGAAATCGAGGAAGGGTTAATTTCATACTAGCTGAAAAAAAAACAAATGATCGAAAAGAAACAGATACACAATTCTAGTTTTCTAATTAGTCCTACCACGAATCCCTTTCCCCTTTCGGGTCAATCGGGAAATCGTGGGGTAAGTATTATGATTACTTTGAAAAACAAAAAGTGGAATATGAAATTAATAATAAAATCAAGTATACTACCCTACAAATTAGATCAATGCTAGTTTGAAAACAAATGAGCAGAAAGCGACGACAAGGACACCGACGCAAATCCCCCCAGGGGGGATGGGGAATGGGCTCGAAAGAGCCTATTCCAAAAATAATTTTATTTATTATTGGTTACAATATCAGCGAACTGAAATATCAGAAACTTCTTGGTCCTTATACAGGCTGAAACCAAGATCTTACAACTTTGCAAAAATTTTAAGATTTTAGTGAAAAGGGAGACCCCTGGGGGGATTTGAACGCTCATGAGGCCGCTTCCAGACAGCAGCTTCCTTTCTTTTCTATCAGACCTGCTAAAAGACAGCGATCATGTTAGAATAACATACGCCCAAAAGCACTTTAATAGTACCTTTGGATCAGCCTACCTTATCTCAAAAAAAATGAAGTTAAAACTAGCTAAACATGCGAAAAAGGAACCAAGGAAAGCAAGCTTTCCTTGGGATCTTGTCTTGCTGTTTGTGCATCCAATGAAGTATGCACTAATTGCTGGATTTAATCTCTTTTAAAACAGAAAGGAAAATTGGTGCATGCAACCTACTGATTCTCTTTAACTTGTCATGCAAAATGGACGATTCCCTTATGCTAGATCTAGAAGACTTAATGATATTTTTCAGAATTGAGATCTAGACTATGAGCTCTGAAATATCAGATCTATGTATATTTTACTTTGATGAAACAAATCCAAATGATAACAAAGCTTTTACACACCGTAACCAGGTAAGAAAATTGATTTTTTATAGAAATGAGAAGAAGAGGAGAGAAGGTCGGATCGTTGCTTGAATGGAGCAAGCTAAAAGGAGGCCCTTTTGTGGAGTGCTGAGGGACAGAGTCTTGAGCTTATTGGATAGGAATGGTGTCAATCTAGATCCAGACCTCCATCCAATCAGGAACCTGCAACTAAATAACACAAGCCTGCACACACCTCGTGAGATCTGGATATAGATGTATAAAGCAACAAAAATGAAAGATTATGCAAAAATAATCTTATTTAAGCATATAACTGAAATTTTTGAGCATACATCATATGGATAAACAAGATCAAGTAATCTAACTTGCCTAGTTTACACCCTTACTTGATTCAACCGAATCCTTGAAGCCAGAGCACAGAAGCAGCACAAAATTTGGCAAGAAATTGCAGCTACCACATCAGCAGCATAACACTGAGAATCCACACATACACATGCACTACACAGTATAGCCTCCAAAGCTTCTTTATTCACAAATGATGATCAAGTACAGAGTTACAATGGCAAGCCCTTCAGTCCAGCTCTAACTAGCTTGGAAGAGGGAGCCTCAAGCAGGATATATACAAAACACAGGCCATCCAGCCCAGGGGAGGCGCAATTCCTCATGGAATCAGGTGAAATCAACTGATGGAGAGTTCATCAATGCAAACCTGAAGCTGAACTGAGCCTACTTGTCAACCGGGGGCTTGATTGAGCTGACACATCAACCCATACACCAACACATCAGTCCACAGAGCATCCAGGAGAGTCCACACGTGTGGAGGAGAGAGAGAGGGCGCAATTCCCCATGAAGACAGCTGAAGATCAACTCTGGATCTGATTTGATCACCTCCTTCAGTCAAGGATTTGTCAGATCCAGTCAATCTGCTTCAGATCTGACTGATTTCAATCAAATTGGCTGAGAATCCACTGATTTTGGATTTTGGATTTGCTCTATTATTCATCAATTTATTAATTAAAATAATCAATAATTGATTTTTGGGGCTTTCTGACTTGAGTGATGGAAAATCACTCAAAACTAGGAAATAGTGGGTCCATGGGTTTACATGGTGCTCTTAGCTTGAAAATGAGCACCTACATGACTGAAACCGATTATTTGGCCCACTTTTATTACAAAATCATTTTTTCCAATTAAACTATTAAAAAATAGCCTAAGTTTGGAAAAATTAAATTTTAATAAAAAACACTGAAAATTTGAAAAAACCTAGGGGTACTTAGACATGTTCATATGTTCATGTTCATATGTCTAGCATGCTTATACATTGACACATAGACTCTAATAACCTCAATAGGTCTAAATGCCAAGCCGACCACCCCAACTTTGGAGGTATGGAGTGAAAAACTCAGAAATTATCAGTCGTTTGTTCAACAACCAATAATAACCAAGGGAAAAAACACCCTGGGCTGATCGGATTGACAAATGAAGTCTAAGAGACCGAGTCTTTTACAAACACTATCATGCTAGAACATTTATTACAATTCCCCCATGGGGTATGAACATGTGATATAGTACAACAAGCACTTCCCAAAAGTACTTCCAAAGGTCTTTTGCAGTCCGAACAAGTTAACCCTGTTCGGTTCATTAGGCTCACTTGATAAAAACCACTAAGTATAACTTAGGTGGTAATAGGGTCTTTGATTTTTCATAGCCTTGGTCCATGAATTTATTACACGGATTTTTATTTTCGAGGCTTCATGCATTCATGTATGTTTAAAAACACTACTTTTCATTAATGTTTTAAGATATTCATTTCACTGTACTTCAAAGCCAAATTTCATTAGGCTTGCCTTGCATTCATGTATGTTTAAAAACACTACTTTTCATGAATGGGCTTTTTTCATAAGATATTCATTCATTTCCAAATACATTGTATTGATGGCAGCGCTACTTGTTTCAGGTTTGGCCAACACAAGGTAAGCAACTCAGAGCCGAGACACAAATAAACACGGAAGCTTGTCCAACAAAGAGGCTCAAGTGGGGAAAGGTCCTCCATGCCACAAGTCAAGTAGTAGGTCAAGTTGGAAACATAACTGGAAGGTAATGGATGAGTGGAGATAGTGAACCATGAAACCAACACTAGCAAGCCAAAGTATGGTGGAAATGGTCACCTCTATTCTCCCTAAGGAGGGTAAGACCAATGAGTATGGGTCAAGAACTTCCAGGTCTAAGTAGGGACATACATACATAATATCAATTCATCCAAGTCCACATATTTATATGACCGCTAGATCATTACACTAGATGCTAAGACATGTCACAAGAATGAGTATAATAGCAATAATAACCATAACACAAGATAATATATGCCGAGTCATAAACATGTAAATAATCAATCTGAACCAACATCTGTCCAATGATAAGCTACCGATGCAACTCTGTGCACTACTGACTGCTCTGCAAATAGCTAAATGACTACATCAGTCCTCAAATCTGAGTGTCCTGAGACTGTCATGGCATGGGAGAGTACTATAGTCCATCATGAAATAATGATCCATCATAGATGCTCATCTCAACATCCCATATGTAAGGGAACTGGTTGAAAAGT
The DNA here is from genome assembly GCA_001517045.1 of Pseudotsuga menziesii. NCBI lineage: Eukaryota > Viridiplantae > Streptophyta > Pinopsida > Pinales > Pinaceae > Pseudotsuga > Pseudotsuga menziesii. The sequence goes on along the minus strand of LPNX010875790.1, from coordinate 40,520 downwards.
GTACTAAAATCTGAAAAATAGAATATGGTAGCCCGGCTACTATATATGTGATAACAATTTCATTAGGGCCAGTTGCGGCCCCTTTTTCCGCATGTTCACACCCCCTCGAGGGAATTGAAATAAATGACATAGCATGATTGTTTCTTTTGTAAAAGGCTTGGCCTACTTAGGACTTGGTCATCAAGGTCGTCATCCTTGAGTGTTTGTTCCCTCGTCGATTATGTGGCGCTTTTTTAAGCGACATATATTTTCGAGTTTTTCACTCAAAATCCTCCAAAGTCGGGATGGTGAAATTGGTGATTATGCCTTCAAAAGTTATTAAAGCCTAGGGTCTATGTATTATACCATGCTAGTCATAGTCCCAAGGTGCATGTCAGTACACAAAAGGACATATGGATCGAAGTTGCCAAAAAGCTATAGAAGAAGATATGGTAGCCCGGCTACCATATATAAGTGATAACAGTTTCATTAGGGCCAGTTGTGGTCCCTTTTTCCGCATGTTCACACCCCCTCGGAGGAATTGTAATAAATGACATAGCATGATTGTTTCTTTTGTAAAAGACTTGGCCTACTTAGGACTTGGTCATCAAGGTCATCATCGTTGAGTGTTTGTTCCCTCGTCGATTATGTGACGCTTTTTTAAGCGACATATAATTTCAAGTTTTTCACTCAAAATCCTCCAAAGTCAAGATGGTGAAATTGGTGATTATGCCTTAAAAGGTTATTAAAGCCTAGGTTCTATGTATTATACCATGCTAGTGATAGTCCCAAGGTGCATGTCAGTACACAAAAGGACATATGGATTGAAGTTGCCAAAAAGCTATAGAAGAAGATATGCCTTGATACACATTATTTCCTCCAGTCTTGCCCATGTTTTTAAATGAGCTTGTCTTGTAATCGAGACTAATGTCATTGCAAGTCACAAGTCATTCGCGGGTAGCCCCATATGCAACCCGCGGTTAGATGATCATACTATATACTCGCAGGTTTCCTTCACATGAGTCGCAATCCATTCGCGACCTGCTAGTATATGTACCCGCGGTTACATTAAGACAAAATTTAAAAAATAAAAACATGATTAGTCAGAGACAGTTGGGTTCAAAACCATAGCATCCCCAACCTCCCTAACCATCCTAACCTTCGTAATTCCCCCTGATCACCAAGTATAAATAGAGGGTAGGGGTAGAGGATGGAGAGGCATATTAGAAGAGCAAGGTTATGCTGGAGGAATACCTTTGGAGATTGTAGCAAGAGAACTCAGTCTTCGGTCAACAGAGGATGCTTGTCTCATACAGAGGTTGCATCATTCCCTGTTACTTATAAATAAATAGTGATTTTCTTCCACACTTGGTGCATCAATGTTCTTATGTGTTATGATTTATGAAATACATTGTCATTTATATTTATATGCAATTGTAATGTTTCATTCATCTTTATATAACAACTAAGATCTCTATGGCAAGATATCAATCTCTTTTTGCATGGGTTGAAGACTTTGGAGCTTTTGGAGCATTTGGGGAAAGGCTTAAAGCTAAGATCAACCTTCTCCTCTGCCCCACGCTCCTCCACACCTGTCGCAATCCACAAACCCTGCACCTCATCTCTCCCTCCTATCCAGCAACGCCATTCCCCTCCTGCACTGCCGCAATCATTACGCCCACGCCAGCGCTCTCTATTCGCTCCATTTAACACCTCCGCCCTCCTCCCTGGTCCCACCCTCCGCTACCTTCCTCCGGCCACCTCTCGTTCCATCCGCCACTGCTCTCCACCAGCTCCTCCTCCTCTACCCGCCATCCTCTCTCCCCGCCATCAAAACCCTAAATTGTTTTAAAACTAAATATTAAAACGTTATAATATTTTAATTTTTTTTAAAAACTATATATATAGTTTATAAAAACATTAGTAATAATAATATTATTAATTAATTAACTAATTATTATTATTATTCAAAATATATATATTTTAAGAAAGCACAAAAGAAATGGAGTCTCAGAGCAAAAAACAACGAAGATTTCCTAGCACTTTAAAAACTTTTGTTTCAATGTTATTCCAAATAAAAGGAACAATTTGAGGGAAAAACATTACTATTTCCAATGCTCCCGGTGAACGCAATAATTATATTAGTGATGAATTTGCTAATGAGTTAGTGATTTCGGAGTCAAATATAGGTGAAAGGATAGATTTTTGGAATAACAAAGAATATGCAATAAGGGATTTACAATGGAACATTGGAGCTTATACTGCAGTCTCGTAGTTTATAGTTAGATCCTTATGGAGTAGTGACGGTGACCTAATTTTGGGATCACCGTGGATAGAAACATTGGGGACTTTTATCTTAAATGTTGAAAAGAAGTTTCTGATATTTCCCTACAACTTAAGAAGAAAATCATATTACAGGACATTAACATGAAGTCAGAATCAAAAGTCACATCATCTAAAAACTTCAGAGAAATATCAAAGGTGATGTCGCAAGGAGATGGGAAATCAATGCAGCTGAGACACAAGGATCTCGACAAGGCTATTGCAAGTAAAGAAGAAGAGGTCTCTCATTTAAGAGATCATAATCAGAAATTACTTCTGCAAGTCAAGAAGGAAAAAGATAAAGTTCAATGCAGTCAAAAGTTAGAAGAGCAGATTCAAGCTCTCCAACAAAAATTACTGGGAAATGACGAAGAAAATTTCGCCATGAAGAAGGTTGATCAAGAACTAGAAGAACAAATTGAGAAGTTAAAAAGGGGCAAACAGTCGCAAGACGAAAGGTTTGAGGAGATTCAGAATAATAAGAATCTATTACAGAACAAATTAGTTCAAATCTAGAAGGAAACATCCAGACTATCTGGAAAACTAATTGTAGTTGAGGAAGAAGAAGCAAATACAAATTCGGTTCCCATTACAGTTCAAAAGGAAGTCAATCTAGCAGAAAGACAAGAAACAAGAACTCCTTACCGACACCCAAACTACAAAAAGCATTTTGACCAACGACATGGTCAAAATGAACGCAAACAAAGGTGTTATAAATTCAGAAGCGAAAGAACACAATCTACAACCTGAACAGAAAACGGGAAGATTTATCCAACAAGATGATCAACAATCACCTCCGATAAAAATAGATCTCGGATGGACCACATTACAGACAATGCGACATTTTTTCCTTGGAATTTGTAACTCGTATCGTCTCATTTCGTGAAGTGTCGCAAGTACTAAATAAAAGATTAAAAAATGACATTACAAGCAAGAAATCAGACGTAAGCCTTGTCTTCAATAAAGCTTTGAGGACAAAGCTTCCCTTAAGGGGAAGGGAAGGCAATGTAATGAACAAAATATAAATAAATAAATAAACATTAATAAATATTAATAATTAAATAAACTAAATAGTAAATACTTAATGAAGAGACACCTTGATGAAAGGTTATGCCTCTTTACGAAAGGGCACCCAGCATGGGTATTTATACAAGCAAACATTCTCATTGTAATATCATCATTACCTCTTATCAATCATATATTTTATATTCATGGATTACTCTAATTTGGCTTATCTATGCTGGTTATTTTTGTAAGAAACAAAGTTTCTTTGTTTCAAAAGCATCAATCGATGGACTCGCATCCATAAAGTTAAAAGTATATTTGAAGTTGTTAGCCAATTTGTCCCAGTCTGCGGTCCCTCGTCGCAGCTCGACCAACCTATACCAACTTTTTGGTATCGTGTCCAAGGTGTGTATGAACAAGTGTACCCATTTCTGTCTAGGTACCGACCTCCATGTTGCGCAACAATTCTCAAGATGGTCGATGGGACTCATTAAACCATTATACTTATGGCCAACACAAGAAATATTTTCACCAAACCGAACCTCTAAAATCCTTCAACACTGAGGCCATTCTGAAATGGATTGCTTATGGACAGCCCACCATCTTGTTGGCATCGCTTTCAGGGCGACATAAAGAGCTAGTAGTCGTTGAGGTTCTAGTACCTTATCTTCAAATTTTGACAAAAACATGTCCAAATTAGGTAATCCTTAATAAGTAGGTAGATCACATACCTCAGTACCCACCCATTGCAAGGATTTTGTGATTCTTGCGCATTTTCTCATTGACACTTCATGTAGCTGGTTTTGCCAATTTTTCAATGCTTCTCTTGAATCTGATGAACAAAAACTAACACTTCGCCAACTCAATTTACCATCAGCTGTGGGATTTATATAATTGTCCATCGCAGAAGATATATTATAGATGTTATCTAAATTCCCTTCCTGATATTCACCTCTTACTGGTTCAACATATCATTGGCCTTCCATAGGGTCAATTGGTGCGACTACCCGCATTTTTTAGTCTTCAAATGATATGGTCCTCTTTTTAAAACTAATGACAGTCTGATTCTCAATAGCCCAGTCGATCCACAGCAATGTTGGATAAGGGTTTGTATCATCAACAATCTCCATAACCTCAAAGTCTGCATTAGTTCGGAGCCCTTCTACCTCGACAGGAACTTGTGGTAGTCATCCAATAGGAGGAACCTTCAACTGGTTGGCTAACCTCAACTAAAAAGGTGGCCATACTAACTCGGTCTCTCCCATGCTCTCCCATGTCAGCTTAGTCAAAATGTTGACGTCTGATCCCAAGTCGAGAATAATAAAATCAATGTCATACTCACCTATTTGAGCATTCATGAGTAGTTCTCGACCAGTCTTCATTCTTTTATGAATATGGTTGACATTCTTCTCCTGTCGAAGACTTCTCTCAGGTTCTTCAATTAGATCTGATAGCTCTGCCAAAGCATATGCATTTTTAACAAGTGCTAGACAACTTTTCAAGAAATTCTTCAAAATGCTCACCTGACCTGTCAACTTCTTTGGAATTGTCCGATTGAAACTTGGTAGCATGTTGATGACTGGGCCTTCGTCGAACACTAGACGAACAACAGATGTCGAGGCATAGTTTCTGTCCACAAACTCGTCTCCTACGTCGAGGAAGACTCATTTTTTCTTTCTGAACATCAAAGGGCACATTCTTTTGTGTCGCAAGTTGTATTCTTGCATTTTTCCATGGTTCTCCTCGATCATCTCCAGTCGCAGCACGTCCTCTAGTTAAAACAGCAATGGTAGGTTCTCGGGGCTCAGCCGAAATCTTCTGAACGTTCTGATTTTCATTTGGGAGCTGGTTCTGATTCCCATCGACCTTGGCCTGCCATTTAGCAATCAGTTGTGGAGATTTGCATTTGGGAGTTGGTTCTGATTCCCATCGACCTTGGCCTGCCATTTAGCAATCAGTTGTGGACATTTCTTGATAGTATGATCCAAGGCTTTACAATATGTACATGTCGTTGCAAGATTTGTACAGTCTCTAGCATAGTGTCCCGGTTGTCCGCAACTATAGCAGATGATTGGTCTCTCCCTCAACCAAATTCTCCTCCTCTGGCTCGACCTCTAAAATTTCCACCCCACTGGGTTGAGGGAATTGCGCATGTGACCTCTCAGCTTGCATCCACTCCTCATTCTTCATCAAATAGGTATCTACTGTCTTTTCTTGCAACAATCGGTATGCTCTGCAGTCCTTTTCATCATGACCCACCGATCAACAGAACTTACAATAAAGGTTCGTCGGTGTACTTACTATCTTCTGTAAATACAAACATTCTTTCAAATGGTGTCCCCTAGTTTGACAGACTCGACACCATAGCATCCTTTGTGAGTTTAGTAGATTTGTCGTTCCAGAAGCAAGATAGTCCAGGAAAGCTGGGCATGAATCCTTATGGTGACCTTCAGTTCTACATCTTGTGCTCCAGACATCTTCACAGATCTCCTTCCCCTTCTTAATATCTTGGATTTGCAATGATAGATTAGCCAGTTGCAACTGAATCTATGTCATCCTTGCACCAATTTCTCTGGCCGACGATGCTTCTAGCTTCATTGCTATTTCTAGAGCTTCGGTCTAAGACGTTATCTTTTGCTGCATCAGGGGAACACGAATATGGGGTAATAACACAGCAATTAACCATTCTTTATGTTGAACGTCAAACATCTGAAATCTCACCTTAACCATCACGGTTTTGAATCTTTGGTCGAAGTCCCAAACAGATTCACCCAACAACTGCTTGATTTCCTTCAACTCTGTAATACACTGCGACTCAGACCTAGGCTTCTTAAATTAATCTATCAACCCAATCCAAATGTGATCTAAGGACTTCTGAGGGGCCCCCACAGGAACCACAGAAAACTTCATATACCAATCTTGAGCACGACCCCTAAAGGTTGTGATCATCTCAGCCCTTTTTACTACGTCATCCTGGACCTGTCGCACAGTCCAGACAGCTTCGCACAGAAACCAGTGTTGCTCAAGGTCCTCCAACCCATTTCCATTGACTATAGGTAACTTCATATCATCCCCAGCCATCTTATGCCCTTGGGGTACTGACGAGCCTGAAGTAGATGGACCATTAGTAGAAACTTTTTGACCACTATCTTGATTATTACTATTACTCTGATTCGACAGAAAGCACTTTGAAACCAGTGTTACACAGGCACTCACCCCCCAGGGTCAGGGACGCACCCCCCTCACTCCCTGCACCCCAGGGGCTCCGGGCAAAACATTTCCCAGCGTCCCCAAAATTAGGAAACTCTCGAAAACGCATAAGGGGACACGTCCCCCTGTTCTGCAGCGCGCTCCGATGAAGGGGGGCTCCCACACGCCCCCTCCTAAAACTAGGATCTCCTAGACGCCCCCCACGATTTTCCCAATTTCAGTTTAAAAAACAAAATTTAAATTTTGATTGTTGTTTAGTTTCTATTTCAGGCTTAATCTTTAGTAATTTACTATTTCACTATTTTAGCATGCAATATCATTGATTCAATTTTTCAATTACAATGACTAAAATTAGAAATATGAATATCAAGATTCAAATGACAAATTTGAAAATTATCATGATGAATTGTATAACGTGTTTGTATTATTAATTTGTTATATTTTGATTTACATTGCACAATGATAAACTTAGTATTTACTTTTAGTAATTTACATTGCTGAATCATTGAATTGTTATTGTTGGGATTTAATAATTTATAATATTAATTTTTAGTAAGACCTAGACATCCCCCTCCCCGAATTTCGCTAAAATTTGGGGGTGGTCTCCACACGTCCCCAATGTGCGTTTCCCCGCTCTCGCGTCCCGGAAACTTGGGGTAACATTGTTTGAAACACTTTTAGGTATTACCTTTGATATCGGAGATGTACGTGGGGTCGTGGGTATGTCGTAGCCTTAGGTCTGGTATAGATCTTGCACCTCTTCCTCGCCTTCAAAAACAAGCCGATATTCTTTGTCTTCGTCGTAAGACTCTTTGTCAAGTTATGGAACCAACTCGTAGTCCCTTCTTTCGATAGTACTGCAACTCTCTCTCTTTCTGTCGCAGTCCTTCTCCTCTTACTTGATCGGAATCTTCTTCCAGTCCTTAGGTGGCCACCCTCTTCATCAATCTCACTATCAGCTTGGAACATTTCGGATCATCCTTCCCATCTTCTCCAAACCTTCCTCTCAACACTACTCATGCCTTCTGCGCACAATGATTTACTCGTCAAACTCCATCCGTAGAATCCCCTTTTCACATACCAACATCTTAATCCATAGTTTTAAAGATTTCAGGTATCTGCCTCTAGGACCTTGGAAAATTTATCGCTCAGTTTCACTATATGACTTAATAGTATCCACATCGATCTCAATAATATACACTTCTAGAATGCTTTCAACCCAAAAATCAACAACCCTGGAGATGGTATTATTAACATTCTCCAGATGTCGGATTAGTTGAGGAGTCCAATTCCTAGGTTCTTCGTCTTGAAATTTTTTCTTCTAGCATACTAGTCTTGCCAACCATTCGTACAATATTGTTGGAATATATTAAACCCACTCATAACTTAGGATAAAATAATTAATCATTATTTGATTAATTATTCACCCACTAGCTTAATTAATTGGCATCCACTTGCACCTTAAAGTCAATACATGCCATCTATATCCTATGAATGATTTGAGAGATCAGGTGTGAAGTCGGCGGAGCTTTCTTGATTAAACGTAATCCTTGTTTTCCTTGTTCAATGGCAGAGATTGCCTGGCCGTGAGCAGATGTCGGATTGCTGCCAGGTGATTTGGACTTGTGGGGTTTTATGAGGACAGGGACGTGATTTTGTTTGTTTTTTGTCCTGGGGTTAAGGTTTTCTTGTGGTGTGGAGTTTTTTTGTGGGGTTTTTTGGTTGCCACGGTCCTCATTATGGCGGATTTGGATCTCGTTGATTATTCCAGTGACAGGCTGGAGAGCACTGACATCTGGGAGGTGCCAAGTGGAGGTTTTTTGGATCATCTGGTGGAAATCCCTAGGTTGGGTATGGAGGAACAGGTTCCGGTTAATAAGCAGATAGGGCTGGAAAATTTCTCATTACCGTCCGCTTTTCATGTTTCTTCGCCGGTGGCCCCTGTTCCGGCTGTGAATTCCTATTTCCAATGGCCTAATGGTGTGTTGGGGCATTCAAGCTGGTCGGATGAGGGGGTCATTTTGAATTCAGGGTTATCGCCGTCTTCATTGCAGCGAGGGTTTGTGTCTGTTGAAGGCAGTGCTCGGGCGGTTGTAGGAGGGGTTTTTGGTCAGCATTTGCAGGGTCAGGGTACAAGTGGTGATAATTCGGAGGAGGATTGGAGGGTGCCGTTGGCTGCTGCGGAGCATCGTGGGTGTGGCTCTCCCTGTGGGGTTCCCTCGGATGATTGTTTAGAGGATGCGGGTGTTCCTGCAGCAAAACCGGTTGGGGTTCATGGTACTTCGAAGGGGCGTCGAAAGACCTGGATAAAGAAGTCGCTGATTCGGAACTATGCGGTTGGCGAAGACTTAGCCTGGGACAACGTTCTGAAAATGGCGAAATGTACGCTGGTTGGGAGGGTTACGGGGCGAAATTTTTCCAAAAAGACTATTCAGGAATGGGCTGCGGTTTCTTGGGGTAAGCATTTTGGCTATGTCCCGGAGATTGAGATGTTGACTCGTGGCTGGTTTGCCATAAACCTACAGAAGGAGGAGGATTTTGGATGGCTACAATCCAAATGTTGGCATATTGATCATTCTCCTGTTCTCTTGAAGCCATGGACCCCCCTTTTTGATGCCAGCAAAGAGAGGGTGGATGTAGTCCCTATTTGGGTGAAATTACCAGCGCTCCCACTTCATTTTTGGGATTTGTATCATTTCCGGAGGATTGGTGATATCCTTGGAACCTTTCTGGAGGCGGATCTCTCCTTTCTCGAATCAAAGGAGAAAAAGGTGGCTCGTATCCTGGTAAATTTTAATATCAGGGAGGGTTTGGCAGAAGCTATCATATTGGAATGGGGTCCGGATCCTATTACTCAGATTTTGGATTATGAGAATGTACCATTTCGTTGCAGACGGTGCCATGTCTATGGGCACCCGGCGGCGTCCTGCAAATTGAAGGTGCGGTCACACAATGATAATCGCAGGAAAGGTGATTGGGTTGCTCATGACAAACCCTCTGATCTGCCACATGTGGTTTATGGCCCTTCTCAGTCCTCAGCGGATGAATTGGATAGTGATATGCCTATTGAAGACTTGGCTGTTCCTGCTCCCGGGACGGTCGTTGGGATTTTGGATCAGACAGTGCAGCCTTCTTTTCTAGTAGAAGACTCGGCTAATGGGGAACCTTCTGGTCCTGGTAACCTTAATTTACCTTTGTTCTCAAATGTTAATCTGTTTTTGAACAATGTTTCCTTTATTGGTTCTGATTGGATTGATGGTTTGAGGAAGCTTTCACTTTCGGGGAAGTCTATCCTTCCTTTGCCTAGTGTCTCTGATGGGTTCTTCTCGGGATTGGACTCTCATCCTGTTGCTACCATATCTGATTTTGAACCCGTCCATCCAGATGATGCCATTTCTGTTTCAGAACATGTCAAACCTTTTTCTGTGGAAGTTCCCTCTCCTACTATTGTGAATACTGTACCTGATTGTTCTGAGGAGTCTTGTCCTTCCCCTCCTGATTCTTTGGAGTCAGGTTACTTTTTAAGATCATCCCACAAACCTGTTCTGGGGCTGGGAAAGAGTTCTTCGTCTGTGAGAAAAGGTAGAGGTCGTAAGACTAATCTATCAAAGGCCCAGTCCAGAGCCAAGGAGGATCTGCTGGGAGGAACACAAATTTCGATTGAAAAGGCCCTTAGAGCGGAGATGGCCTTGAAGAAAGGTTGTTTATGAAGATTATGTCATTCAACTGCAGGGGGCTGGCTGGGCCTGGAAAGAAATCAGCCCTCATGAGGGTGCTTTCTCTTGAGCATCCTGATGTGTTAATGCTACAAGAGACTTTAGGTGTAGGCGAGGTGATTCAGGGGAAGTTGGAAAGCTGGTTGCCTGGGTGGTCATTTGTGACTTTGGATGCAAAAGGTAGATCTGGGGGCCTGGCAATGGGTTGGAAAAATAGTTGTGTGAAGATGATTAACTCTTGGGGATCAGAGGCAGTGTTGGGGGTTGAAGTTTTTTCTGAAGAATTGGGGTTGTCTCTTTCAGTGCTTAATATCTATGGTCCTTATTTAAACAGAGCTCCTTTTTGGGATTCATTGCTTCAAAATCCGATGGTTAAGGGTGATTCGGTAGTGTTGGGAGGTGATTTAAATTTCTCTTTGGGGCATAATGAGGTTTGGGGTCCTCATGCCCAGGTTGACTCTTTGGCGAGGTTTTTTGTGCAAAAATTGATAGAAAAGGGATTGTTGGATATTGAGCCTGTAAAAACTATACCGACTTGGAGAAACAATCACTGTGGGGCTGCTAGGGTGGCTAAAAGAATTGATCGTTTCTTGGTAGCAGAACAGTTGGTGGACATTTTTTTCTTGGTAAGACAATGGGTGGGTAGTGGGGGTCATTCTGACCACTTCCCTATATTTTTTGAAGTTAAAAAGGGACCCAACAATCCTCTGAGTCCTTTAAAATTCAATAAATGTTGGCTTCAGGAAGAGTCTTTCAAAAACCTTTTTCTTTCTCATTGGAATCCTATTGAGAGGGAAAATGGCAGGTCGGCTGCGTTACAGTTTGCAGACAACATTAAACGTCTTAAGGTGTATATCAAGGAGTGGGCTGTAACGAAGAGAAAAAAAGATGAGGCCGAGCTGAAGTCTATTGAAGAAGCTCTCCTCCTGATGTATGAAGGTGATGGAGGTGGGTTTTTAACTCATGAGTTTAAAGAGATATTGTCTCGGCTGGAGGGCAAACACAAGTCTCTTTTGTTGGAACAAGAGGAAGCGTGGAGACTTAAAAGTCGTGCGATTTGGTTGGAGAGTGGAGATGATAATACAAAGTTTTTTCACGCCTATGCTAGAGGTAGGAAGGTGGCGAATACTATTTGGAGTTTGCAGGATGAGGAGGGTTCTTCATATGTTTCTTTTGATGAAAAGGCCAGTTGTGGGGTGAATCATTTTCAACAATTGTTTAAAGCACCTGCTCAGGCCTCAATTGCAGAGGTTATTAAACTAGCACAGATGTTCCCTCGTTTCGTGGATGAGGAGGGCAATGGGGACCTTATGAAGGTTGTTTCAGAAGAAGAACTTAAGATGGTTATGGGCAGTTTTCAGAAAGATAAAAGTCCAGGGCCAGACGGATGGACTATTGATTTTTTTCTGGCTCTCTTCGATATTTTGGGGATGGATTTGTTGCAGGTGATTGAAGATTCTAGGTCATCTGGTTGGATCCCGGCGAGTTTCAATTCAACTTTCATAGCACTCATCCCTAAGTCTGACAATGCCAAAACTCTAAATGACTTCAGGCCTATCTCCTTGTGCAATTGTGTGTATAAGATTATCTCTAAAGTCATAGCGGTAAGATTGAAGGCTATTCTTTCAGAACATATTTCTGCAGAGCAGTTCGGTTTTCTGGAAGGTCGTCAGATCCATGAGGCAATAGGGGTGGCTCAGGAAGGACTTCACAGTCTTAAAACTAGAAGGTTGAAGGGGGCTATACTTAAAATTGATCTTTCTAAGGCCTATGACAAAGTCAGTTGGATATATTTGAGGTTGCTTCTAACACATCTTGGTTTTGGCATTAATTTTATAAGATGGATTATGTCTTGTATAACTACTGTTTCTTTCTCTGTTTTGATCAATGGAGCGGCTTCATCCTTTTTTCATGCAGAGAGAGGGTTGAGACAAGGATGCCCTTTGTCTCCGCTCCTCTTTCTTTTGGTAGCTGAAGGCTTAAGCAGGGCCTTAAGAGGAGCTCGAGCGGAAGGTCGATTTACTGGGATTCAGTTAGCTCCAAATTTAAACATTACACATCTACTCTTTGTGGATGATGTATTGATTTTCTGCTCTGGAACGAAAGGAGATTCTAAGGTTCTTGTGGAAATCTTGGATCTTTTCTCAAAGGCCACTGGAATGGAGATAAATGCTGGTAAATCTTCTTTGACTACTCATATGTTACGACCTGAAGAGGAGTCTGATTTAT
>LPNX010875790.1:2455-27713 GCA_001517045.1 Pseudotsuga menziesii | reverse complement strand
TATGCACTTGTTTCTTTCCTGTTCCTACATTCTTGATGTTTGGAAGGAAGTTTCCATTTTGGTTGGTTTTAATTGTCAATGGGAAGGAGATACTGTTGGGAATGCTTGGCATTCTTGGTGGAGAAGATCTAACCAGCAACAGCGTAAATTACCTTTACTGGTCCTTTGGGGGGTTTGGCTGGCTCGTAATCAGGCTATTTTCAAAGATGTCTTTTGCACTTCGACTATTACTGGCACTCTGTCAGTGGGACTTTATAATTCCTTTCCAGAACATATCAGGGTTGGTAGAGATCGAAGGATTATAACATTGGATATAGATAAATCTCTTCCGTGGGCTTTCTTTGATGGGGCTGCCCAAAACAATATGTGTGGCGGTGGTGCAGTTCTGTTCTTATCTGTCTCTCATTATTTTGTTATGTCCATGGGACTGGGGGGAGGCACTAATAATTTTGCTGACCTAATGAGTCTTAAATTGCTGCTGATGTTTGCATTGGAGACAGGGTGCACTATACTAAATTTTTTTGGGGACTCTTTGAATGTTATAAACTGGATCAATCATACACAGGAGTGTAGGAATTTGAGATTAGCTCATATTATATCTTCCATTCGACAGATCCTCCTTTGATTTGACTCCTTTTCGTGCCGACATGTATACAGGGAAATTAACCAGGAAGCGGACCAAGCTTCCAAGGAAGGGCTCCGGATGGAAGTGGGCACTTGGCTGGTGAAAGAATATAATGCAGGAATTGTTCAGACATTTTTTCACAGGCCGTTCATTGATAACTTTTGAAGTGCCACAGGTTATCAGCCATATGTTATTTATGACAGTTGCTATCAGTGTTGTTCTTATTGGCAGTTTTGTTACAGTGGGTTTTATATGCCTGTTGTATATGCTCGAGGTGTATGATGGTTGGTTCATACATATGCTGTTGTGTACTTTTGGATTCACAGTGGGATCTCCTTTGCCTGCTGGTTGTGTATACTGCTCTTCCATATTAATTATGTCTGCGGTGTTATGTTTATCGATATGGTCTTTTTTAGTTGACAGAGTCTGTCACAACAGGAATATATGGTTTTCTGCTGGCTGGAAACTTGACTAAGATACTATATAATGGTTTCATTGTTCAGACATTTGACAGGCAGTACATTGATAACTTTTCATTGACAAGCATGTTGATGGTTTCATTGTGGCTGTTTTCTAGTCGCGGGCTGATTTTTGATCTATTATGGGTTTTCACAATGGGTTTTGTGCCTGATGTGTGCTCGATGGGTATGATGGAGGTTCATACATTTGCTGTATGTGTTTCTCGTTGGCAGTCCTTTATGGATTCTTTCTTTTGTTACTACATCCTGGATGTGTTTTTCGCTATTCCATATTTATCGATATGGTCATTTCTCATTGACAGAGCTTGTCTCATCAGTTGTTTTCAGAATATTATGGTTTTTGCTGGCTGTGAAAATCGACTGAGATACTATGTAATGATCTATATAGCAATTGTTCAAAGCTTTTGTGTATGCTTTTTTGTTTTTTTTTACAGAAGACTTGGCAGTCTCAATATTGGATCCATTTTTTGGACTCTGGAATTCACCTGGAAGTGAATATACTGAATGTAATTTTGATCTCGAAAGATGAATAAAATTACGCTTTTTTTTCTTGGAAAAAAAAAATCCTATGAATGATTTATTTATAATTCAAGGTTGATTTTGACCATCTTTTGACCATCCAAAATTAGTATACAACACTTTATAGCAGATTCTGCTTTATTCTGCTTTTCCTGCTTTTCTGTGGATAAGGTAAAGCTAATCAAACTAGGAAACTGGGTCTTTTTGTTGCCAACCCATCCTTCATGACTTTTCCTCCATTTTCTAGGATTAGCATGTCCTTTCCATCTCCTTGACAACTCACTCATGCTTTTGCCAATTCGTGAGGTCCTTGATAGATTTGGGAAGTGCTTTAGCAACCTATGGGGGTTTGCTATATTTTGGTAAGTCGGCCTTTTTGAGCTTTATGAGTTGTCTCCATATAACTCAATTTTTCTATGAGGGATGTACTATTTATTGACACTATTATTCATCATTATTCAATGGAAGGATACACACCAATATTCATCTCTTCATTCATGTGATTCAGTCTCTTTTCTTCTCTCTATTTTTCCTGTGTATGCTTGTGAGAATTCTTAGTAGCAAGATATATTTCCTATGCTTCTTCTTAGCATCATTGCTCATCGCATTGATCTATTATTTCTACATGGTATCAGAGCTACAGGGAGCACAACCTTGCCATATCCTACATGGTATCAGAGCAGCGAGGTTGATTAAGTTCTAAAGAGTTGAGGAGCGCATCCAGTCTCCTATCCCTCTCTAAAGAAGAGCTTGTCTAGCTTACAAGATTGTCTCCTAGTTTTGTTTTGCAGGTTTCAGAGAGTATCTCCTAGAGCATATCAACAACTTCTATATGGATTCAAAAGTTCCTCTACTATCTCCTTTCAACTATGCTGATTGGAAGCCAAAGATGAGCGCATAGTTGAAGAGGCAATGTCTCTTTGATGTCTCCATTGGTGCATTGGGCGAACCCGAGTCTTATGAAGAGAAGATTGATTAACTAAATAATTGTGATAGAGCTTATGGAATCATGTGCTTGGAAATGTCTCCAAATATACATCATCTCATAGATTCTGCTGAATTTCCATTTGAGCTTTGGAAAATTTTGGACAAAGCTTTTGGTCTGCAGGAAATAGAAGATGAAGCATGGAGCGAACCCCACATCTCCTCTTGTTCTCTCTCTCAAGATTTCTTGGCCTCTACATTCTCTGATGAAGTTGATCATGATGAAGAAGTTTCTCATACAGTTCATGTTGCTTCTACTCTCCTTGATTCAAATGCTTCCTCCTTCAATGAAGAAGCAAATATTGAAGAGCCATATTTTTCTGTCTCTTGAAGGTGATTTTTCTTCTTGTGATACTATTGATGAAAAAGAAGTAACATATGGAGCTGCTACTGATATTGATGATGATCCTATAACCCATTCATTGTTGTCTACATCTCCTATCTTAGATTCTGAGATCTATGTGTCAGATTCTTCACACCTTGTGCATACCTCTCTCATTGATGGTGCACAACCCAGTGACTTCCAGGATGTTTGCTTAGCCACATCAAGTCTTATGTGTGTCATACCACTTACCTTACTTGATCTCATGTGCTTCAGCATCTCCTCCTTTGTTCTTGGCATCAATACTCAAATCCTTCTTGAAGATTGTGAACATCTCATTCTTTCCTCCTTTCATACAGAGGATTCATTACCAGTGTATTCCAATGAGTCTATTGATATGCTTATATGTGATTCTTTGGATTATGATTTAGAAGCATATTTGCAAGTTGATACACATCATACCACCATCCATACCATCTACCATAGCTCTGAATAATCCTAAGACTATACAAATCCCTTGTTCACTAGTTGATTCCTCATTGGTCTCTTATGCAGTGTTACTTAACTTACGTGGTTTGAAGTCTTTCCTATCTTTCAGTGGCCGGTTATCCATGACCTTAGTCATATTTGGACTGATATTATACATGTTTGGATCTGTTCTAAACACGTATGGTTCAGATCTTATGCCCATCCATCATTCAGATTTTTACACCTATCAGTTTTCCCCAGTTGCTCATAATTTTCCTAGTCTAGCCCTATATCCTCATGGAGCCACTGAAGCCTTTGTCTTTGTTGTTCCATATGCTAATGTTTCTGATATATCAGAGTTTTATTAGCCTCATATCAGATCTGAAACGGTGATCCATCAAATTGGAAGATTGACATGTGATTCACATCACAATTTTGCAGATATTCAGGGAATTGGGTGTGAAATAAATTGTCTTAAATTTTGGTACTCTTTGGAAAGGAGTATGCACAAATCTATTTTCTATTTCAGATTATGTTTGCATATCAGATTTTGACAGCAACGAGGAGCATTCAGAGAATGCTCCTATTTCATCAGTTGATGAGATACAAGGAGTCTCTCCTCTTCCTTCTTGCAGGTTCTACACTCTAGCGCATGATCAGGGAGTTCATGATTTCTTCAGCAAGTCCTTCATCCAGAAGCAGTTCATTTAGCTCATTAAAGTGAAGATGAAGATATGTTGAAGACATATTTCCAATTTTATGCCTTGTCCTATCTCGAGAGAGGATTTTCCCCATGTGGTTTTGCCTCTTTCCTCACTTTTCAAGACATAATAATTGTTAAAGGGTGACCATAGCGTTGTTGTTGGGCCCTATATGCATCCATATTTTTTGTCATACCATCATAAAGTCAGACTTATAGGAGGGTGTTGGAATATATTAAACCCACTCATAACTTAGGATAAAATAATTAATCATTATTTGATTAATTATTCACCCACTAGCTTAATTAGTTGGCATCCACCTGCACCTTAAAGTCAATACATGCCATCTATATCCTAGGAATGATTTATTTCTAATTTTGGGTTGATCTTGACCACCTTTTGACTATCCAGAATTAGTATACAACACTTTACAACAGATTCTGCTTTATTCTACTTTTCCTGCTTTTCTGTGGATAAGGTAAAGCTAGTCAAACTAGGAAACTGGGTCCTTTTGTTGCCAACCCATCCTTCATAACTTTTCCTCCATTTTCTAGGATTAGCATGTTTTTTCCATCTCCTTGACAACTCACTCATGCTTTTGCCAATTCATGAGGTCCTTGATAGATTTGGGTAGTGCTTTAACCACCTATGGGGGTTTGCTATATTTTGGTAAGTCAACATTTTTGAGCTTTATGAGTTGTCTCCATACAACTCGATTTTTCTATGAGGGATGTACTATTTATGTACACTAGTATTCATCATTATTCAATGGAAGGACACACACCAATATTCATCTCTTCATTCATGTGATTCAGTCTCTTTTCTTCTCTCTATTTTTCCTGTGTATGCTTGTGAGAATTCTTAGTAGCAAGATCTATTTCCTGTGCTTCTTCTTAGCATCATTGCTCATAGCATTGATCTATTATTTCTACAAATATAACAGGGAATTCACTAAAGAAAATATCATGGATGTTTGAATAAACATACCTTTCTAACCATGCCCCTAATTCAGTCGCGACCCCTTGCTTTCTTCTTGCGCAAACTCCTAACCCTTTTGGTCTATCCAACCCTGAATCTCAGGCTTCGTCGGGTGCCAAAACATGTCCCCTTCACAATGATCCCAGTCCTGGCAACGGAACCATTTGTTGGCTCTTTCTCTACCGACCGAGGTTCAATTCCTCCAACAAACCCCCCCCAAGGCACTAGCCCGACCGGGCATAGCCCACTCGGCAACACCTGCGACGCAAGTGTAGTCTCACCCCAGATACCTATGTGGGCTATAGGAACCAGGTTTTCGCAATGGTAAAGGGGATCTTTCCATGCAAAGAACTGACAGGCATACCAACAAGGTCAACAGATTAAACAACACACAAAGCCATCGACATGCAACTACAATAACAGCGTGCTAAAACCCATTAAAGCAATTGTCATTTCATTTACTTATACGGAAAGAAACATATTATCATCAATTGCAACAAAACACAACACATCAGACATCATTAACATACACCATTCGACACAAAGATCTAACCTAGAAACCCATACAGGAGAAAACCACAAAAGCACTCTTCATTTAGCATGAGTAGTGTCTAGAACACTTCTGTCTGTGCACACAGCTTGCAGACATCTCTTCATAACCCCCCTTTACATCATATATGCACACACAGCTTGCGGGTTAGCAATACTTTTCCCTCGCGACTCTTATTCATCTCTCTTATTACAGTAAACTAACCTACCAAAATAGTACTTCGACCAACCCTATCATGTCTTGCGACCAAAACAGAACCACATGCACCAAAACAGTTCTTCAAACAAGGAATAACAACTGAGATTTAGACTTGGAACTAAAACTCAAACAACAACTAGAGCCAAAACAACCACTCGAACCCCATTCAACAACCAACCCTTTACATTATATAGGCTCTATTGGCTGCATTTGCATTCCCTGCACCCACTACCCCTAACTGGTCCCACATCTAATTAACTCACCGACTACATTTGTTCTTTGCCTGAAAACTGCCACGATCGTCGGAGTCAACTGCCTCCATCCTCGCTCCGTCGCAGCCCCAATCATCCTGCGACCAACTTCTCCACTTAGAACCAAAACTTAATGCAACATTCCTAGGGCCAACATCACCCTAGGGTTGTGGCAGAGTACAAAGGAGGATTTGGCACTACACTGCTGACACCCTTTTACAATCAACAAACAAGCCTGGGCAGACCTGCCCACTTCGTCACCCTGGTTGCCAATGAACTCTGCCTACCAAGGGAACTGCCTAACGACGAATTGTGTCGCTCCCCACAAGTCTGCCACCCACAGCACTTGGTCTTCAATAAACTTGGTTGCCGCCGTGCTCTTCGTAGCATTTTTTTTTTCCTGATTTGACAGATTCTAGTAGTAAATATGGCTCCAAAAAATCTAATAGTTGGCAACTCCATTTCATTATATCATGAAAATGAATAACAGAAATACCAGCACGTTAAAAACATGGTAATATGGTCCGGTAGACCATTAAGGTCTAAATGGCCAACACAGACAGGGAAAACAGAATATTCCAATTGGGTCAGCATAGGAGTCTAGCCTCCTAGCAAGATGTACCCCATGCAGAATAAGGTGATGTATTACCTTTATCCTGAACTTTGATAGATGGCCAACACAGATAGGAAAAACAGATTATTACAACTGGGTCAGCATAGGAGTCTAGCCTCCTAGTAAGCACCCCATGCAGAATATGGTAATGTATTACCTTTATCCTGAACTTTGATAATTGGGTGGGATTGGCATGTACTACCCAATGATCACAAGATCGATCCCCCAGAAAGTCGCTGTCCAGAACCATCCAGATACAAAACTCGGGCCATATATTGCCTAGCGAGATGAACTAAACCATGAGAGACGATTTTTACACTGAATTGCATGTGTTTTAACAAAACAATCATTTGACATGAGCACAAACTGCACGGCAGTAAGATGTTTGAGAAAGCTTACAGGCTCCTGGAGACCTATTTCTGCAATACTGTCCATTAAATCCTCGACTTTCTGAGGGTCATTTGCCCTGGTCCTCGACAACGGTCTCCTGATTTTAGCCAGAGGAATTACAGCTACAACGGGTCCCCGGGCCTTCTGCAAATTCACAGCAGCCCCTGCAAATTTGTACTACAGCTACATCAAGGGATGTCTGCCAACTAAAATTCAAACTTGTACTACAACTACATAAGGGGATGTCTGCCAACTAAAATTCAAACTTTTAGAGAAAAAATGGTGAAATAACAAATGCTTTAGGAGTGCTGTTAACAATGATACTAACCATTGCCCTGGTCAGAGACTGCATAGCAGCCCAATGGTCTCCTAGCCGAAGAAGCCTGAAGTGGGTGAATTGGCAATTTAAAGGGGTGGGGAACAAAATAAGCCATAGTACTCTGAATCATATAATTTCAACAACGATGAAGGTAGAGGATGAAGGCCAGGGCGTGGTGGAGACCTCGCTATAAAGCACCTTATGGGGAGATATGGACCCACTCACGTTGAAAAGCATGACTTGAAAGAAGCGAAATGAAAAGTTGCCTCTTTGTACGCTTATACTAATTGGCAAATTATATTACGTTTGCCGGAGAGCTCACTAGGCAAATAGTTTTTATATATACTTCTATCTTTTTAACAATTCATAACGCTCCGTTTTTTCGTAAGTTGTGTCCAATATATCCTAAAATCATTGTTAAATGCTAGGCAATAAACCAGAATCAAAAAGTAGCGTTTGTTTTTGTGTTTGTATTTTTACTACTAGAAATTTTAGATTTATTCCTTAAAAAACTATATGATGATGGTTAAATTTGCATAATCTAGGTGTTTTGAGGTATTTGAGGATGTGGAATCTGTTTATATATTCAAAAACATAATTTTAACACTTTAAAATTTAGATTTTGAAAAAAAAATTCATAAGATTCAGTAAAATCTAAAACTTCTAATGAGTAGATAAGATAATTTTTTTAATGTCCACAAATAACCACAAAGTAGGTCAACGGGACTGTCAGTTACAATGATAGGTTATGCATGTGGGAGGATCAAATGATCTCCCTTAAAGAGAAACAAAATACAATATAAACAATGAAGTAAACAAAAATTAAGATAATCAAGTCTATCTAGGCTGAAGCATGGGAGAGTTCTTGCGCCGATACCAAACAAGTAGTCATGCCCGAGGCCGAAGGAGCTCAAGTGGACAAGATCCAGGAGCCAAAAAGACCGAGGAAGGTTTGGTACTCCTAACATCCAAGGCTGAACGAAGAAAACTGAGAGAACCGTAAAAGTGTATGTTGTCCTGAATCGAGGCCGGTAGGCGCGGGTCGCCCTCTAGGATGTTGTCGATGGGATATGGATGGTCCTGGGCGTCTCCTGGAGGGAGGCCGGGTGCGGAGCTGCCACTGAGATCTCGTGGGTCGAGAGCCCCCAACCTCTATTGATCTAGGGGTAGGATCAATATCATGGTCAGTAGATCTCTTAGTGCCCCTGGATGCCGGTAGCTAGTCAAAGAACGCGGTAATCAGTTGTGTGGTGTCTGGTCTAGTGGGAGGCTGGAGGATCTGGGCTCGGAACCTGAGAGCCTCTTGAATATAAAGCACTAGACATCTCTGATCGATGTATCTGAAGAAAGCAGCTAGAGTTTGGGATCCTCTGAACAAGCAGTAGAAGCGTCCTCTGATCTCATAGTAGACATGACACCTGAAGATAAAATGTGACTCGATTTCCACTTTCCGTAGGTGGCACAGTTGGCAAATCCTATCTGATCTATCGATCTGGTGGTCTGACTCTGCCCGGAGTCTATGTGATCCTGCTCTGAACTGTTCGAGAGGGATCCGAAGGGCATGCATCCAGTGACGAAGTGTATACTTGGGCCAGACAATGAGCCCGTCTCTGATCTCCAGGAAATGTTCAGCATAAAGGGCCATCTTAGGGCGCATTCCTCCCGGAGGATTGATCCAGGTGAGCTGAACGAATTTCTTGTAAATATCTTCTCTGATGATCTTATTCAACTCTTGTCAGATAGGTAGAAGATGACCTGGGGCATCTAGAGAGTACTGGAATGGGGGGAGACGATCTAGTTGGATCCCCACTGAAGCAAGAAGGCTTGAGACCCCTGTGAACCAACACTTGGCCCCTGCCTGGGTGGGTGGCAATAGTCTGGGCAGAGCAATAAGCTAGATACGGGTACCTATCCCGACCTTTTGAAGAGTCGGCTAGCCCTCGGATCCGATGTATGAAGGAGACCAATATGAAAACTGTCTCGAGACGAAAGGACTGGGCTTCAAATTCAGCGAGAATGTTGTGTTGTGGCACTGTCTACTTGCACCATTAATATATAAATATGATTTGACATGTTAAAAATGTTATTTTTATTAATGATATTAAGTAACTAGTTATTTTGAAATGATTTTTTTAAGTATAAGCATTTTATGTTGATACTTATAGGTTTTCTTTTTTTATAATGAAAATAATCATTACAAATTTTTTGGGGTTTTTTTTCTATGGTTGCTTTATAATGGAAATAATTATTATAAATTTTTTGGTTTTTTTTTTCTAGACTTGCTCTATAATGGAAATAATCATTATGGATTTGTTTGGTGTAATTGAATTTATAATGGAAATCATTATTATAGATTTTTTTGGGTTTAATTGAAAATGTTTAAGAGAAGGAAACATGTGATTTGACTTCTTGAAAATCCAATAAAACTTTATACGTATCCAACATTGATTAGGAGAAAGAGGCACTGATGGTCAACTATTTTTAGATGCAAGGTAAACTTTCTACATACCCAACATTGATTAGTTACATGCATTATAATTGTCTTGATCAATTCAGAAAGGTGTATACAAAAAAATTATCAGTGACAAATGTAAGACATTCAACAAACCATTCCATGGAAAGCTTTACTTCAAGTTTGGAACTAGTTATTGTTCCAAGATCATAAAATGACATCTCATAAAATTAGCGTCAAACATACAAAAGATGTGGACTTCCAAGCTTTGTGATTTTGGATAGTGTGGATGGAGACCTGACACCAACTATTGGATCAACTCAAACATACCACAAGAAAAGGGAAAGTTCCATAGTTAGCTTTCCCTCTTTATAGGTGTCAAGTTAAAGTTTTTGTTGGGAGCTATGTGGAGCTTAGGAAGTATGCAAGGCTTGACATCTACTTGGTAGGTTGTAAGAAGTGGACCCTAATCATAAACAAAAATGGCAAATATTGGTGTGACAACATGAGCATGATGATGTAGTTCTCCACTTTATATTTCACTCTAGCTACACTCACACTTGCCTCTATAAACAACTCTTAATCTTAGGATGGGATGGCATGTATGTCTCTTGTGATGGTATCTATATTGCCTACATAGCAAAAGGAAACCCATTTCCCCCTCTAGTGATCCATATCCCAAGGTTAGCACTATATTTACAAATCCAACGAGAATTTATATAAATTGTTAGAATCTGGCTACACTTACAATTGCCTCTATAAAACACTCTTAATCCTACGATGTGATGGAACGTCTATCGCTTGCGATGGTAGGTCTACGCCTAATAAACTAGAAAGAAACTTGTTAACCCCTCTATTGCTCCATGTCCCAAGGTTGACACTATATTTACAAGGGCAATGAAAATTTATATAAATATTTTGTAATATCCCCAATCAGATTTATGGAGACATTATCTCAAACACAATTTTTAAATCCTAAAAATTGAAATTAGGTGCTAGAATTGAAAATTAGAATTGTCTGCAGCAATTCCAAATACATTGGGACCTCTCCAAATTTACATAAACTCAGGGGATGGCTCTAAAAAAGTCAATTATAGGTCTGCAAAAAATATATCAGAGGCACACCAAGTCAAATCTCATCAAAAGATGGCAAGAAGGCTGCACTAGCTCAAGTATCATTTGCACAACATATTGGGACCATTTATGTTTTGAAATCAGCTACCGCTAAAGTCTACTCCAAGGCTACCTAGGTACACAATGGTGAAAAATAGATCCTTGGCATTGGAAGGACTCAAAATTATAGGTTTAGGAACAACTTGGCTCAGTTTGTGTAATGAAACCAAGGCAGAAAATTAGGCTCACTAACTCTATGCAATAAAGTTTAGAAAACTAGTTGACAAGTGGCAATTTTATCAAGTAAAAAGAGGGAATGAAGTGGGAATTACAGGTGAAAAAAAAGAAGAAGGAGGATACTAAAATTTCAAATTCCTAAGCACCTGGATGTTGGGACCTTTTAGGTTTCGAACATCATCCAAGCTGAAGTCTACTACTAGGTTTCTAGGAGTCCCAACTGGTGCAAACTGAAATATTTGCAATCAGTTCCAAGAAACCAGTGGATAAGAGGAAATTAGGAGGGTTCTAGAGATTTGTGTTGAGATCAATGTTTCCAAGTTCAAAACATATATGAACAATCATAAAGAGTCCTAAAGTTCGCAATAAGAAAACTAGCCATAAAGACTATGCAGCAAGCTAGATTTCAGTGTTTTCCAAACACAAGAAAAGGGCCACTAAAATTTTGTTTTAATCATGAAATATTTTCATTGACATGTTAATTAATGTTGAGAAAAGAAAAGACATAAAATGGATAGGTTTAGAGATACTAATTAACTCGAACTATAAAACTAGCTCCTTTTTCATTGAAATCTAGGCAGGGTGTGAAAGATCCTTATGAAACTTAATTAAACCAGTTCAAAATTCTATGAAACTTTCAGAGACATTAACTTACATCAAAATGGATTAGTGACGGTCGAAATGCATATGTCACATCCCCTCCCATCCACCAGAGAGGGAACGCGACCATGGTGTTGCTAATCCGGGAAATCTAGCCCCATGAACGTAAATATAAAAATGCATTGACATAAAACATACATAGATGCATACAATTGCAATTATACAGCGGGAGCAATTCATCCATTCAACACATTAGACATGTTCATCATATTTCATTAAGCAAATACAAATGCAGAGATTAGCATACACAAGAATACTTATCTTGGAAGAAGCTTGTCCCGCAACTAGCTATGTCGCTGCAACGTTCCACCCAACCATAAGCCATTGTGCTCATCAATCACTCAACAGCACTGCCACCCTCGAGTTGGGCATGATTCCCACAAGGAATAAGGGAACACTTGCAGACTCACACATAGGCAAGGACACAGCAACAACTTAGCCAAGCCAACACAGTTGGGTTTATCAGGATGCAAAGGAGCTGGAAAGGTTAACTGCTAAGATATTGAGCTCAACCCCAGAGCTATGGACACCAGCACTAGATCAGCCTAACTTCTAAAACATATGCACACCCAACACAAGGAAGCATCCCATTCTCTGCTACACAGTCCCTCGGGCTATGCCTTCCATTCCAGTGCAATTCAGGGTGTGCAAAGAAGAAAACCAACCCTCTAGATCTGTATGTGAGGTTCCTTCTCACACTAGGTTTATCAAGCTATTTAGGCCCCATTTCCACTCCCAAACCAGTTCAGAGACCGAACAAAAGATGCATACATAGTAATTACAGTTATGGGATTGAAGGAAAACATCACAGAGACCAAAATCAGAAATGACAATTGAGTAAAACATCCCATCCTGTGCAATTCATTTCCCAAAAATGATCTATGGCTTCACGTGGGCCAAAACGACTCCCTCAGTCCTTGAAATCGTGGGTCTATCCCCCCCATTGGATGTGCAACATTGAAACACAAAAATCCAAACCGTGGGGATGTGAAAACGACCCAAAATGTGAAGGATAAAAACCCAGGAGGGTTCAGCTACGTGAGAGCTCAACATGAATAAAGGATGGATGATAAAAAATGTTCAGCAGCCCCCCAAAAACATGAGGGAAGATGAAAACATGAATGCATGAGGGAATGGGCATACATTTTTGGGTTTTAACTTGCCCAAGGAGTCAAAACATGTTTTTAAAAAATGGGTGCTCTTCCCAATTCGAATTTGGGCTTCCATACCTTGCCCATCCCATGCAATAACCAACTCAACCAATTTTGGCAATAATAAATGATTGGGTGAATAAGACAATAATAAAGGTAGTTGACAATTTGATGAGTTCTCCCTTTGACATTTGGATTTTCCCCATTGGCCCAAAGGTTAGAATATCCCCCTCCTTATCCTTAGGAAATCATGCCCCCATCTCATTATTTGTTGCATTGACATAGCTGATTGGGGGTTTTTAATTAAAGTTGCATATTTACATGATGTCCAAAATTATAATGTGCTAGCTAGCACAAAATACCATCGGCAACGATTTTTAATCGTCGAAACATAAAATGCTAAATCGATAGTGGGGCTTTTGCCTTTAGCTCCACACCACGATTAACGACAATATATACATCATATACATTTAATTCAAACAGGGTCAAAACAAGGGTGTTACAACATCTCATTGGAATCTCATAGATGGCCCCTCATAGCCAAAACCCCCATAGAATAGCTCTGGAGGTAGGAAATTACATAGAATCTATTATAGAGCCTTCCAAACTCTGCAAATAGGATGGAAGTGATCTAAAAATTATATTAAATATCAGGTTGAACATAGTGTACATGAAATATATATGAGTGGGGTCGAAATTCCCACTATAATGCTCTCAAAATTGTCAAAATAACATAGAATGGAGATGAGGAAGGGAGAAGAGTGAATATCACTGAAAGGAGGTCTCCAAACTCTATTGGATGATCTGGAAATTAGAGGAAGAAAACATCAACACTTGCAAAAAAACACCATTAATGGTTGCACCAATTTCATGAACAAGAAAGAACAAGAGTGCTAAGTGGCACATCTCCCAAATCTAGTTGAGGCATATCACTCAACCATTGAGTAACAGAGCTCTAAAGAAAAACTTCCAATGACCAAAATTTGTGATAGTGATGTGCTATCATTTTTTTATAGAAATATTACGATTCAAGGTCAAATTGGCTCCATATATATCCCACTTCCCTTACCCAATGCACATTCATGAAGAAATTAGGAACTCCCTTGTTGTGTCTCCTAGTTTTCCTAACTTGCCAATTGTCTTGCTTTTCCTCTATTCGAAGCTACTCCTTCTTTGTGCCTGCTTTTATGGCTGACATGCCTTAGTCCTTTTAGCAACTACTCCCTCTTTACTTTCTAAATATTTCCTACTTTTTTGGCTAACATGTTTTTCCTGCAGTTTCCCTTCTTGTGCATGCTTTTTCTGGCTGACTAATTTTCCTACAATTTCCCTTCTTGTTCATGCTTTTTCTAACTGACTGCTTCTCCTGCAGTTTCCCTTCTTGTGCATGTTTTTTTCTAACTGGCTCCTTTTGCCTTCTCTTTCTTTATTTTTCCTTGAGACTGCTTGGCCCACCTCATCAACCTATGCACCCCACTTGGCTCATTATTTATTTAATTAAACTTAAAATTTAATTTAATTCATGAAATACATACTTTGGATAAAATACAATTCCTTATTTAATTGCCTCATACAAAATTTAATCTCTTATTTAATTAATCTAGTCCTTCATTAGGAACCATGGGGTTCATTGGGGTTAGGGGTTTCTCCATTGTGTTAATAATAAAAATGGGGACATTACAGTCCTCCCCTCCCAAAATTGCTTGTCCTCAAGTGTTAGGTTTTCTTAAGATTTGATTAGATTATTTAGGATCTTTATCTGAAAGAATAACAAGTACAACAAAATTCATAAGATATAAAAGATACACAAGACACAAATATTTTCATCAGGGAACCCATAAAGGATAAAACCCCGCAAAATTCTTCATAATAGTAAGATGATCACAAGCAGTAATAAGAAATTTTCAGCAGCTATCTTTCTCTCCTCCTATGATTGTCTCTCTCTCCCATGCGCCTTAGAGAGTGTGCGAGGTGTGCATAAATGAGGGAGAGCGCCTCCCTATTTATACCCTTTCAAGTCACTGACCAAATATAAGACTCGGGCCTACATGTCACCTCACATGGGGCCCACTTCTCCTAGAGAGACCACAATTACATATTACATGATGTTACACTAGGGACTATTGCCTCGACTTACAACGGAGGTTGTACCTCAAGGTCTAGACACAATTTAGACATCCAGTAAAGGGGTAACACACCTCCCCAGTGGGGGTACAACAACATACAATGATAATATACATCGGAATATCTTTTGAAGTTACAAATACATCAACACTCCCTCTAAACTAGGAAGATATTCTCTCTCTACACAATCATCAACACATTTGGTCAGGTATTCATTGCATCGTCGTCACCACGGAGTCTTGGACTCTTCATCATAGCTATTGCCATCATCTCCTTATAATTTGATCATCGTACCATACTATCTGTCATCATAAGTTTCTATAGTGCCAACCCTTTTTCATGCTGGATATGGGCCTAGCCTCCATGTAGGTCTTTATATCATCAAGTAGGTATAGCACATGACTTATTGCCTTGCAAAACCTGAAGGATATCCCAGGACTGATTATATTCCTTTGCAAAACCTAAAGGAGCATCCCAGGACTGATTATATGCCTCTGCAAAACCTGAAGGATCTCCCAGGACTGTTTATATGCCTTTGCAAAACCTGAAGGAGCATCCCAGGACTGATTATATGCCTTTTCAAAACCTGAAGGATCCTACTGTTACCTCATCATCTTCAGATCATCTCATTGTCACATGGAGCACAGCCTAGATACACATAACATAGAACTTAAATCCATCGGCATGGGAGGACAAACCTACCACCATCCGGGAAAGGCTCATAAATTACATCAACGACCATGGGAGGACTAACCTACTACCATGTCGGAAAAGCTTCAACAATTACCTCAATGACCATGGGAGGACTAACCTACCACCATGTTAGAAAATCTCAGCAATTACATCAACAACCATGGGAGGATCAACCTACCACCATGTCAGAAAAGCCCAACAATTACATCAACGACCATGGGAGGACCAACCTACCACCATGTCAGAAAATCCCATGTGTATCTGCGTCTTCCGGACTCATCACTTCCCCTTGAAAGGAACCTCGATCTGAAGTACACCAAGCTTCTCTCTGAAGTATTCAAACTTCACTTTAACTAGCATCTTGGTTAATACATCGTCTATCTGCTCGTCTGTCGCAACATACTGGAGCTTCATTGCTCTTCTCTGCACCATATCCCTGATATAGTGATACTTTATCTCGATGTGCTTTGACTTGTCATGGAACACTGGGTTCTCAGACAACTTCACATGACTCTGGTTGTCGCAATATATACAAGTAGCATTCAACTAGAGATCAAACAAATTAGACAGTAGCTTCCTCAGCCATACTGCCTCACAACTAGCCAAACAAGCTGCGACATACTCTAATTCAGCTGTACTTAGTGCCACGCGGGACTGCTTCCTGCTAAACCAAGAGATCACACCTGATCCCATACTGAAGCAACACCCTGAAGTGATCTTCCTATCAAGGGAACTGCCTGCTCAATCTGAATCCACATAGCCCTCCAAGTTAATCTTCTGATCCGCATCATACTTGAGCCCATAATCAACTGTACCCTTTAGGTACCTCAGAATATGCTTTGTGGCAATCAGGTGAACATATCTCGGATCTATCAGGAACTGGCTCATGTGTTCACAACAAAGCAAACATATGGTCTCGTATTCATTAAGTACATCAAGGATCCAATCATCTAACAATACATCGTGGCATCAATCGACTCTGATGAAGCATCACTCAATAGCTTCAGGTTTGATGCCATGGGTGTGGTTATTTCCTTGCATTCCATCATCCTGGACTTCTTTAGGATCTCTATTGTATACTTCCTGTTATCCCTAAAGTTGGACCTAGACTACGAGATCCAAGCTTAAGGAAATCTTAAGTCTGATAAAGACTAAATCAAAATAAAATCAAATCAAAATACAGACTAAAATAAAACCTAAGGCTAGTATCATAGGTTTGTACAGCTTTCAGGAACAAAATCACAATATAACATATGTATATACAGCTGGTATATATCACAGATCATTAGATACAGATATTCACAGAAAAGAGCAAAGTGTATAACAGGTTGGTAAGACAGTGAGGGCTGGAAAGAAAATCATAAAATTCAAATAACATAACATTCAAAACAACATTTCATACAAAGGATTCTATGATCCTGAAATATAAAGTGTAACTGTAGCTGTTTATAAAACATAAAGATAACTATTTCCTTCAATAAGAATTATAACATGGATTATGAATGACCACAGATATAAAAGAATTATCAAGGAAAATAATTTATAATGCACAGCAACAAAACATCATCATATGACATTCAAAGCTAAAACCCTGTGAAGCTGCAAAGATATTATGTTATACAGAATGGTTCATAATACATCCAGCATCATCCCAAAACTGCCAACCCCACAGTCCCCTGCGCTCTCCTCAAAGGAAGAACTCTCCCTTCTCCCCCCTCGAGCCTTTGGCTGGGACCTCCTTTATACAAAAAGTGCTATCCATAAACTAACCATAGAACTATATTCCAGGATCGAACCTCCTCTAATATAGGGCAGTTAATCCCTTTAAACAAGTATTTTAACACAAGTGTAAAACTACAAGAAACATCTGTCAGCAAACAGAATTGCTTTTAGAAGCAATCTCTAACTCTAAAACATTTTAAAAGGAATCTTTAAAATGTCATTCGCTGCCTCCTCGATCTTCAGTTACTTTATTTTGTGGAGATACCTGAGAAGGACACCTAGCAAGAATTTGACCGAAACTAGCTGTTGTTGTTTTATTGGTGTTCATGTGAGTAATGATCCATCCATTTTCAGTATCTGTATCAGAATTCCAAATGTAAACATAATCATGAGTTGTGGAAATGAACCACATTCGCATGCCCAGTCAAAGCACACAATATGTGCACCTTTCTCTTCACATCTTCAATAGCAATCAGCTTAATAGCTCTCGAAATCATCTGGGTTCTCATAGGCATTATTGTATGCTGGAAAATA
Source organism: Pseudotsuga menziesii (assembly GCA_001517045.1). Lineage (NCBI taxonomy): Eukaryota > Viridiplantae > Streptophyta > Pinopsida > Pinales > Pinaceae > Pseudotsuga > Pseudotsuga menziesii. Next base: position 9,630 of record LPNX010875790.1, on the reverse strand, counting down.
AGAAGCCCCACAAGTACAGATTGGGTTTGGAAACCAAAGCTTTCGAAGAGATCCTTTGAATTCCGAACAAGAGTATAGCCACCAAATTGTAATAGTGTAAGCACCTGCATGGCAACAAATGAATACATTGTATGATTGAGCTTCCAATGCCCCAACTCATGACCAATGACTGCAACAACTTCCTCCTCATCTTTGCACTGTTGAATCAAGGTGTCATATATCACTATATGCTTGTTGTTGTAAAATCCATACATGTATGCATTCCTGTGTGTCGATCTGGTTGAAACATCAATCACAAATAGCTTCTTCAAAGGAAATTTTAGAGTTGATGCCAACTTCTCAATCGTCAACCTAAGTCCTCCTTCTGGAAGAGGAGTGAACTTGTTGAACAGTGGAGCTATAAGAATAGGATATAAAGACATCATCACTAGTGATAGTATAAGCATAAAGGCACAAAGGTATATTGCTAGATATGGACCTCCTTTCTGTACAATTACAATCATTGCTGCAACAATCGGTGGCCCAAGTAAAACCGAGCGGCCCAGACCCACAACCATATTTCTGAGGAAAAAGCCAAATAGTTTGTTTATTGTGTCCCCAGAACCTTAATAATCTCCACCAGCTGATCAACACCACTTTCTCCTGGAAACAAAGCCTGTGATAGTAAGAGTTCGGCTAGGACACAACCTAATGACCATTGCAGTAGTATACTCTGTAGCTCCAAAGATAAGTTCAGGAGCTCTGTAGTACCGAGAACATATGTATGATATATTTGGTTCCCCTTTCACTAACACTTTGGCACTGCCGAAATCACAAAGCTTTAACTGATGTGAGTGTGGATTCACCAGGAGATTTTGCGGTTTTATATCACGATGACAACATCAATAACCCCATGAAATTTTAAGGTTGCAGATGAATTGAACCTTGCCACGAGCTTATTGAATAGAGTTGGATTGTCAACAACAAGTGCAAATGTCTGGGACAGCCTTCCATTCAGTTGAAACATGGGTACCATTTTTCCATCATTTGTTGGCAGAGGATGGTTTACAGACAAGTCCCAGTGATGCTTATTTATCTTCAAGTTCAAAAATGTATCAACCAAGTGGATTTCGATGTTCATCAACTTCAACCACGAGAGTATGATCGGGCTTTGAACCCCTTGGTCCGTCAGAGTACAGAACAGGCAAATATGCTTTATATGCTGGCATATACCTTGAGACAAAATCAGCAACCTGTTCATCAGACATTCCAGGCTTGCCTTCTTCCCTCATTGCAATCTCAGCCTGCAGACGCCACTCATATACCCAATTTGTATCATCAACTTTGATGATTATCCATGAACCAATAAACTTTTCCCATGCATCATAATAAGATTCGAGATTTCTGTTTACAACTTCCAACTGCTTTCACAACTTCACTGATAAAGGACTTTTTGTCATCCAACGGCATTTCAAAATTAGTATTGCCAAACCCTTGTATGCTTTTGTTGATATCCTCTGCAGTTGCTTGCTTCTCATCTGAAGCAAATATATCTGTAACTGCTTCATGGGCAGTATCACGGACTGCCTTATTCAAAGAATCACCTCTAAGAGCGTCTGGTTCACCTTTGTGATGAAATAGCTGGCGTATAGCTCCTGAATGCCGCTGCATTTCTCTTTTGAATTCTATTCCAGCTTTTGCTACAGAGTATTTAATTAATTTCAAAGCCTTTTGCTTGACCCGAGGGCTTTTATGATCCAGGCGTTTAAAGATGAATTCAGACATTTCCTTCACGATTCCGATAGGGCTGGATCGAATCGTGTCGCAGATCTCGTCCAAACGATAAATTGGGGTTATTTTATCATCATCGGCGGTCGCAGTATCTATCATACGGGACCTCCAGTAAAATTCCACTGCCCTCCTGCTCGATTTTCCTTAAATTATATCAAAACCCTGATAGAAACTGAAGAATCCTTCTCTCAACAACTTTGCCTCGGAGAAAACAAAAGTCCCACTCTGATCTGGATGGTCCAAGTGACTTAATTGTCTCAAATACAGATTCACATGTTGCATCCACAACACCAACCGTCATAAGAGCTGGGTGATCATTCCACCACTTGTTCTTATGTTCTCCATCTGTCATTTCTTTGAATAATCGCAATCCATTCTTACAACCATAAAAACGCCAAGGAGAAGTTGCAATAACATCAGCTGTTATCTCACCATCAATTGGAGAAAAAACGCCCAGTCCAATCTAGCAAATCTGAAGAATTTATTTCATGGATGGAACTCCTTTTACTGCCACACCTGGGCTCATATACCTGGGCTCATAGTTAATGAATGAACAGTTTGATGATTTTAAGTAACAAGTAAACCCTAAAGACAGTCAATCAATCATAAAATATAAAACCAAGCAAAATTAAAACAATAAAAACCAACCATAATAAAAAATTTAAAAATAAACAGGTGAAAAAACTCTAGAGATAACACTTCCCTTGACCAAGGAAGACTCCATATGTACTCTGCCACACCTCCATGCCTAAGAAGTAGTGCATCATCCCTAGGTATTTCATCTCGAACTCAGTAGCAAGTCTCCTTCTTTCATCTTTAATGATTTTCTCTTCGCTTGTCAGTAACACGTCATCAACATATAGAAGGAGCATCACTGGTCTTCCACCTTCAACCTTAAAGAAAAGGTTGGGATCTGCTTTACTCTTAGTAAAGCCTAGGGCCATCAGTAAGTTGTCCATCCTGTTGTACCATGTCGAACTTGAGGATCTTCTGTGGTCACTCCCTCTGAATCAGAGCATCATTCTCCCTTTTCCTTTCATACTCTATGTATCGAAACATTTTGTACTGGAGTGACAAGTAGATTCCTCTGCTACTGATCTTCTATGTATCCATCTAGTGTCACTGGATACCAATATCCTCTATCTTGATCTTTGTTGAAAATTTATTCTCGCACCCATCTGTGAGCTTGCCATCCTCTATAGGATTTCATCTTCAACCTTGTAGCAAAGGTTAATATCTTCATCACTCTAGTTGATCTTCAAGTTCCTCATGTAACTGTATGTGTTGTACAAGGCCTTCTTTAATTTGCACATGAGTCTGTCTGTCATGTGTCTCAACTCCCAGTGGTTGTTCTATGTACACTTCCTCCTCGACTACACCATTCAAGAATGTTGTCTTGATCTTAGCTGGTGTATCTCCCATCGTATACCTGCATGTATGGATCTAATGAAGTTTACCTCGTCATTGGTGCAAATGTCTCTTCGTAGTCTGTGCCTTCTTTCTGTAAGAATCCTCGCGCTACGAATCTTGCATTGTATCCCACAATGCTGCCATCTACTGCATGCTAGATCTATATGGAAGACACTACGGACTTCCCTTCAGGTCTCGGCATCGCATCCTAATCATCATTCCTCTTTATCAAATCATACTTTTTGATCATAGTCTCCTTCCCTTTCTTCTTGGCTATTTCTTCATAGCTGGAAGGCTCTGCATCAATGATGTCGCTCAACAATGTCACATAACTAGAGTGTGTTAGAGGCCTCTTGCTTTCTTTGGAAGTCTCGTCATACTATTCTTCATCTTGGATTATTTCTTGTGTCCAAGGTGGTCTTCATCTATCGAGGTGGATATACCATTCTCTTTATATTCTTCTAAAGATCTTTCTTTCGCCACGGTGTCTCTAACCCGAGAAGCTTCAAGTTCCTTTTTTCAACTGTCTTTACTTGTTCTTCAGAATGACCTACAAGTCAAGTTCAGTTACATGATTAGAAACATCTCATAATTTCCAAAACATATTAATAGTGACAAATATATGTCACATAGCCATGCAACTATTTTAGCCAATGCTACAACATTCAGTCATATCCCGTACACATAGAGTAACTTATAGATTCCTTCTACCCTAATGTTATTAAGAGTGTGTACTACTCCTAATATGTCAGCAAAGAGGTTTCAACCTAGAAAATGGAATATTGTACAACATCATTGACTTTTTACCCATCATATGTAATTCAGTAGTATAAATGTATATACTCAAACATGCATAACACATCAACTGAATATAAACAAATGCACAACCAAACAATATCATGAAATGATATTTGAATACTTATCTTTATTTGTTTGGTAGGTAGACTCCTTGAGCATTCAGCTTCATCATTTCTTATCCAAATGCTAGGATGGATAAGAGGTTCTTCATGAGTTGATTCCTTCATACTCCTCATTGCTTGAGGGATCTTCTTTGAATTGTGAGAGCTTGATCTTCAGTTGCTCCCATCTTCTCTTCTCTTATCATGAGTCAAGATTCTTCTTGTGTGCACTCTTCTCAGAGCCTGCTAAAGGTAATCAACTTCCTTCTGGCACACATTCCTTGAGTGAATGAACCTCGTGATCTTGGGAGGCCATCCAAGGAGGTTATAACAATCTATTCTTCTTCTTCGATTGCTTCATCATAGCATCGAACACTTCCTTTTGGTGTCTTCAAGGATGAAACATGAAGGATGAGATGATCTCTAATAGAATCTGCAATGATTATCTTGGCTCTAGCCTTAGCCTCATCTCCCTCAGGATCTTAGAAATTTCTTACTGAAATATTGATCCAAGTTATTTTCTTCAAGGATCACAGAGGCCCTATACTTCCATACTCAAAAGTTGTTAGTTTCACCAAGCTTTCCATCAACCTAGGTGTGATTAGTCATTTTGAAATGAGAACCTCAAATGTAAATATCAAAGATTTAGATCTTATCGATTTGAGGTGTCCGACCTAGTTCTGGAGCTAGCTGATCTAGGGTTTGTCAGAGAAACCCTAATTTTTCAAACTTTGAATTGGACATAAAGAGTGGCCTCTTCAAGGTGAGCTATCCAATGTACTCCTTTTCTAAAAACAGTGGTGGAAGATCCCAGAACAGTAAGCACTCGTTTTCCAATTTCTTCTACTGAAATGTCTGAAATTGATTATATTGTATCTCCGAAATTTCGCATCATTACAGTCTAAAACTTCTCATTGAGATAGCCTGATATGTCTTCTTTCCAACCCCACAGGTTAGAGCAGAAATGGATTTTCCCAAGGTTATTGTTTTGGGGTCTGTTCAGCATAGAGAACTTGTACGGAATTCCACGTGTCATTGTTTCACATTCTGGGTTTGAAAAGCGTACCACAAAATCTAAATTTAGTTCCCTACCTACAACATCTTTTGAAATTTCATTTGGAGCTTCCTAGCTCGAGATATAACAAATCTCCCTAAGTTACCTGTTTATGACTGCATTCTAGAGGAGGTTGGGACCCTGATTTTGAGGAACCATATCTCCCGAAGTATAGCAAATCTGAGGCTGAAACTGTTACACAAGGTACAACAAGAATTTCTCTTCGGCCTGTAAAAGTTTTGGCTTCTGATCCTTCACCAATATTGCATTATATCAAAAGTTCTAGAATGACTAAATTCAATCTTCTAGGGTTTTTAGGCACGAAACCCTAATTTCCATTAGTTGCCATTGTAGTTGTATTTCGGTTGCACAGTGAAACTTCTATGATTCAGAAACTGCTACCACCAACAAATGTGCCCTAGTGAGGTGAGTTAGCCTAGCCCTCCTTTCTTGATGATCTGTGGAGAGAACACCTTCAACTAGGAAACCCTAGTTCCCACAGCTACATAGGGCCTTCTTTCAGAGAGGCTCTGATACCATGTTAGTTTTTCTTAAGATCTGATTAGATTATCTAGGATCTTTATCTGAAAGAATAAAAGTACATCAAAATGCACAAGATATAAAATATACACAAGACACAAAGATTTTCATCAGGGAAACCATAAAGGAGAAAACCCCACAAGCTTCTTCATAATAGTAAGATGATCAAAAGCAGTAATAAGAAATTTTCAGCAGCTATCTTCTCTCCTCCTCTAACTGTCTCTCTCTCTCTTTCATGCGCCTTAGAGAGTGCATGAGATGTGTATAAATGAGGGAGAGCGCCTCCCTATTTATACCCTTTTAAGTCACTGACCAAATATAAGACTTGAGCCTACATGTCATTTCACATGGGGCCCACTTCTCCTAGAGAGACCACAATTACATATTACATGATGTTACACTGGGGACTATTGCCCCGACTTACAACAAAGGTTGCACCTCAAGGTCTAGACACAATTTAGACATCCTATAAAGGGTAACACACATCCCCAATGGGGGTACAACAACATACAATGATAATATACATCAGAATATCTTCCGAAGTTACAAATACATCAACATCAAGCAATATACCAAATCCAACCATCTATGAAGCCAACCAGTGACTTCAATCCTTATAATATGGTGTGGTATTTCTAGAATTGGAATCCTCAATTCCAAGATCAATACCAAATTCCACCATGTTTCTACTACACCACTCTGATTATAGTCATACCCCAATGACTAACCATTTTTTCAGCATAATTTTCAACCCAGTTAAGATAACTCAGTAGAATGCCTAGATCCCACTGAATTCTCTGCAAGGATCTAAATGTTGTTGCCCTTTTTGGAAAGTTGTCATTCCAAAGAATGTCAGGGTCCCATGATATTATCTGTACCCTTCCAAACATCAGTAACAACAACAAAATTTCATCATAGAAAATGGAAATGAAGTTGTGAAAACCATACCACCACTGAAAGTTGGAAACTCCCAATGCAAAACTGAATATATGTTAGACTTCCTCATTCAACATGAAACTCCTCAATGTGGGGCCAAATCATATCAATAATTTCCAAAATATGTGACTGCATGTGCAAGATAGCACTAAAACACACATTATTTGTGTTCTTAAGGCACAGGCAGTGACCCCATGTCCATCCATTTATATTGGTAGCATCATATAACAACCGTATATGCTCAGGCCACTACTCATGTAAAATATGGGTTGTACATGATGAAACTTCACTGATGCAAGAAAGAATTTTTCCTTTCAGGTTGTTCAAATCCAACATTTATACACTCACCCAATCACTGGAGGAATCCAAACTCCAACTTAGAGATACCAATGAAGGACGTGTAACTTCCCCATGTGCAAGGTTTGCTCTAATCGAAGATCTCAAATTTTTATTTATTCTTCCACTCAAATAACTCAAGTGGACCTCCCATGCATCATTGTGCATGATGGAGACATTAGATAGACGCCTCCGATGTTGTTCAATGATTTGGTAAGGGAATGGTGCAC